>CM019148.1:257033787-257470726 GCA_009733165.1 Naja naja | reverse complement strand
TATCCTTGAGGATCTTCTCCAACAAAAGTTCAAACCATCAATATTCTTCCTATCCTCCTCCTTCAGATCCAACTTTTGTTTCCATAGAGGGTCCCAGAGCATGCCATAGTTTGCACAATTCTGATCTTTGTTAAGTATAGGCACCTCACAGCATTTAAAATATCTTTTCCAAGGCCTTCATGGCTGCTCTACAAAATGCTTATCTGCAGTGTATTTCTTGAAAGATTGTTCCCTTACTGTTGATGGTTGATTCTGAAAAGCAGTAGCTATCTACCACTTCAATATCTCCATTGTTCTAGGACTGGTGGTTCTTTTTATTATTGTAATGCTGTTTCTTGTCTCTTCTAAAATCTCTCTGAAACTATTATGTTCCTTTCTGAGATTTTTTGTCTTTCTTGGCTTTGGCTTCTCTTTCTTCTTGACATTTTCCTGGTTTGTTCTGGCATCCAGTTTGCTTTCTTCTGTTTCATCTTTGGCAGTCTCTTTTCACATTCATCCTTAACAACCTGTTTGAATTCCTTCCATAGTTCTTCTGGTTCTCTATCAATGAAGTTCAGGATTTCAAAGTAATTTCTGATCTTCTCCTTGAAAATGGTTGGTATATGTTCAAGAACATACTGTGAAAACTGGCTGGCTTTCTTCTTCTTTAGCTTAACTTGGAACTTGCACATGACCAGTTTGTTAATCTGTTCCACAGCCATATGGCCATATTTTTGATGCTATAATTTAGCTCTTCTGTGTTATTTTAGTAATAATATAGTCAATTTGATTTTATGCACATCTGCTGGTGATATCCATTTCTGTAAGATCATTTGAGTTATTTGAAGGCAGTGTTAGCTATGAAGAAATCATTGGCATCACTGACATTTATATGTTGGACTCCTGCTTCATTTTGGTTTCCTAAGCTCTACACTCCAACTACATTTTTTTAATGTTTCCAATTTTGGCATTCCAGTCTTTAATCACAAGTTTGCTTGCATGTTCTGACAATTTTCAATTGAACTTGATCTAAAACTCATCAACCTCCTCTTTTTCTGTATCAGTGGTTGGAACATCAACTTGGATGGTTGTTATAGTAAAGGAGTGTCCATGAAGCCATATTGGTGTTATCTGGCCATTGATTGCCTTATAGCCAGGCACCATTTGTGCTATGTCCTTCCTAATTATAAAAGCAATGCCATTCCTTCATTTTTAAAAAATCTCCTCATAAGCAGTGTGATTTTCTAACTGAAAGTGTCCAATTCCAATCAGCAACCTCAATTTGTTGATATATGTCATTTTGTAGGGTATTTTTCATCTTTCACTGCCTTTGAGCTTTCCCATGTTTGTGTTTCTTACATTCCATGTTCTCATTTGCCTTTGCAGCATTGGATTGTTTTCCCCCTGTGTGTCAACATCAGCAATTACATTTGAGGCTTAATCTAACCATGCAACATCATTACTACATCAAAAAAACCTCCAATGTTTCCTTAAGTAGTATGTTGAGTGTCACCTATCCTGAGAGGCCCATCAGTCAGCACTATATTGTCAATCATTTTATATTTTCTACCCATGTGGCTTTCTTGAAAAAAAAATATAGGAGTGGTTTATTATATTGGATGATTGTTATAAGATTACAACCACTCTTTCAGTGACCCTTGAATGTTGTGAGGGTGCCAAATGACTGGCACTTATGACAGTCCTTAAAGTTCTGACTGTTGCAGCATCCCTGCAGCCATGTGATCACAATTTGGGTGCTTGTCAACCACAATAGTGGTTGCAATCTCCCATGATCATATGGCTACTTTTTTCCCCAAAAGCACAACTATGGAGTATGAGATCCTAAGGATCTTAGGAGCACACCCCTACTTACATTCCATAGCATACTTCTGTCTATAGCACCCTCTCCACCTGCCCACACTCATTGGGCACCGATCTGCAGCCCCCACTGGCCCACCAACTGCCCTTGCTGGCCTGCTTGCATCCCTATTGCAGGCTCATGGCACCCATTATCACACACCCCTTACTCCTTGCCTGGGACTCCTGTCTCCTTTTGCTTAACAACCCCCAGGTTTCTGTGGTTAGGACAGCAGCTGGGATTGCTGGATTGTCATTGCTGAGCATTGTGTTCACTTAATATCATGCTTTATGACTACATCACTTAGCAATGGAAATTTCAGTTCCAGTTGCCATTGTAACCTGAGGACTACCTGTATCTCCTGTGCCATATGAATTGATGCCTTTGCCATTGTCACTAAATCTTCTGTCTCCAACATCTTCCTATATTGCTGCTGCCTAATATAGGTCCCTGCTTGCTTTAGCTGGGCAGCTGGGATGACCTTCATGTCTTGGATGACACTGCTAGGAATACAGTATATACTCTTGGCATACACTCCCAACATTTTCAGTCATCCTTCTCAAGAACACTCCCCACGATGAGGCAACACAGCAAGATTTAGGTTTGCTGGGATATGTGTATGCACAAAGCTACGCAGCCTGTTAATATCATTGCTTATGTTCTTCCTTAAGAATGCCCTCAGCATAAATGATCAGACAGTTGAAATCCTTGCTGCTAACCATATTATAAAACTGTCATGTAGTACAGTGACATCTTTGAGATATAGAAGTGCTGCTAATATTCAGTGAACAAATATTGTATTTTGTTATTGTTTTATCACCAGAGTTTTGAAAGATGGAGGCTTTGTCATGCCCAGAAAAGGCTGTTCTGTTCTTAACCTTCAATAGGCAGTCTAAGAGCATTTCCTGGATCAGTAATGGGACTTTTCATCCTAAAAGTACCATGCACGGAATGAAGAAAGATATTTCCCCCCTCAAATATCTTGAATAGATGGGATCATCTTTCCTTTCCCAAAGAGAAGCAGACATTATTGATGAGCAGTAGATGAAGGCACCTGGCTGGACATAATGTAAACTCATATACTGCACAGGGACAAGAGATGGAAAGAGCAGGAGAGAGGGAGAATCTGGCACTACCTCTGCCTTGTTTAGAATGACAGCTCTAGACATATATGGGGTATTCATACAGGAAAAGCTTTCCGTAACCTGAGATGCTGTGGTATTGCTATGTCTCCTGTGCAGGTGTACATTTGTCCTATAAATTTGTACAGCGTGGCTACTTTTTATTTAGGTAGTTTCATTTTGCCTCAGCCAATGGCAGTTAGAAGCAATGTGGTCTATTTTTCTCTGTGTCTCAACTCACCCCACTCCTTTTCAAGGAAGGTTGCAACAATAGATCAGTGATACTGAAGTAAATAATGAAAAAGACGAAGGAAGGGCCACATCCAGGAAGGTGTGTGATGCCTCCTTGTGTCCGAAAATATAGTAAAGTTGGCAAGAGCTTCTTATGATGGTTTTGCCAGTCAACTGAGTAAGCGATACGTACATTATACACATCACAGTGCTTCAATTTCAGTTCCTCCTCCACAATTGCAATCAATGTTACCCAAATACTATTGTACTCTTATATAATCGCATGAAGTCACTCGTTGCACAAAAGTTGTTATGTTTGTGGAACTGGAATTATTTGGCAGGAACATAGCTGGCAGAAAATGGAATGATGGATTTTTGTAAATCATCGCATTCAGCGCAAGAAAGTCAGAGTGTCCAGGAACAACAGGGTGGGGAAAGGAATTTTTGCAAAGCTGCTGCCTGCTTGATCTCCCTACAGTTTTTGAGACACCCCTTGATATAACCACATATTCTTCTGCTTTTTCTTTACGATGATGAAGGGAAAACTGGCTTGAAGCACATATACACACATACAGAATATACAATTGCATAAAAATCGTAGGTTAAAGAAAAAGTAGGTTTGGCTGCTCACACTGCTTTTCTCTGGTTTTGCAGGATGTTTCATCTCAGAGATGAAACAAAGCTGAATGTAGATATTGCTCAGAGAACTATTCCCAGTAACAGGCTTTTTATTTCCCTTGGTCAGTCCTTTGGAAGCCAGGCACAGTTTCTACACTCTCAAGTCAGAGTTTTGTGATATATTGCTGAAAAGACTACTTATGAGGGTGAGCATATGACAAATCTGGGTTTTTTCCCCCCTATTTCCTGGTTCTAGGCAGTTGCATCGGATTTCTGGAAGGAGCTGTGCCTCTCCTTGCCACGGAAAGTATCTTATCAAGGCCTCAGGGGGGATCCTCAAACCCATCTCCAGGAAGACAAGGATCCGATGCTGATTCTCCATAGCAACTATCCAGAATTCCAGGGGGACTCTCACCCTGAAGGAGACATTGGTAATAACACAATATCATATTAGCTCTGTCGCTGTTTCTTAACAGAATGGCTCTGAAGCAAGCCTTACTGGGGCACAGCTCTCTAGCATAAATATCATTGTGATATAATTGATGTTAATCATACCGATTCTGCTGGGGATTTGCTTTTCTTTCTTCTTTAATTATTCCATGAAAAGGCTTGACAATTGGAGCTAATGCTTGAATTAAAAAAATAGAATTGCCAAAGTATCAAAAGGCAACCATAAACAATAGCATTAATGGGTCAAGATGTAAGGTTTTCACAGACCCCTAAATGAGTTCAGCAGTCTGGCTAAACTCATCATTTTGAGCAGATTGCCATATAAGTGACACCGCCTCACTCACTTAGTCAACTGTTTATACTAAGCAGAGAAGTAATTTCTTGACTGGAAATGGCAGAAAGAGTGAGATAGCTTTAGGAATTGAAGACTTGAGGGAAGGCAGCCAGGTTTATTCTCTTAAATGAGTAGGCAAATCTTTTGGCTTCTCTAGATGAAGGTAACATCTTGGCTAAAGAAGCTTCCTTGGCTTGTCTGGTACAAGCTTTCTGTTTTTGCACATTGATAGAAAGTAGCTGTATGCTCTTGACTGTAGTTACTTTGGGGTAAGATCTCATGCTCTGAAAAAGACCATGCGTGTTCAAGACCATGCATGTCCAAGAAAGCCAATGGGGCTTTTTGCAGCGGGTTGCAAAAAGTTGAAAATTACCCCTGTCTGTTTGTTTCCATTTTGCTCCTAATAAACAGATCTTTTTCATTCATTCACAAAAGATAAAACCTAGTCATTATGAAGTTACAGTGGAGACAAATGAAAAAGTATGTATCCCCTGAGAATTACTTCTAATTCGGAAATTCTCTTCTTCCAGTCCAGGTTTGCACAGTTAGCTTTAAATCACCCTAATTAAAGTAGCTTAACTTTCATGAAGTTTATATTAGGACATGTTCGCCTAATATTTTAATATTTTTGATTGATTATCGCCCTCAGCGCCATTCTTTGCTATTTCTGTGACTTCCAAATGACCTAATGGTGGTAGAATGGCATCAGTTTAACCAGCCCTGCTTTGCCCAAGCACCTCTGGCCTCAGTCTGTGTAAAAGTCAAAAAATATTACAGCCAGTGAACCTCCTTAGCATACTGTGTGGCACAGTTTACTGCATGCTAATTAATCCATATGTGTTTATAGATTCATATTAAATACTGATCTGCAAGCAAGACAGGAGTTCCCATAAAACAATTCGCAGGAACCATAAATTGTGTAGTGGTATAGATGGAGATTGCATTTTAATTATTGTGATAAATTTATTTTAATGTAGCAATATGGGAGGGTGGCATATAATCTTTTCATTAAGTAACATTCTAACTTCCTGTGTCATATATATGCCAATATATCAAAACTGAAAAAAGAAAGCAATAAAAAGAATGAATCAGAATTGGAAGGGGATATTTATATTTTAGACCATCAAGACACTACCTTCTCAATGCAGGAATCCAAATTAAAGTATGCTTAACATATTTCTGTCCAGCCTCAATCAAACATATGCAATGAAGTTGAATCTCTTACCTCTCTGGATAATTGGCTGCAGTATCATATATATTCTTCTGCATAACATTCTTTACTGTATGTATCAAAAACATCTCAGAAACCCCCAACCATCTATTACAACCACATGACACCACCATAGCACACAAACCTACTAAAGACTTCCAAAATATTCTAAGTAAACCAAAAGACCCAGCAGCCACAGAATAAGCACTTAGCAATAGCACTAAGTGATTTATATACCACTTTACAGTGCTTTACACCCCTCTCTAAGCAGTTTTCAGAATCAGCATATTGGCCTCAACAATTTGGGTCTTCATTTTACCCACCTCGAAGGATGGAAGGCTGAGTCAACCTTGAGCCTGGTGAGGTTTGAACTGCCAAATTGCAGTCAGCCAGCAGTCAGCAGAAGTAGCCTGCAGTACTGTACTCTAATCACTGTGCCACCGCGGCTCATAAAAACAGGACTCATCTTCAACGTACAGTGTAAGGACTATAATAGTCTGTCTGGGTTCCAGAAAACCCCAACTCCAATCAAAAACTCTTGAGACTTCCAAAGCTGACACAGCTACTATCTAGGACAAACAGGCCGAAGATTAACAGAGCTCATCCATGAACACCAATTAGCAGGAAATAAAAAGACAAAAACATCTCACCAGCGATCAACACCCAGAGGAGCATAGATTAATACCAAGATTAACATTAGGCCAACAATCTGGAAGTTAAATAATACCCCAGTCAAGGAACCAGCAGCTCAGACAAACAAATAATAAACAACAACTTAAGGAACCACCAAGACTACTCACCAACATCGACAGGGCAAGCCACTTGTATATAAAATAAGAGCAAACCCCACTCCCTTGTAGAACTGATGACGTTACCTGCTTTGATAATGAAACGTCTGCAAGACAACGGTCAAGCTCAGAGAGCACCAAGGACCTCACCGTTCACCTCAAGCTACAAATATTCTCTTCTTTTGATATTCTTTAGGTATTTGAAGGCTGTCTTCATATCCTCTTCACCGCAGTTCTTCTCTGAAAGATAAATATGGACTTCTTTCCATTCAATTTAAATCTTCTTGATCAACCTAACTGCCCTTCTCTATACCGTGTCCCATTTGTTTGACTCCTTCTTAAAATCAGAAGGTGTCCACAACAGTAGGTTACTTGAGGTGGGATCTGACCAAAGTAGAATAAAATATAGAACAATTACTTCCCATGATTTGAACAAAAACGAAGAGCAGTCTAGAAGCCTCTTTTTATACAGGTCCCCTGATTTGGAAACTCTGCTTCTGTTGTTATAACTTAAATTGCATTTACTATTTTCCCAGCCACATCATGTGAATGATTCATATGCAGTTTAAAATTGTTTTGTGTTTTCCTTTTTCAAAGGTACTATTCTTAAATGAGGTATCCCATCACATATTGCTGTCCTTGATTTCCATTCTCTCAGACAAGAACTTCACATATGCATCTTTCCTTCGGTTACATTCAGCCCACTCCTTTAACACGTCCAGATACTTTGCAATGTTATAACAGCCATCTTGCTGTCTTAGCCAATTTCTTCCCAAATGCAAATTTGATAAACATTCCTGCCACTTCTTGATCCAAGTCATTAACAGAAATATTGTATTATAAATGATGTTAGGCTGAATTTTATGGTACCCATCTTGATCCCTCGTTCCAGTCGGTAAGGACTCTTATCCTTAAGGACTCTCCAGCTTGATGAGCAGTCTTTAATTGCAATTTCTGAGACAGCTATGCCTCCACTTATTCTTATGCCATTCAGTTTTCACTTCACTAACTTACTAATCAGAGCATCACATGGCTTTTTGTTGGACATTTTGTTGAAATCTAGATGTATTCCTCTACAACTTTCCCACATTCTACTCAACAAGCTATCCAATTTAAAAGAAAATATGATAAAATTAATTCTTTTGTTTCTGGCAAAAAACGTGCCAGTGACAACTGGTAATTATTTCAGTGCTTTCAAAGAACTTAGGGCCTGCTCTTATGACCTTCTATAGCAGTGGTGGCCAACCTTTTTCAGCTCCCGTGCTGAAAATTGCGCGTGCGCTCACATGCCAGTACCCAGAAAGCAATGCGTGTTGGGGCCCCCATGCCCTCTGCACGTGCACATGTGACCCCCCCTGCAGCCCCCTCGCCCTCTGCACATGTGCACGTGATGCCCCCTGCACATGCACGTGCATCTCCCATGCCCCCTGCCCCCCCATGCATGCGCACCAGATACCCAACAATCAGCTGTTGGGTGGTGGCGCATGCATGCGCAGTGGGGTTCTTCCGGGTGGCCTCTCACGTGCTGACAGAAGTGGCTCTGCGTGCCACTTCCGGCACGTGTGCCATAGGCTCTCCATCACGGTTCTATAGAGTTTGTCCAAATATTGATGTTAGATTGAGGTATCTGTTGTTGCTGGATCCTCCTCCCCACTTTTTGAAAAGAACAATAGTTATTCTCTTGTCAGTCATCTGACATTTGATCCCTCTTAAGGATTTTTCAAATATAATTTATAATGCTTTGGCCAGACTATCATTTGACTCCTTGAGTACCCTAGATGTGATCTATCCAGCTCTAGACATTTAAACTCATTCAAAGTAACATAGAAGTTCTCTGGGTTTCCAACAAGCTGCAATACTGCCCTTTTAATCTGTTCTTCACTGTTGCTTGTTTGGAACACATCCCTGCCATTCTGGCAAAGTAGCCATTGAATAGCTCTGCTTCTATTCTGAAGAGCCTGAAACCTGGAGATATTGTAGCTACTTCATATTATTCCATTTTTAGGCATTTAGGCCTAGGGGTGCACATTAGATCAATGGTAGAAAATACCTCTGTGGGCATTCATTAAATCCAGAAGATTTAATGAACCAGTCCTGGCATTGGGGAGTTGCTAATACAGGCTGTGCTTGCAGGGCAATACATTTTAATTTTAACAACAGGAGCAAAATAAGTTTAGTGTTCATAAAAGATTTACCAGCATCTGGCAGCACAAAACCAAATTCACTAATACTCTCCAATTTTAATTGTTGGAAAAAATAAAAGCAGTTCATGAGCTTGGCTGGCCTTCCCTTGTAATTGTGGCAGCAGTGGTTGTCTTATTTTGCAAAAGGGCTATGTTCATTATCATGAATAAGGATTGTTCATGTCACAGTATTGGTCTGCAGCTTATTGGAAGCTCTCATTTGTCTTGTAAAACAGCATCTTTGGATGCTCAAGTCTTCTTACTCTCTAACTTTCATGAGAATTATCTCTTAGGAATTATAATTTGGTTTCTCTTGTCTTTTACCCAACCAAAGCATTAGAATTAAAAAAAGGAAATTTAAATACAAATACAGAATGAAATAATGTCCTGATTGCTGTCAACCCATTTGTAAAATGCACACAAAATATAATCAAGATAATTTGTCTATCTTTTGTATCCAAAGATTGCTTGGCAGTGTGATCTGATAATAATACAATCAACAAATCATTAATAAGAAAAGATAATGAACCTGTCTGTACTACAGGGCAAGTGTCCACAGAATGTCTTGCTTTTGGCATGTTACCTGCTGAATACTAGCCATCAAGGCTCCTAATATTACTGAGCAATTCATGCTGAAGAAGAATTCTGCAGTGGAAAGAGTTGTATGACTCATTCTATTGCCAAACATGATGAGTCGTGTCTGTGTACAAAATGAAGTAATTATGGAATGGCATTAGTATCACACTGTATTTATCTAGCTGATATAATTAAATACAAATTAGATTTCAAGGAAAAAAATTTCTGAGGACAGACTGGAAACATCAAATCTGCGTGCTGCTCTTGTTGTTGACAATGTTTAGGAATTAAGGAAAGGGAAGGAAGTAGAAGAACAGGCTGAATTACATCTGCACTTTTACCCAGGTATAAACTTGTAGTTTTCTCCTGCAAAATTCATGCAAAATCTGCAAATATATATGAAGATGGACAATGCAGACAAGAGGAATCAAAACGGCTTTGGGAAAGGAGAGAAAGCTATGTAGTATCTTGTTGTGATTAGTGCATGAAGGCTAAGAGCCATTCAAATTGTCCCTAATTCTGACTCGGAGAACCATCTGATCTGATGTTTTTTGCATAAAGCATAGATGAATAAAAGTTTAATCAAAGCTAAGAATAAATATTTAGTTTATATATATTTAAGAGCCCTGGTAGCACAGTGGTTAGAATGCAATATTGCAGGCTAACTCTGCCCACTGCCAGGAGTTTGATCCTGACCGGCTTAAGGTTGACTCAGCCTTCCATCCTTCTGTGATCCAGAAATTGTTGGGGGCAATATGCTGACATTTGTAAACTGCTTCGGGAATGTTCTCAAGCACTATGTAGTAGTATATAAGTCTTTGCACAAGATACATTTATATTGGGTTGAACCTTGCTACTTGTTTCTTCTGATTCTGTTGCTTTTGGTAGTTTCCAAATCCACCATTTGTGTAGGGTTATCTATAAATTAGCTGAAGAATTTCTTCATACAGTCTGCCCTTGGGTGGATTTTGCCTGCTATTGCAGAACAGAAGCTAGACTAGGTAGGTTTTGTGGACTGAATCTGAAGGCATTTTCCTATGTTCTTATTATTGCTCTATTATTTATTTGTTATTTATACATTATTCTAAAGACTAGCAGTTCATATTTGTATGAACAAAAAAACATAACATACAATAAAAAAATGAAACTCACAACAACTACCTTTCCAACCATTGTATTGTGCTCACCAGTATGAGGCAATTTCAGTTTTCACGCATTGTGGAATACTTATAAAAAATTCCATTTTACAGCCTTTTGAAATGAAGCCATACTGGCCAGGCAGCTGATGTTCCTGTTGCTTGCTCCCTAAGTAACCTTACTCCACTGGACAACCTACTGATACTGTACTATAAAGATGAAGTAAGAATGCTTCAGCACTCTTACCTGCACAGGACAGGTTTAGTTCTTATTGTGCTAAGTCAAGCTCACTTTCTGACTTTCTCAAGGCATGATTCCTGTTGCTTCAATCTTCCCAGACTTGGCAACTCGGGATCTGATTGCTGGAGGGAAATCTTGTCAAGTGTTCCAGCCCCTTATGTTCACAATCTTCAATCAGACCTTTAACAGGACTGCCTACAAGATTAATGGGAAAACTCTTAATTATGTCAAAAACCTTCTGGATCCCAAGACATAAGGGTTGATCATCCTAATTGAGCCTACAGAGGTCACTGGTAACATACTTGAAGCAGAAAGTGATCTGATCTTTGCAATAGACTCAAGATTGCATCCTCCATCAGTCGGCAATGTCTTTGATACAAATGAAGTTCTATTTGTGTCCACATTTGTGAACTGTGAACCCCAAGATTATTGGGAAATCTTATTGGAAAAGTCATATGATTGCCATGGAAAGCATAAAATCTGAGCCTTTCCAGATCCTCCCAAAGCCATGGAAATTAAGTCACGCATTAACTAAGGCAAGAGAGGGGGAGATTCCATCTTCAGCCAAAAGTCAGGAAGGGAACTCACTGGGCAACCGGCAGACAGTACATCAGCAGGATTCCCATCCTTTCCCTATAACACAACCTAACAGACAGGCACCTACATGCTGACAATGAAGATCAGCTTCAAATCATATAAGTTGTCACAGAATAACACTGCCACCTCCTTTCCCTTCCTTGATATAGGTTGGTGTAAGTCCCCAAATCTGGGATGCCAAATTTTGGGGAAAAAACCCTTGTATTTCTATCCTTGTTCATCCAGTCATGATAATATATGCAGAGCAGTATCACTTGCTAATGTTAACACATTAACATACCATAAATGCATAACTGGAGGTTAGTTGAAAGTTGTAACCACAAATTAGTGAAGAGTAACTAATTTGTTATTTCCAAATTTAATTAACAAATTCATTTTAGCTTTAAAAGTCTCTCCAGTTTCCTATGGGTTGAAAAATCAGCCCCTTTATTACTTTCTATGCCAAGTGAAGGCATATTTTGAGGTAAAACATGCAGAGTAAGTGTAAACTACCAACAGAAGATCAGACCATATGAAATCTCAGAGGATTGTAATTGGAGTTCTCTTCCAGGGTTCAAGCTTTGATTGAAGTATTGATCACAAATAATTTTAATTCATTTCCTCCAGTAGAATTTCCTCCCCGGTCATAGATTTCTTGTATTTCATGTAATTTAATTATTACGCTGACTTAATAGCATTTTGCAGAAATATTAGATCCAGAACAATGTATAATTTGCTGGAAAGTAAGCTACTTAAACGGTATTGAATGGGTTCGGTGTTAGATACAGCTTCACTCTGAATATTTTGTGAATTATAATGTGCTCTGTTACTTCAAAGTAACTAGTCTTGAGTGAACATTTGGCAATATTATCCCATTATCCCTTCTTTTCTGTCCCACAGTAATCCGGAGACCAATTATCAAAGGTCTACCACCCCCTGTTAAGATTGATTCTGACGGTCCATGTCTCGGAACAATGGAAGAGGTACAGCTTGAGGAAAACCAGAAGAACGAGATAGACATTTCTGACCTGGGATCTCGCAACTATGATGCAAGGACAGACTTTTACTGCCTAGTGACAGAAGATGATATATAAGGCTTGCTAAGATATTCCTGCAGAAGTGATCATTCTTTTTTTATAAGCACGGTATTCCTTGGCAAGGACAATATGCTCAATTAATCTCTTTCATCCAGAACTGTCCATGAAGTACTACAGAATTCTGACCTGCTCTTAACACTTTTCTACATGTCTTTCCCTAACTTAGATAAAGGATAGCAGTGAAAGAAATGTTCAGATGACACAAAACTTTTGAGTAGCCAAGACTTCAGGTGATAGGAACAAAACAGCAGAGGCTCAGTGGCTTGGCATCCTTCTGTTGGGCACTGCATTAAACAGGGCAGTTGTACAAAATGGCCTCTGAACCTCCTACATGATTCTATAAGCAATTGCCATTGGCAGGATGCAAGATTTGGAGAACATCTGGTTATCTTATTCACAACAGTGCCATACAATTTGAGATGATTATCCTGCATCAGATTACAATGGTGGGACTTATCTAAGCAACAAGCTTGGCAAACTTTTCAGTTACTGCTAACATCTCCAGGCGGGCGTTGATATGTGAGAAGCGAACATTAATAGCTGAACGTTACCAGTGTAATTGAAATTATAAAGGGAAATATCAACACTAAAGAGATATGAGACTCTTCCTTGCTAGAAAAATGAAAAGAATGGCTGGTTAATGTATGAAAAAGAGCTTTGATTTTCTTTGGAAGAAAATAACAAGGCACTCATTTGTACTTATTCCCATGTACTTTTGAAATGCACCTTAGTGTATGCTAGCACCAAGGGATGCAGACTTGCATTGATATATTGTTTTAGGCTGATTGAGTAGTAATGCTATTTATTCTTAATATAAGGCTATCTAAGTAGGTGGTGGCATTCTTCATTAGGAATTTTTCAAGTTGCGGTTGAAATACATCTAGAGGGTGCTAGATTGATTTTATTCATCTTCTCAAGCATTCTTAGCCTTTGGTAGCCAAAACTCAAAAGGTGTCTACCAGCCTTTCAGATGAACACGTTGTATGAAGGCATTCTGTAATCTTTCAGAAACTACAGGTCACATCAGATGCATGCAGTGACTAAAGTGATGTAGGATTTAAATTGGGATGAAGAGAGGAAAGAGAGGGGAAGATGCAGTTTGATTGAAAAAAAAACCTCATGTTTGTTGAAATCTTCTAAGACAGCCTGAAATATTTCAATACACATGAATCCAAAAATCTCTTGCTCAATTGCATTGGTAGACTTCCTTTTTTCCTAAGGGGAAAATATGTATAATGGAGTATCCAAGTTAATTTCAATAATAACAAGTGGCTTGAAAGAGAAAAGGGAAAAGAACACCTTAAATGCCTATTGGTAGGGGAAAGGGCACTTCCATGGGAAATAGAGAAGAGGTGCAGAAATGGGGCTGAGAAAAAGAGGAGGAAGAAGAGAAAGAAGAGGAAGAGGAAGAAGTCAGAAGATGGTTAAGTATGGTATCAAAATGTGTAAAACAAATGTCTTACGGAGTATCAGGGATTCAAGCACATTGGGATAGATTCCTCTTAAGATTATGAATAGCTGCTCAAGTTTCTCAAATCTGAAAGTCCAGAAATTAGGACTAACTCTTCTAAGAAGCAGTTAGAGGCATATTGAAATTGCCCCTTAAGTTTCATCCAAATTAAACTCAAGAAAAAGTTGATTTAGAGAGCAGCAAAGTTAACCTTACAATGGTATTACAGTGATGGTGCTTCTTTGTTTTTAGATCATTGTAATGACAAAAATTCACCTTCCTCTTTTTCTTGTTAGAAAAAGATTGTGCAAAAGATTGTCTAATGCACTTTATTTTTTTCAGACAAACTTCTATGTATCAAGGGACCAAGAACCATAGGAACTATTCAAGAAGCCAATCTTAGACTGTGCCTAAGTACTGGTTTGTGCAATTCAAAAGGCAGCCCTCTGTGGAGATTCTCAGTCATCCAGGTCATAGTTGTCTCAGATGTCCTTTTTTCCTTCAAAGGCTACTAGACTGTTTTTTTCTTTGAGGAAGAAGAAGAAAACATTTTGCTTCTTGGATGGGAAATAAAATATTTTCTTATTCTTCCTCTAGGAAAAAACAGTCCAGTTGCTTTTTGAAGAAAAAAAAGCACCTTTGAGTCAAAAGGCAGCTATTTTTATTTTAAAGATTGGAATGCAAATAAAGCATTGTGATTTTAGTCATCTGCAGCCCATTTCCTTTTAGTATAGGCAGATATGATCGATGGCTTACCAGGCGTTGGTCTCCAAATCAAAACTGAAGCCATCTTTTTCATGAATATGAAGAAAGCAAAGCTGAACTGGGAAAAATGGCAGCTTTTTCAAGCAAGAACAGAGGTGACTTCCAAGACATTCCAAGAGTCAGGCTGCGCCCGTGCACACACCAGCCCACCATTCACACAACCCGGTTGCAAATAGGTTACGATCTGGTAGTGCATTCTTATAAAGACTTAATTGTTGTCAACCCAGTTGCATATATGTTTTACAAAGGTCTAGATCAGGGGTCTTCAAACTTGACAGCTTTAAGACTTGTGGACTTCAACTCCTAGAATTCCTCCTCCAGTCATGTTAGCTCAGGAATTCTGGGAGTTGAAGTCCACAAGTCCTAAACTTGCCAAGTCTGAAGACCCTTGGTCTAGATTTTGAATTCAATGTTGTTGCTAGTGCTAAGGGCAAGAATTAGAAACAGTTGGTCCATGTTACATTGGCAAGAGACTTGATCTGAAATTAAGAAGGATGATCTATGTATGAACAATAAGGTTCCTTCCTATTCCTTTTGTTTGTGTGCGCTCTTCTATTTTGTGTCGTCATGGTACATTTACTTCAATACTCCCACCATTCTTAATTGCTTTTTGGTTTAACAGACAGGTTTTGCTCCCCCTTCAAACCCTCCCATAAAAGCCCAAAGTGTAATTCTTTCTCCACCAAGTGATGATGTTGCATCACCTACATATTTTCTTCTTCTTCTGAAGATGCTGCCCTCATGGCTGCAAGGTTGCTGTTTTTTCTGCTCCAGTAAACACAGGTGACTGTTTATGACTGGGGCTGTGCCTAAATGGCTGCTAATGCGAAGCCCTCATGATTCATCAGTTAAAGTCTGAGTCTGGCCCAAGAGCAGAAATAACCCAAGGTGGGGTTGAGTGGCACAAAACGGGAGACCATCACGTTCCTAAAGGAAGGAGCTTGCCTTTGCTTTCAATCAGTACTGAGTGTTTTGTTCAACTTGCTGTGTTTCAAAAAAAAATTCCTTTAGGCAGTGCTTATTTGTACTGTAATTCCTGCCTACTGCATTCTTCTTTAACTGCTTCAATATTTATATGCAGGGAGAATGTTTTCTCAAAAGGCTGTTCAACTTTGGGTGATAAGATTGTATACTTTGACCCAATGAGGTACAGGCTGGACTCAGTCTGGCTTTGCTTCAAGACACACTCTACTGTTGAGTACACCAGATGCAATTAGGCAAAAATGCAAAACTAAATGCTGATGAAAATATTTGCTTTGCAAAGCATCTTGGGAAAACATGAGCTCGTCCCTTCTACTGCAGAGTTAAGGCGTTTTCCTAGTTTATCCAAACCTGGATGAGATGAAATAGACCTTGACATTGTCAAGAATGACATTTTCCTTTCCTAGCCTGTCCTATGTGGACAAATCTGGACTATGTACTTACCAGTTTTATTACAGCAATGTTTTACCTTAAAAATTCTAGGAATTATAACTGGGTGGCAGTGCTGGAAATTCTGCTAGAGAGCTGTGGAACAGGAGAACTGTACTTATTAAGTTAATAACAATACCAATCACATAAAAAGGAAGTAACACCAGTGACAGGTCACATTTTTTTTATGTTACTTGGCAACAAATGAGTCTGCCGGGGATGGGCAGCCAGCAAACGCCCAAGCTGGGGAGCAGACTTTGCTCTAATTATCCAGTTGGCAGGAGGGCAAAGGCCTCTGGGAAGGGAAGAGTTTTGAAGGCAATCAGACTTACTATTATTTGCACAAGTTGTGGTTATATACTGTAAAGAGACAGAATTTTAAACAGGTTCAATTTGTCCTACAGGCATGAAGAAAAAGGTGCAATTAAAAGGCTTATCTCTATCCTTTTGTTAAAGCCTTGGCTCTCCTCTACAGCAGATAGCTTTCAGAGTTAATCAGCTCTTTTCTTTAGAGCAGGATTTCCCAATCTTGGCAATGTTAAGATGCATAGATGTCAACTCCCAGAATTCACTTGCTGCCTGGGGAATTCCGGGAAATGAAATCCGTGTGTCTTAAAGCTGCCAAGAATGGGAAACCCTTCTCCAGAGGGTCCTATTAAACCCATCCAGAGCTATTATGTTTCATTCCCTTGGATTTCACTTTTCACATGCTCCTCCTACAATGGTTCAGACTTTCCTAGAGCACAGAGAAAGAGGCAAGGCTTTCCTTCAACAAAGATTAAGAAACGGTACTGTCATTTGCAATTTATAGAGTTTGATTCAAGGACATCTTATTTGTTCAGATCTCAATTGCAGTCCATGTTTATCTTAAACCATAAAGCAGATTACCAAACCAAAACCAATTAAAGTACATTATCAAAACATGTTATACAAACTTGGCCATCCCATTAGGCTGTTGGGATTTGGTTGGATGAACACAGCCAAGGTAATGTATCTGGCACATAAAAGGTTGAAACTATGTGTCGAGCATTGCACAATGGTCCACTTTTCTCCTAGGTTTAGATTTGAGCAACCAATTTCATGGCCAAGGCAACATATCCCACACTGCTCTGATGGAGAATTGGCAGGCCTGCTAAGAAAAGCAAAAGATTGGCTCTTAAAAAAGATGGTTTCAGTGAAAGAAGTAGGTTAGCCAATTAGCAGTAGTTTTATCTAGCTGCTCAACATGTTAAGCTCTAATCATTACAAGGATCAGGTTGGATTATTACATCTTATCTCTTGAAGAAGATAGCGGGAGAGAAATTAACAGTCTAATTTTCAAACATTGGTCTCAAGCATCCTGCCTGAAATTGAGCACATTGGTACCAGAAAGATACAACCGTAAGCACCTCTGTCCTAGACAGAAAGTAGATGTTTTCCCAGGGTGATATTCATGCCTCCTCCTAGTATTCAATTACTAAAGCATCACATAGTAAACACTCTACTCTCCCTTGACCTCCACATAATTCAAATGTCATTGATTTTTCTGTAGGTATTTTATTTGTTCAACCCCATCGCCTGCTGGGAGAAAGACTTCACAATTATTTTACGCATATAGACTTTGCCCCTGCTCATTGGACATGTGTCTGCTCATTCATTAGACTGACTTTGCAGGAGGAGGTTTCTTCTGGCATGCTTGCCTGTTGGTTATTTCACAGGTGAAGCTTAGGCGTTTAGCGAATATGCCACCTTAAGAAGCAAATACATAACAGTAAGAGATCAGTTACCAAAACTGATCACATTTCTTTGAGATAAATGCTGCTGCTGTACTGGGAGCTTTAACACTTTACAGTGTTGCATAATGGAAGTCAGAATGCTAATGAAAAATAGCAAGAATATAAAATTGGGAAGCCCCCCCCAGCAAAACAAACAAGCACCCCACCCCATTTTAAACTGGCCATTTGGAATGTTCAAACTGGTTCCTAGGTCAGACATAGTGAAATGATCATTCCTGAATTATTTCAGTATGGAATTTCAATTCTGGCATTATCAGAATGGGATCTTACTGGATCTGGAATACAAGACAGTGACAATGAGATGTCTTTTGTATTATTGTGGAGACAAACACCCAGAGCATATTGGCTTCATTTTCATAGCATCTGAAAGATTGCAAGCTTCATCAGCTTCGAGTCAATTAGCAGAACTGTCACTTTTAGGAACAATAAGAATGTGCTTAATTATGCTTCCCAGAAGGAGGAATGAGGCAAAAGATGTATTCTATACATAGTTATAAACAACTGTGGATTCATTGCACAGAGGTAATAAATCCTGAACACTGGTGACTTTAAATGCTCATGCTGGTAACAACTAGCAAGGCTGGAAAAATATCTTGGGCAAATTTGGTATTTAAGAGATAATTGACAATGGTCTGTGCCTCTTATCATTTGTAGAAGTAAATGAGCTAATGATTGGAAACATCCAATGAGCACCAATTAAAACCTCAGTTAAAATGACCTTCACCTAGTAGCAACAATACATCAGTACTCAACTATTTCTAAATCAGCAGCTGTTTCCAAACAACACTCATGGACACCTGGACAACAAGAGGCATTGTGTTTCCACCACCTTCTACTGCAGTCCTATTACTTTAATATAAACTGCTCATAATGTAGCCACACCAATTGTTATGGAAGAGTGAAGTTACAAGAACTTACTTGCCAATAAGAATTCCAACTAATTTTTGTCACCATTTTCCATGTGGATGATGAAAATGATTGAGGCACAATTGTCAGAGATAATTAACAAGCATGCAAAAAAAAATCTATCCCATTGGAAGACACTGAATCCAACCATAGATTTTGACTGAATGAAAACTGCAAACTCTCAGAAGATTTAACTCTGTATTGATCACTTAATTAGCAAGTTGACACCTGCTTCAAAACAAAATGGACTGTCTATTGGAATAGTATTGCAAAAGAACTTGAAGAACTTATATATTGCTGGGCACATCACAATCTCTGCACTTATTATGTTGCCTCAGCAGTAAATTTCAACATGAATGATAGCAGAAAGGCAGACAGCATATTTGTGGGCTCTAGAATTGAATGACTGAATCATTTATACAGTACTTCCAGATCTTTTACAACTGCCCTGTTCTGAAAGACATTCCAGTAGAGCCACAAACTCGACAGCTCAGATGGAACAATTGAAAAATGTAACTCCAGAATCTCCGAAGCTGCCATCCATCAGTTAAAAAGAGGGAAAGCTAGTGACACAGATAAAGTCACTGCAGAAGCAATAAATACTGCTTGTGATACACTAATTTGTCAGCTCCATTTATTCCTTCAAATTATTTGAGTCTGAGGAAATATTTTATTTTTTGAAACAGGCAATATTTCCAATTTTCAAAGAGAAGGCAATCAGGAATACAAAAATTGATGTTGTCTGTTGCCTGTTGTCTGTCATGGTCAAGGTACTTATCAAGGCTTCAGAAAAGATGGAAACAAATAGCCCAAAAACAGCAGGCTAATTTATGGCTTGAAAGAGGATGCCATGACCAAATATTTGTATTATGACAACTGCTTAATGAATGCGTCAACTGTGGAAAGAGGCTTCTTGCTGTTTATTGATTTTGCAGTGGTGTCTATCAGGCAGTGTTATGGAAAGCTAAGGTGAGCCTGCTAAGGTATTACAGCAGGTACAAGAGGAATCATGAAGTTTTGTGTGAATGGAGAAACATCCAGCCTTCCCAGCATGTAATAGCAATAGCACTTAAGACTTATATACCGCTTCATAGTGCTTTATTGCCCTCTCTAAGTGGTTTAGTCAGCATATTGCCCCCAATAATCTGTGCCCTCATTTTACCAACCTCGGAAGGAGGGAAGGCTGAGTCAATCTTGAGTGGTGAGAATAAAATTGCTGGCAGTCAGCAGAATTAGCCTGCAATATTACATGCTAACTATTGCACCACCATGGCTCCTTTCTTCAACATAGTGATTGTTGCAGTCACAAGGAAGATATTTGCTAGCATTTTATCATACTTGGATATGAATTAATCACAGACCTAATGTTTGCTAATAAACATTATTTTTGTTTCTGGTGGTTTTCATTAAGGCTGGACAGGGATTTTCATTTGGACCACATATGGGCATCTGATTCTCTTGTCAGGAAATCCTCAAAGCCATGTTTCTTCCTGGTGCTCATGTGCACTCCCAGGAAAAGATGTTTGATTTACTGCCAACTGGTACAACACATGTGCTCCAAATCACCTTTTTCTCTTTGAATCCAAGTTGCTGCACAGATCTAATTTTATTTATTTATTTATTTATTAATTCGACTTATATGTCGCCCCTCTCCGAGGGACTCATGCCTCACAACTAAAATAGAATACAACAATAAGTTACTTAAAAATATATTAAATTAAAGCCGAATTAATATTAGTATTATTATTAAAACCCCAAAATTACGTAAACAACCCCAAGGGTCAACACTGCCCAGATTGTAAAACAGCCAGGTTTTTAGCTCACGGCGGAAGGTGCGGAGATCGGGAGCCAGCCGAGCTCCAGCGGAAGAAGATTCCATAGAGTGGGGGCTGCCACAGAATAGGCTCTCCCGGGTCCCCGCCAAACGACATTGAGTCATGAGGGCAGCCCGGGAGACCCCGCCTGTGCGACCGCACCGGGCGGCTGGTATTTGAGGCTGGGAGAAGTCGCTCTAAATATCCTGGACCCATGCCATGTAGGACTTTGAATGTTAAAACCAAAACCTTGAACTCACCCGGAGGGCACCGAAGCCAATGCAAGCCACGGAGGAGGTGTAACATGGGAGTATCGGGAGGCTCCCATCACAACACAAGAGCGATTCTGCACCAGCTGAAGCCCGAGTGGTGCACAAGGGCAGTCCTAGATAGAGAGAGCGCTACAGTAGTCCAACCGGGAGACAACGCAGCCTGAGTGATCGTGCGCAGGGCATCCCGTCCAGGTATGGGCTAACTGGCGAACCAGCCGACCTGGGCAAAGGCCCCCTGGCCACGGCTCCCACCTGCTCCTCCAACTTGAGCCGTGAATCCAGGAGAACCCCAGGTTCCGTCCCTGTCCACAGGGGGTAACACCTCCTCCCCATGACCAAAGATGGAATCTCCAAACTGGACCGGGATGTCGGTATGCACAGCCACTCTGTCTTGGCTGGATTGGAGACAAGCATGTTCCTGTCCATCCAGATTCGCACCGCTTCCAAACAACGGGACATCACGGAGAGAGCATCACTGATGTGCCCGGGGTGGAGATGTATCTCGCGTATCATCAGCGCATTGATGATAACTCACCCCCACGGATGATCTCACCAGCTGCTTCATATAAATGTTGAACAGGAGAGGCGAGAGGACCCCCTGAGGTACCCCACAAGTGAGAGACCTCTGGTCACCTCCGCCCCCTGCTAACACTGTTTTAACGTCCCGAGAGGTAGGAGGAGAACCACCGTAAAACAGTGCCTCTCCACTCCCAACCCCCCGAGACGCCGCAACAGGATACCATGGTCGATGGTATCAAAAGCCGCTGAGAGATCTAACAGAACCAGGACAGAGGAAAACCCCTGTCCCGAGCCCTAGAGAGATCATCCATCGCGACCAATGCTGTCTCCGTGCTGTACCCGGTCGGAAGCCCATTGGTACGGATCCAGGTAGTCCGCTTCATCCAGGAAAAGTGGCAATTGCTGGGCCACCACACTCTCAACAACCTTCGCTAAAAACGAAGGTTGGAGACCGGACGAAAGTTGTTCAACTCGGCTGGGTCAAGGGCAGGCCTCTTCAGGAGGGGCCTCACCACCGCTTTTCAAGGCGCAGGGAACAGCCCTCCCTTAACGAAGCGTTGATAACTGCCCGGAGCCAGCCGCACGTGACCTCCTGGAAGCATAAACCAACCAGGAAGGGCACGGGTCCAATAAACATGTGGTGGAACTCAGCCGCCGCATAATCTGTCCACTTCATCCTCAGAAACAGGATCGTAACTCAGTCCAGATAACATTAGCCGACCACTCGCCTGACCTCATCTACCACTGCAAGTCCAAGTGCTATTTCTAAATCAGCAGCTGTTTCCAAACAACACTCATGGACACCTGGACAACAAGAGGCATTGTGTTTCCACCACCTTCTACTGCAGTCCTATTACTTTGATTAATATAAACTGCTCATAATGTAGCCACACCAATTGTTATGGAAGAGTGAAGTTACAAGAACTTACTTGCCAATAAGAATTCCAACTAATTTTGTCACCATTTTCCATGTGGATGATGAAAATGATTGAGGCACAATTGTCAGAGATAATTAACAAGCATGCAAAAAAAATTATCCCATTGGAAGACACTGAATCCAACCATAGATTTTGACTGAATGAAAACTGCAAACTCTCAGAAGATTTAACTCTGTATTGATCACTTAATTAGCAAGTTGACACCTGCTTCAAAACAAAATGGACTGTCTATTGGAATAGTATTGCAAAAGAACTTGAAGAACTTATATATTGCTGGGCACATCACAATCTCTGCACTTATTATGTTGCCTCAGCAGTAAATTTCAACATGAATGATAGCAGAAAGGCAGACAGCATATTTGTGGGCTCTAGAATTGAATGACTGAATCATTTATACAGTACTTCCAGATCTTTTACAACTGCCCTGTTCTGAAAGACATTCCAGTAGAGCCACAAACTCGACAGCTCAGATGGAACAATTGAAAAATGTAACTCCAGAATCTCCGAAGCTGCCATCCATCAGTTAAAAAGAGGGAAAGCTAGTGACACAGATAAAGTCACTGCAGAAGCAATAAACACTGCTTGTGATACACTAATTTGTCAGCTCCATTTATTCCTTCAAATTATTTGAGTCTGAGGAAATATTTTATTTTTTGAAACAGGCAATATTTCCAATTTTCAAAGAGAAGGCAATCAGGAATACAAAAATTGATGTTGTCTGTTGCCTGTTGTCTGTCATGGTCAAGGTACTTATCAAAGGCTTCAGAAAAGATGAAAACAAATAGCCCAAAAACAGCAGGCTAATTTATGGCTTGAAAGTGGATGCCATGACCAAATATTTGTATTATGACAACTGCTTAATGAATGCGTCAACTGTGGAAAGAGGCTTCTTTCTGTTTATTGATTTTGCAGTGGTGTCTATCAGGCAGTGTTATGGAAAGCTAAGGTGAGCCTGCTAAGGTATTACAGCAGGTACAAGAGGAATCATGAAGTTTTGTGTGAATGGAGAAACATCCAGCCTTCCCAGCATGTAATAGCAATAGCACTTAAGATTATATACCGCTTCATAGTGCTTTATTGCCCTCTCTAAGTGGTTTAGTCAGCATATTGCCCCCAATAATCTGTGCCCTCATTTTACCGACCTCAGAAGGATGGAAGGCTGAGTCAATCTTGAGTGGTGAGAATAAAATTGCTGGCAGTCAGCAGAATTAGCCTGCAATATTACATGCTAACTATTGCACCACCATGGCTCCTTTCTTCAACATAGTGATTGTTGCAGTCACAAGGAAGATATTTGCTAGCGTTTTATCATACTTGGATATGAATTAATCACAGACCTAATGTTTGCTAATAAACATTATTTTTGTTTCTGGTGGTTTTCATTAAGGCTGGACAGGGATTTTCATTTGGACCACATATGGGCATCTGATTCTCTTGTCAGGAAATCCTCAAAGCCATGTTTCTTCCTGGTGCTCATGTACACTCCCAGGAAAAGATGTTTGATTTACTGCCAACTGGTACAACACATGTGCTCCAAATCACCTTTTTCTCTTTGAATCCAAGTTGCTGCACAGATCTAATTTTCATATCTTTCCTATTGATAAGTACCTATTCTAATACTTACCCTAGGACTCTTATCTCCTTCAGTCAGCCTTACTATCCCTGGCATTTTGTGCTTCAAATAAATAATTGGATTAAGTTTTATATGAGGAAAAACCTAAATTCAAATATGCTGGCATATTCATTGAGAGATAAGAACTGCCTTCCCTAAGAACTTTGTGCCATTTTTGGGGTGGGGTGGGGTAATTTCTGTGGAGAAAAACAGTCAAGCAGCTCAGCACTTTCATTACATGTGCCAGACTATAGTATTGTATGAAGTCACAAAAATAGAGAGTGACATTTCTGAAGTATTTGACACCTGGGTTATTTTTTAAACTCCCTCCCTTCCTGCACCATATCACTGTGCACCAAACAGCCAATCAGCCCACGGGCAACAGCAACCTGACTCCACACTCATGGCCAACTTTCCATATAGGTTCCACATCCCTAAGTCACCAGACAACGCACCCCTTATTGACTGCACCCCACCAAATCACCTTTGCCAGCCCACTGAAACTATTTCTCTAGTTGCTAGGATGCCCTCTTCCATCAGTGTCACCACACATCAGGCGAGACCAAGTACTCAACAGAACCCTTCATTAAACAGGATGAGGATCAATGCTGTGGGACAGTAAAAGTGCTAATAAATGTAGTAGAAATGTTATTTAGTCCAACAAAATGCACTGGGAAAACAGGGTGATCTGAAGTTTTATGAGTTTATTGCTGCTAAAACAGTTTAGTGGGACAGTCTCAGGCACTTTAATTTCACCAAGGCAATCCTATTCCAATAGAGATAAAAGAAAAATTCTGTACAAATCACAAGGAGACTGATACCCAGCTAAAGTATCTCCTTAGAGCAAGCACTTCCTTTCCATAATTTCTTTCCCCACAAGAACTGAAGTAAATTATGCTATATGTAGCTCCAGAAAATTATGTCTTCAGACTCATTATAGCTTTCAAATAAAAGTGAGAAAACCCATCACCAAACTCCAGCATAAATTTATACTCCAAAGCACTCTGTCCTCTTGTGCATTGGTTAATACAACTTTAAAAGCCTACATTTATTCCACAGTTCCCAATAATCTGACTTTCCTAAAATCTTACAAATAGGTTTATACATACGGTTAAAATCTATATCTCAAACTCATATAAGCCAGTCCTTTTGAAATTAAAAGCAAGCAAATCATTTCCAGAATATACAGAGGTAGGAAAATATATGCAATAAGCAGGGAGAGTTTTAGGGGAGTTCCAGGGAAGGAGCGAATAAAAGAAAGCAATAAACATGAATGCAAATGGAAGCACCCTTGATACAACAACCCCCTGGGAGAACTTCTCCACTATCCTTAGCAGTCTGGAATTTCTGCTGTGACATCAACATCCATACATTCTGAAAAGAATCCCAGCTCTATGGGAAGTCAGGACATGGTTTGGCAATGTTGATGGGGGACTTTGGAATTTGCATGGACGTCGATTTGCATATTCAGTCATGGGATACTTTTGTGGTGTAAGATGGCCCAAGGCAGAGAAACCTGAGCTTTAAATAGACTTTTAAATGCAAAAAATTAAAAGAAGTTAGCCAACTGACACTGGTTCTTTAAAAAGGAGGGGGTTGCAAAAGGGGATTTCAGTGATGTAGGGTCACAGTCCTTAGTGGTGCTTTATTAACAAGATTCATGGAGAACAGTTAAGGCTAGAGAGTCCATTTTCTGCAGGGCCTTTTCTTTACAGGCTAATGAAATCTTCTTTCCGAAAGCCCTTCTGTAAAACATAAAAAAAGACTATGATAAGCACACCTCAGGTCAGTGATGATCCAGCAAATGCTAACATTTCTAAGCCCCAGAGACACCAAGGGAATCATCTATGGGTTCTACGATAAGAGACCTAGGTGTTATGAGCTCACTTTGGAAGACAATAGAGAGAGAGAAAACACAAACCGCTTTATAGTCCCGATGAAGCTTGCTGTACTGCCACATGTTAGACAAGAGGCTGGAAGCAGCTCTGGAGGCCTTCTCATTGACCAAGCTAGAGAAAGAAAAGAAATCTGTAACATGTTACAGTGGGACTCAAACATCCCCATTCCTTCTCCATGAATTACTAATGGACGTTAAGTCAAGATATTCACACTCATCTGTGGCTGGACTCTTATCATCCCATTCCCTGGATTATGTCCCTTTGATCTCCAATATTTATTTAGTAGCATCCCTGTAGGAAGAGATCTATGCTTTTGCAAAGCCAGGAAAACTGCTGCTACTTTTAAGAGGATTTGAGGCTGAAGGAGGGACAAAGGTAGCCAAATCTTTCTGTGTTCCTGTAATGCAGTACTGAGTGGCGTTAGCTGCACAGACCTCAGAAATGCCAACTGTTCTCCTTCTAGGATGGCCAGTCTTCACAGGCACTTTGGTCTTCTGTAGGCAACTGGTGCACGTTTAACAAGAGCCCGTTGAAGATTTGTGGGCATTTTCAAAATGAGTATATCAGACTTTTCACCCACCAGGGTCTTAAGGTAAGGCCCGTGGGACAAAAGGCATGGATCAGTCTGAATGCTATACTAGGAAACAAAGGAGCTAACCAAGTCAGATTAGGGTGGGAAAAAAACTCTCGAGTGTTGGAAATAAATCATTTAGATGGATTATTTAATAAAAGTCAACTGAAAACCTTTGAGGTCTGACAGGCTTGCTTTCTTGCCCATTTTCTTCCTTCCTCCAGCCCTTGATTTATGCATGGGAACTTGTCTTTTGCTTTTGAAAGGGACCACACCTTTTGAGGATTGTGTGTATGTGCCTTTGAGTGAGTGCTGACTCCAGGTGACTGCCTGGACAAGTCCCTGCAGTTTTCTTTGCAAGATTGCAGTTTTTAGGCTTTCCATTGCCTGCTTCCTAGGGCTGAGAGAGAATGACTGGTTGACTTTGTACCTAAAGAGAGATCAGAACTCCTGATGCCTTAACTCCTGTTTCCAAATTGGTTCTACTTCTGAACATTAGGTGAATCTAGCAAACAACACATTCTGTGATGCTGAAACAAGGGGCATATGGAAGTTTTCTGAAGCTGCAGTAGAGTCCAGAAATTAAATAGTGTAAAATGCTGCTCTAAGGGTGAAGTCAGTATGTAGTATGGATGGCCATTCCCCACATACCTGTCCCTTTTCTTCTTGATGTAGAAGAGTTTGCGCAGGCCATCAAAGTAGACAATGTCACGTGCAGCAATGGAGCTCTCCACAACCAAGTTGTTCAGCACTGCAATGATGTTGACTACTACCTCTATTGGGGGCCACTTATCTCCAGAGCTTCCAGGAAGTTTCTCGATCAAATGACTCACCACTTTGGTTGCTGCCAATCCGAAACAAAAGTGGTTAGCAAATAGTACACGGAGAAAGTGTACTTTGTCTAAAATCTCATTGTGGATGGTACAATTAAGCATCTGAACTGCATGAAGGGAACTCTTTTGTCAAGGCCCTGCTGTGTTTTCCTACAGGAATAACTCACACATTTCATCCTTGTTGCGTGCGTTCCGGGACAGGTTGCGAATCAATCCCGTTAGAGAGCGAAGCTGGTGATGGTCAGCTGTGCGGACTCTGTCCAGTACAGGGTTCAGGATCCTCTCTTGCTCCAAAGCCACCCTACTGAGGACACCTGCCCACTACAATGGATGAAGAGAAGAATGAGCTAGTAAATGATGATTCACTTGCTGAGTCAATACTAATGTTCTAGTAGGCCAAGGGTGTCAAACTGGCAGCCCATGGGCCGGATGTGTCACACGCAGGCCACACCCACCCCAGCTTCACAAATGGGAAAACCGTAGTGAAATGTCACCTGAAAGCAATGTGACATGGTGAGTTTGACACCCATATTCTAGGCACAATGGAGAAATAATATCCAACTGATTCTTCTGCTATAAGGTGCTCTAGCAAAAATATAACACTTTCATATATCTATCCCAAGAAATATCTGATTGTTGCAACAGATGACTCAGTTTATTCTTTACCTTTCCTTTCCTCCCTGTGCTTTCTGGACCATTGATAACTGCCTTCATCATGTTTGGCTTTAGGCAGACAATGGAAGCCTTGTCACTCCTTTCCTTCCTGCAATCAACTTTATTGGTTTTCCCCTTTTCTCACTCTCCGTAACAAGATGGGCAAGTTTTCAATGCAATCACTGTTCCAACTCAAGTAGGCAGAGCAAGCATTCCTCACAGATATCTTCTCTCTATATATTATTGGCTGAACAGAAGCTCACCACAGGGAAAACCTCAGAGCCCTTTTCCTTCAGGGCACAAGACAAAAATGGGGAAAGATTGTTGGTAGCTTTGGCAACAGAGGTGCTCCATTGTTTGAACAGGCCTACTTCGTTTTGCTATACTGCTCTTTGAATGTAATCATTATAAGGGGACCATTAGAGAATTCATCTTCCGTGTCTAACTCAAGTTGCTTGCAAAATGTCATGTTAATGTCTTAACTTCCTCTTCTCCTTAATACGCATTGCTTTATTTTAAAATCTTCAGAAGATTCAGGCTGGTATTTCTGGAGTCAGCCTTACCCTCCGGTCTCCTGCTGTGATATTCTGAAGCGCTCCAGAAGCTGCCTCCGTGGTATGCTTATTCAGTTCACATCGCTGTAGCAGCCTGTTGTACACCCCTATAATCTGAGGGTTCCAGAGCCACTCCAACCCTTTAGGATCCTTAGAAACTTCTGCGAAAGTCACAATATCAGAGTTCATGTGGAGCTAAGGGGAAGAGTAAGAGAGTATTTAATGGCCATTCTTTTGAGGCTGTATGAACTTCTGTTCTAGCTACAATCTTCTTGTGTCCTTTACAGTTTACCCAGTTCAAAAAGGCTTTATTATTGCTCAATCCATTCCCCAAAAGCCCATTCTCCCACTTCTTATTTCTAATCATTTTTGACCCAGTTACTGTTCTTTCAGGATATTATTCATCCCATAACAATTCTATGCCTTTCTTATACTTTAGCATTAATTCCCTCCAATCGAGGCGTATTACTCAGAGGAACTGACAATCACAATTACCAAAGGTAATTTCTATTCCAGAAGAATTGTTGGCATTTAAGTGTGAACAGGAATAGGACCAACTGATCTAGAATACCTCTCCATTGGTGTCGGGGATTCCCTACTGTTATTTAGCTAAGGAGAAAAATTTTGTCCAGAGCAATATGCCAGTGAAGACTCTAGATGTGGGGCTGAGGCCTGTTCTTGACCATAGGGGCTGGGATTGAATCCTGGTGTGCTCAGAGTCTAGTCTTCTTAGTCAAGCTGTGGGCTCCTCTCAAGCAGGGGCTTCCTTCTTTCCTTTCTTCCTCATTTACTTTTCATTCCATGAAATAACGGCTGCCCAGAACAGGCTCAATTCTCTCCCATAATGGCATTTTTCACAGTCTCACCTCTCGGGCCCTCCTGCCTTGTGGGCTGAAGCAGCCTACTAGCTCACTTGTCATGTTAGCTCCATCGCTCCTCTTATATCCTTCCAGCCGCTGGAGCGAGGAAGGAGGAATTTCATCATAAAGTCGGTAGGAGAGGTTGCGCAGGACACAGACTGCATTCTCAACGCTCTGTGAGGACAAAATCCATTTTTTTGAAGAAAGAAAACCAAAACAAACTTTTCTATAGTATATTATTTCTGGCAATGTTCTATTTTCTTAGTTTTTAGTAGTAATTGGCATAGACTAAATTGGGTTAAATTGATATTCAGATGTTAATAGTGTATTTTATATATTCTGATTTCTATTTGATTCTTGCTATAAGATCCCTTAGGCAATAATAGAGAGAGCTCCAAACAGAAAGTATTTTACAATATTTTTGTATCAAATATACACATTTGTTTAATGACGCATTATTTGCCTTTCAAACGTTTGCCTGAGGCATCTTGTAACAAGAATCTTCATCAGCTTTTGACAGATTCAGGTTGTTTCAGTGCCAGAAGCCATCCATATTGTATGTTTGCCAAGAGTCTGTTAGGCTGAAGAACAACTTCCTGGATATCTCTATTCCAAGTGACAATCAAGCATTGAACTTTGCTTGAAGAACCAGACCTTTAGTCTATTAGACAATTCATAATATGATATATTTTAAATTATTACACTGATATCCACCTTTGTACATGGAGCATGGGGTGTATTTCAATAGCTGTATTCATACAACATACTCAACAAGTCAACTACAAACTTAGCAGCTACAGTTGCATGACAAGCTAAACTTGATTTGCTTTAATTCTGGTTAGCTTTGGCTGTCTTAGAGTATTGTGTGAACAAAGGCCAGTTGAGATTTATCCTTCAATGTACTTTGCAAACCAAGAAAATAATCAGGAACAAATTTAAGTGTGTTTTACAAACATAGCCACTGGCTCTCTTACTTCATCTTATTGTCAAAATCATTTTGTAAAGTAGGGCAGTCAGACAATTATTGAAAGGCTAAGATTACCTAGTGAATTTCGTGGCTGAAGATGAATTCAAACCCACATCTCCTCAGCCTTGATATGATATTCTAACTACTGTACTTGCAGTAATATACAGTACTTCATTTTTTAAATTATATCTAAAAAGAAAAGTGTAAATGGAAGTGTTATTTTTTTACAGAGATGCATTTGGCAGGTGCACACGCTAACCAAAATCTGAATGTTAAATTTATGAAATGTTGGTGTTCTTGTGCATTACATAATACACTATCACACCATTGTTTTTTCTCAATGCTTGCCTTAAAAATGTGTATCTAGAAAGTATCAATCTTCTACAATGCCTCTTTACTGAACTAGTAGCCCATAAATAGTAAATGTTCCATTCAGCAATTTATTTAGGTAAATAATGAAATGACAGGTTAAACCTAAGGAAAAATATGGTAGATGGACCATGAAGGACAACCCAATTAAATATTTACAGTAATGGAGAAATCATTTCACATCTATTATATGTAAAAAAATAACCACAGGAAATTGTCACAAATTTTGTCTTGGAAAAAGTGCATTTTCCCATTTGACTCAAGCCAGATTTAGAATAAAATGAGAGCTCTCACCTTGTCCTCTGATTTTCCTACTTCCAGTGAACTATTTATGTAGCTGACCATGGAATCTACCAATCCATGGCATTCACGCATTTTTTGCCGAGTCTGCTGGCTAGCAGAGCTAAGATTCCTACAGGAGAAACAGGAAGGGGTATCATTACAATAATATTCCTTCAATGCACTCTCTTCAAACTCAAGTCTTTGTCCTCTTATTAAATACAATATCTCAGGGAAAACTTTTCAGCAAACTGTCTCCCTCCACCAAGCAACAAAATATGGATCCAGAATATTATCTGAACCAGGAATCAGCAACTTGTGGCAGAATTACCATTTTCATTGAATCTACCAAGCAAGGCCAATTATAGGCATTCAAACCAGCAAAAATTAGATCATGTAATTCAGCCACAATCTTGACAAAGTCAAGTGGCAGCAAAATTTGATTTATATTTGGGGGGAGAATTGTTCATAGTAAGAATTGTACTCTCGTAGTATCTTGCTTTACAGTCCCAACATAATGTTCCAGCAGCCATAGATACTTATCATAAATGAATTACTCTCCACTTCAAGTACTGATTCAATTTGATCCTCTTCTGTCAGAAACATAATGTGCTGTGTTGCCATCGTCCCGATTCTAATCTTTGCTATGTATCAAATTGGTGACACTGACTAAAATAGCATAAATGAGGAATGCTACGGCTGAATAACTCTCCCATATATATTTAGTGGAAGCATACCATAAAGATTGACAAATATTCTCTTCTATCCATACAACATAGAGCATACTCAAATGCCCAAGAAACTTATGAAAGTAATGGTGTTTACTATTTCTACATTAGTTGTGAACTATTTTTGCTGAATGGGATTTGGTAATGCTTGCATTTCTCTTTTTATCTCTACCAATCTTACTAAAAGGTTATAACAACAATGTCTACTATTATCGATCAGGATTTTCCTACTTCTTTCAGATCCTGTAATTCTCATATAGTTAAAGTACCTGAGGAAGCCAGTGGCATTGTAGAAGATCTCTGCCTCAGAGGCGTTCTGCTGGATAATAGCTGCATTCCTTGAGGCGGAGAGAGGGGTCAAGATCAGGTTTGTGAGCTGCTCCAAAGTGTCCCGGGCAAGGCGGTCCTTGAGATTATCACTTGAAGACAGATTCCAGAAAATGCCTGCAAAGCAATCAATCAGGAGACAGACGAATGAGACAATATCTTTGCAGAAGGCACTATTCAGCAAGATGGGAATGGCTCCCTTATGCATACCAGACCTTTGGGATTTAGGAAATCAGCTTTTTATAACAATATTTATTGTTTATGATATCAAAAGGACAAAAAAGCTAAAACTAAAACAAATCAAAAAATAAAGAGGGAGAAAAAGAAAAAGGAAGTTGAATTGTATCCATAGTAACATACACATACTGGTACATAAAACCAGTAACTTTTTAAGCAGTAGTTTAAACTTTAACCATATAGAGGAGTTCAGCCAGATTTTCCTCTGTGTCAATACAAAATAAAGTCACAAGTAGAGAATGAACACATTTCATCAACCTGAGATTTAAAATAACATATAACAGGTTTTTTCCATGGAAAAAAACATGATTTTTAGGCTACTGTTCATGCACAACACATCCAGAATTAGGTAAAAGTTGCAGTATATTATTTTATCCCTGAGTTGCTTTCAAGTTATAATTATCATCACCATTAATTTTTAGAGTGCAGAATGTTTCACAATCTTATCTCATTAGTATTTACAACAATTCGCTTTTGGTCACATTTTCACTTTTTACCAGTAGGCAGCTAAAACTAAATTTGGAGGAAGATTTTAACTGCAAAGCCAAATTGCAGAGGGCAGAGACACCTGACCTGTCTTGAAGTTACTTCTGAATTATCCCAAATTCAGAAAGTACCTTGAAGATTACATACAAAGAATTTACTGGTTGGGAATATGTTAACCTGTCCCATTTGCTTTCCCATGTCACCTGGCATAGAATGACTCTCCCAAGGCCACCTGAGCCTATGGCTGAGCAGGGCCATTGAGCACTATTAATATTCTCAGACCAATGTTTTCTTTGCCGGATCCCACAGCAACTCTGACTAATACAAGACCTGTCACTTGCTGAATCCTGGAGTGCAAACAAGGTCACTCATTCATTTGATTTTAGTATTAAATGTACATGCAAGCTATTTCATGTCTCCTCAAACCCTTTTTTAAACTATTGTTCCAGTGAGCCAGCTAGTTCCCTTAATTAAACTACAGTTGAAATAAACTGGAAACTCGATGTTAAAAAAGCAGTTATCAATCAACCTGGTACAATTTACTTGGAAACTCACTAAGCAATTAACTGTTTTTTTTAAAATGGATAAATAAAAAAATGAAGGCCCAAGACTATTCTGCCCATTTTAAAATAAATTCTAATCAGATTCAGAACTGTGCTAATACTTCTGCCATTCCATAGTTAAATGGCAAATTTCTATTAAACACATACAGACAGATTCTGAAGAAATCTCAACAACTACTCTGAGGTTATAGTCTGTCCCTTCCTTGCAATGAATGGGGCATCTAAAGGTTTCATCTCAGGCTGGGCTAGGCTAAACATCTAGATTATTTCTGACAACTATCTGGTTTCACATAGGATGCAACAGATAAGTGCCCATTGTGAGGAAAGAACCACCTAAGTCAATGTATACTGCATATCTATTCTGTAGAAAAACCCATGGTTGCAAAAATTCTGATTGTTTTAGTGAAGCCTGGGGAAATTAACAGAGTCCTGGACTGTTGCCTGTTATCTATCTATCTATCTATCTATCTATCTATCTATCTATTTATTGGACTTGTATGCCACCCCCTCTCCGAAAGGACTCGGGGTGGCTCACAACTAAAAACCAACAATAAATTAATTACTTGAAGGTGCGAAGGTCAGGGGCCAAACGGAGCCCCAGGGGTAACTGATTCCATAAGGCGGGAACCGCCACAGAGTAGGCCCGTCCCCGGGGCACCGCCAGCCGGCACTGGCTCGCAGACGGCACCCCGAGGAGTCCCTGCCTGTGCGCTCGTACAGGGCGGTTGGCACTCGATATTGGCAGGAGACGCTCCCGTAAGTATCCTGGACCCATGCCTTGCAGGACTTTGCAGGAGGGGTGTAACATGGGAGTATCGGGAAACTCCCCTCACCACACGTGCGGCCACATTTTGCACCAACTGCAACCTCCGGATGGTATGCAAGGGCAGTAGTAGATAGAGAACATTGCAGTAGTCGAGTGGGGGGGTAACAAGTGCATGAGTGACCGTGCGCAGGGCATCTCGGTCCAGAAATGGGCGTAACTGGCGAACCAGTTGGACCTGGGCAAAGGCCCCCTCCCACCTGCTCCTCTAACCTGAGCCGCGAATCCAGGAGGACCCCCAGGTTCGGTGCCCTGTCCACGGGGGGCAACACCTCTCCCCCCATAACCAAAGGTGGAATCTCTTGACTGGACCGAGATGCCGGTATGCACAACCACTCAGTCTTGGCCGGATTGAGTCGAAGCATGTTCCTTTCCATCCATATCCATACCGCATCCAGACAATGGGATATCACGGAGAGGGCATCACTGATGTGGCTTGGGGTGGAGATATACAACTGGGTATCATCAGTGTACTGATGATACCTCACCCCAAAACCACGGATGATCTCACCCAACGGCTTCATATAGATGTTGAACAAGAGGGGCGAGAGGACCAACCCCTGGGGGACCCCACAAGTGAGAGCCCTTGGAGTCGACCTCTGTCCCACGTCAACACTGATTGCGAGCGCCCCGAGAGGTAGGAGGAGAACCACTGCAAAACAGTGCCCCCCACTCCCAACCCCCCAAAGCACCACAACAGGATACCATGGTCAATGGTATCGAAAGCCGCTGAGAGATCCAACAGGACCAGGACAGAGGAAAAACCCCTGTCCCGGGCCCTCCAGAGATCATCCATCAATGCGACCAATGCCGTCTTCATGCTAAACCCAGGCCGGAAGCCCGATTGGTATGGATCCAGATAGTCCGCTTCATCCAGGAACAGTGGAAACTGCTGAGCCACCACACTCTCAACAACCTTCACCATAAAATGAAGGTTGGCGACCGGAGATCTACATCAGTTTGGGTAATGAGTAGAGACAAAACAGCAGAAACAGAGCAACTTCTTGAGAAAATTCTTTTTGGACAGCAGACAGGTTCTGGTTGGGTGATGGCTGTGTATAAACTTGCACAAATCAAGTGTTGTGATGCTCTCAACATTATTAGAATATTTCACTGCAAAGAACACAATGGTTGAATCAGATCAACTTGTTGGAGCAAGACAGCTTGTAGGCCTAGCCAACCACCATGCCTTCCAGCAACTTATCTCCTTTTTTCCCCTGTATAGCTCCTCACAGCTGAGATCTCCACAAGATTAGAGGACTTAATTGTGTTTAGTTTTCATATTTCTCAGGTTACTTTTCTCTTCCCTTTTCAGTAAGGATGGAAAACACTGTTCTCCCAGATACTGTTGAACATCAACCCCACCAACATAACTGAGGATAAATGATAATGGAAATATCTGATCACTACAAGGCTATAGGCTGACTTCTGCCTCTTCCTCCTTGTTGTAAAGGGTGTGTGCTATATAGTCACAAAAGGGTTCTCCAGCTATGATTAAGTTTGGGGAGGCCTGAAATAGGCTGTCAATAAGGCCAATAGCATCAACTTGCCCCACCCCAAATAACTACAAATATTTGCTGCCTAGCAACAGAAGAATTGCGAGAATTAGCTTCTGCTTTTTCCCCTTTCTAGTTTATTATCTGCTGCCACCAGGAAATGTCACTCATTCATTCTGTTTGTGTTCATGAGCAGCCTTAACTGTTACAGCATCCCAGTGCGTCAACCACTGTCATAACTGCTTGAGAAGCTGTAGATGTTGAAATGTCAGGTCTCTATCCCAGCAGGCTTTGGACTTGCTTACCTACTCACACAAGATGCTCATACTAGCTAACTTAGTATGGCTACTAATTTCATGCCTCTCCCCAGCTTTTGCTAAAGCCTCTGTGGCTGGTTTTGCTGAAAGGCATAAGCATTATCCCTCTTGGGAAATTTGGGGTGAGCAGATATTTAACATGACTTTTGCAAAGGGGAACATTAATCCCTACACTTGTTAATAAAAATGCAAAGAGCTTTAACCCAGCTTGGTAACCACTAACAGAGAGTATGACAATGAAACCCCAACTTGAGCAAATGAACACTTTTCAGAATTGCAGACAATCAAAAGACAGGGTGGCTCTTACTGAATTCACATTATGGCTTACCAGTGAATGTAGATGAGCACAAGTTAGTAAACAAGAATGTAAGTTGTTCTTTTAGTAGCCAACATACATTTGCTTATGAAATGAAGAGATTATTGAACTCTGCATGTTCAGGTAGCTGAAGAGCAGTTAAGCCATACATGGGAGGGAAAATCTGGTTATGTATATACAGAATTCTTGGAATGAAAAAGACTGGGTGAGAGAAAATAAACATCAACCCCACCAACATAACTGAGGATAAATGATAATGGAAATATCTGATCACTACAAGGCTATAGGCTGACTTCTGCCTCTTCCTCCTTGTTGTAAAGGGTGTGTGCTATATAGTCACAAAAGGGTTCTCCAGCTATGATTAAGTTTGGGGACTCTGAAACAGTTTGTGTATTTGAATTTAAAATTTTCTAGCTTTTTTACACGTCCACCAAATATAATTAGGTCTCTTCATCTTGTTCACATTTCCAACAGGTGAACATTCCAGCCAATTTCTCTGGTGACATACACTAATAGCACAAATATACTCTCTTCCATCTTTATTCCTATTCCCAGTTCTTCCTAGGGAAGGATATTTGCCAGCAACTGCAAAATATAGCCATACTGTAGCCCTTGCTTCCCCCAGCCTGCTTCTCTTTATCTCTTTACCTGATGTTAAGCAGAACAAACAATTTATAGAAACTTCACATCCCTTTGCCCAGCCCTCAAACAAATAGAAACTTTTCTTTGCCAGCCCTCTTTACTTGAGGCACATTGAAATTGAGCTTGTTAATGGACTGACATTCCAATCTCTCTACCCAAGAGGATATTCAAGGAAAGAGAGAGTATCCAGGAATTGCTAGTATTTCACTGATTCCTTCAATTCACTTACTCCTCAATATAGCTTTACTGTTTGTGAATTAAGAAATAAACTAGTATTTTAGGAACATTAAAGGTTGCTAATTATGAAGGGAATTTGGAACAGAAGGGATGCAAATGCTCTGAACAAGCGAGAATGCATCTTATTGCACCAAACAAAATGCACAAATAACTTAAATATGTCCCTGGTTTCATATATAAACTAAACGTACCCTTTTAATTTTATTGTGATGTGCAAACTCAACCTGACATTGTGTATCACTCAGTAAATTATAGCTTATTCGGCAAATTCTTTTGATTTTGCATTAACTGTTGCAAATCCTTTGGGACTGTGATTGTCTATAAATGTGATTACCAGTTGTGTAAATGCAATTCAGCTGTACATTAGAAGCTTCTTTTCAGATGAAAATAGAAGCCAAGGTTGTTTTCTTCAGAAAAAGGCAAATACAATTAATGTCTTGCCTGCATTTAATCTTTGTGTTAAGACAGATGGCAGTTTCAATTCTGGCATTAAATTTGCTGTACATTTTCTTGCCACTCTTTCTCTCTTGATACATTCAGGTTTTCAAATCCTATCACATTTCAGTTTAATCATATTGCTACCCTATATTATCAATTTAATCATATTGCCACCCTATATAATATTTCTATTACCACAATACTTTTTAGATATAGCAATCTCTGAACCTTGCTTGTAAATTATAGGCGTTATTATATGGCAAAATTTGATGGGGTGTGAGACTCCATTTTTGAGATTTCTTTTATACCTTAAAATTTGTCACTGAATTATTTATTCTAGTTATTTATTTCCATTCTGGTTTAAGATTCTTCCTGGCTTAAATAATAATTAGGAGATAACATGGCCATAGTATCTTTCCTGACCCCTACCACTCTGTTTTCTCCTTCTTCTTTTTACTCCTTCCATACCTCAGACATACCACAGGTTCAATTTATACAAGCATATAATTTCACTGGATTCACATTTAATGTGAATATGCAACAAACATCCCTCCAAAGTAACAAACAAGTCCATTATATCTAAAGTAGCCTGATGAAGCATTAAATTTACCTTAACTTTGCAACATCTGTAATTCATTTTTGCATGATTATGACATTAAACAAATTATGTTATGTATGCCATTTATGCAATTATGAAATTATAATAAATAGAGAAAATCATTAAAAATAACATAACTGGCCATGACATACCTTCATATTTAATAGACATTTTGGAATAACAGATGTCACTTCCACACAAAACTTCATTAAAACTTGGTTTCACTTTATAATGGAACCTTAGGTCTGGTAACACCAGTGGGAGGAAGACTTCATCTGTTTCATGATTCTTCTTCCATTTATCTATTTTTCTAGGTTAAAGTTATGCTATTGTTTATATTTTATTATAATTTACATGGTAGTTATTTGGTTGAACATTAGGGGGAAAAAGCATTGCTTTATAAAGGCTGGATCACTTTCAGCCAGTTGATTCAGTGATATTTTTTAATTTAAAAAAATTAAATTAAAATTTAAAAGCTAGAACCTTTTTCTATTTCCTATTAAGAACAATTTCTCTAAGACAGAAATTGCTTCCTCCTGTTATAACATTTGGCTGTTAATCTGTTAATCACAAGGAACAGTCTCATTATAATTTCTCCTTTTCTGATCCTTATGTTAAGATACATGGAAATCAAATGTAATAGTAGTTTTTTCCCTAGTGGAAGGCTATGGCAATAGCAATAGCACTTAGACATATATATCATTCCATAGTGCTTTTTAGCCCTCTTTAAGCAGTTTACAGAGTCACCAGGTTGCTCCAAAAAAATCTGGGTCCTCATTTTATCAACCTCAGAAGGATGGAAAATGGAGTCAACCTTGAGCCAATCAGGATCGAACTCCTGGTAGTGAGCAGAGTTAGCCTGCAATGCATTTTAACCACTGCACATCATGGCTTCTATTATTTGGCAGCTTTCCTATTTCTTTTCTGCCACGTTGGAATGAATTTAAATTCTAGTTTGGGCCAACGGGTGGGGGAAGAAAGACTATTGTGAAATTAGTTTAAAAAAATGACTTATCCTATTTGTTTTTAATTTTATTTCTTGGGTGGGATTCCCAATCCTGCACCTATAATTTGTCTACAATGATGTTCACTCACCAGTAACATTCTTGCGTAACTCATCATCTTGCTCCCGCAAAGTGCGCATCAGCTCATAGATCCCATTTTCTTCCACCAGCCCCAGCTTGTTCTCAGCGTTGTCATAAATAAGATTGCGCATGGCACCCGTGGCATGGCGCTGCACCTCTTGGTTGGAACTGTTGAAGAGCTTCACCAGCTTGGATATGGCTTGGAGACTGCGAGCCTATGGAAAGAGGGAGAATGGCACACATCTTAAGAGATAAGAGGGGAGATGTGGACATCTCATGCTGTCTCATCCCCACCCAAGTGCACCCATCTCATCCTACGCAAGCTGCCTTTTTCTCAGTAAAATAATCTTCCCTCTCAACATGCAGGAACCCTTCTCACCATAACAAAGCATGCACAATCTCTTAAAGGAGAGTCATCATTGAGTAAACCTGCAAACTATATTGGGATCTTAGGCAACTATCAATCCTTCCATCCATCCATTGTAGCCTCACCTGTTTCTTGGCATCATTGTCACTGTAGCACTTATGCTGGATATAAGCAGCCCCAAGCACCTGGAGATTGGGGTCGTTGGCCATCAGATATTTCACTGCAGATGGAAGATCAATGTCATCAAATCTGAAACCAAAGTTAAACCAAAGAGGAGATGATGCAATTTCAAATATTCTCATTTTTTACAGAGATTTCTAATAATATTCATCTGACTGTTGTGCTTCCCTGCTTCCCCCCCAATTTAACTGTACAGGTGGTCCTCAACTTACAACAGTTCACTTAGTGACCATTCCAAGTTACAACAGCAATGAACAAAATGACTGTTTTCACACTTAGGACTATTGCAGCATCCCCATGGTCATGTGATTTACATTCGGATGCTTGACAACTGACTCACATTTATGACGATTGCAGTGTCCTGGGGTCATGTGATCCTCTTTTGTGACCTCCTGACAAGCCAAGTCAATGGGGAAGGCAGATTCATTTAACAACCGTGTTACTAATTTAACAACTGCAGTGGTTCACTTAAAAATGTGGCAAGAAAAGATGTATTTTTAAAACTCACTGAACAGATTTCTCACTTAGCAACATACATTTTGGGCTCAATTGCAGGTATATGTCTAGGATTATCTGTAATTCAGTCCAGAATTATAGTCATAAATTGTTGCAGTTGTTAAGTGGGTCACCGCTTGACAATTTCAGATTTTTTTTGTGATAGTCATTAAGAGAACATACTATGGTTGTTAAGTCAATCTGTTTTATCCAATGGGCTTTTTTTGTCAGAAACTGAAAGTACATGCTGGAAACCAGCAAAAAATGTTATGTAACTGTGGGACCTTGCAAATGGCCAAAATGCAATCATATGACTGCCAGGGTTGCAGCTGTTGGAACTTCAAAATTGGGTTGTAAGTAGCTTTTGGAGATGTGTCTGAATGGTTATTAAGTGACTAGTTGTAAGTTGAGGACTACCTATATTTACTAAGGAAAACTTAGTATACACATATAGATACTCAATTGCCCTGCCAGCTGGTCAGAGGCATACAAGGAATTCGAATTTCTTGCCAAAACATAAAGATCTTGCTTTAAAAAAAGGATGGGGAAGAGGAGGAAGAAAACTTAATAAGGAATGAGCCTGGTAAAATAGAGTTACAGAGCTGGGATAATCAGACCATACTGTACATCAAATTTCTAAACTATTACTTTGCTTTTGTTATTCAATATTCCCTTACACAAGCCTTTTCCCTTACATAAGTGCTAAAACTTGCTTTAATTTTTACAAATACAAATGTAATTTCTCAGAATGCAAAACTCCGGGGTGGTGGGGGAAACAGATTTTGTTGTGATAAAAAATTAAGATTCTGTGCATCAGCTGCCTGCCCAATGCAACCCAAATGATGCCAGAGATAGAGAGAGGGATGGGTGGAGGGAGGAGGAGAGGGAGAGAGAGGGAAGGGGAGAGAGATAAAAATTAATTAATTCATTCCCAGAGGTTTGAGTTCTAAGCTTCTTCCTTTCACTCTTCTCAATTAACCAAAACTTATTGGCTCACCCTATGGCTTTAAAAAGATGAGATATGTTTCTAAACTGGCTATTTCTAGTCTGGGAACCAATGGTTCTTATCTTGCCAATCTCAGCTGTTACACCTACAGATAGTCAACAAGGAATAACTGAAAGAACCCATCTGTTATAGAAACATCTGTTATAGAAAAATACCACATACCAACACCCTGTAAGTTTAATTAGGACTGACAGAAATGTCAATGCCTGCCCAGGTTCAGAATAACCTTATTTACAACTCCCGTATATGAAAATCAGTGAGCACGCAGAACATAACTGGCATCATTTTCCTGTGCTGTTTATTTTAAGTGGCTTTCTGTTCAGTAAAGGCAGGATCCAGGGACTGATGCCATTGTTTGCCACCTGAGTCCTTTAGGCATAACAGATAATCAGGTACCCTAACTTCCCGATTCACCAATAAAGAGCACCCAAAGAAACAATACGCAAAAATTGCATGCTCTGTGCCCCAGTGGCTAGGTTTCTCAGTCTAGGGGACTATATACTTTGTGTGCCTGAACTGCAGTCACGTCATTCCCACCTTCTGCTGTCAATAGAAATGGATTTGGTTGGGATTCAGGGCAGCTAAGTGGCTGAAAGCCACCTGTTCCTGTTTCCTCAGCTCAGTTAGGACCAGAGCATTCCACTGCTATAAATTCACGGCACACTTACCCACCAGAGTAGGACTGCTGGGACATCAGTGTATTTTGACCATCAAACATGTCCATGCCACGCAGGTCTTGAAAATGGTGGTTGGATTCAGCCAAACTGTGCACAGAAGGGGCACGGGAAGTACGCTCCACTGAAGCGTAAGTGTTCCCAGCCCCTCCTTGACAGGTCTGAGTGCCACTGAAAGAGCCTGTACTAAATCGGGAGCGGTTGTTGCTCTGGAAACGTTGCAAAGTGCGCATGGCTGGTGCACGGATGACGGGCCTGTTCTGTGGAACCACCATACCATCCATCCAGTCAAGAGGCTGCTTTGCGCAAGCGTTAGAGCCAGCGCTCATCTGCCTCTCAAAGGCGTAGGGTCTTTGGAAGCACCCACTGCCCCGGTTTTTATAGAGAGTTGCTTGGGTCAGTGGCTCCATCTCAGACATTACACTGTAGTGGTCATCCCCAACCCCAGGGCCGCAGAGCCCATCTGTCACGCGCAGGGAGTGCAAGGACATGGTGTCATAGTTTTGACAGTTCCGGTAGTTCTTGTCATTGAAAGGCCTGGGTCGGGTGGTGGAGCTGTAATTCGTGCCATACAGTGGATTTTTGGGGCCAGTGCCATTGCTGATAGCAGCTGTTCTAGTATTGGGTCTGAGATCCACTGCTGAGCGGGAAGACCAGCCGGCAGCCTTCATAGAATTATAGCCATTATTACCAACTGAATGGTGCAGCTGCAAGGGACAGGAAAGAAGGAAGAAAAGAAGGGAAAGTTAATACTTATTTTCAAATGCAGACGAATTCTATCTCTTGTACACACACACATTTCCTTCATGCCAGTTATCAGATCAGTTGAAATATTTTGAAATAATCTAAAACTATATAATAATGAGCACCTACTACAGGGATTCTGGGGACTACAGGCTGCAACATCTACACTGTTTGTGGCTGGGCACTACATGCCCTGACACCTTTCCTAAGGTAAACAAGAGTATCATATGGTATCATCACTTAAAGGCTGCAGTGCTGGAAGTCAGCAACAGGAAGGACATACATGCATATAAACTATCTGTCCAAATCAGATTCTTTTGACACTGAAAAACCAATAACCGTGGGAATAAAGTGCAGTTAAATATTAATAGAAACAGGCAACAGAAACAGCTCTACTTACCAAACCTTTGTGATCTGTGCCATTGGTTTGAGATCTGGAACTAAACTGTTGCTGTAGACTTCTAAACTCACCGTTGTGGAAGATTCCACCTGCAGTGGGATACAGAGAGGTATTACATTATGTATAGAAAGTGAAGAAAGAAACGGAAGTAGGGCAGTAACTGGCTGAAGCTAGTTAACATTTTAAGGAGATGTATTATTTGCATGAGAAAAATCAGAATTTCTCCTCAAATTTAGAGTAGTCCCCAACTCAGTGATAAGGACTGATCCCCTGCATTCTGATTCCCATCATCCCCAGCCAATCTGGCTGAAAATGATGGAAGATATTGTCCATTCCAGCATCTCTGGAGGGTATCATATTCTTCTTGTAATATGGATTCTGAAATCGTAGCTGGTTTTCTGTTCATCTTATTAACAGCCAAAGTTCTGGTTTCAATTATTCCCATGTTGTATTTTTGAAATGGCACAGGTTTATAATCTTATACTCTTGACTGGCCAATCCAGTTCAATATTGTGTCTTCAAGTTGGCAACAGTCCTCTAAAATCTTGGTGTCAGGATTCCTACCCGATCCTACAATATGGAGGAAATGGAGATGAGCACCGCCCCCTATAGTTGGCAATGACTAGCAGAATGAAATACCTGCAATATGGGATTTTATCTCTGGAGATGCTAGACAGTCCAAGTATTTAACATCCAACTGGCTTTCTTTACTATAAAATTAAAGTCCCAAGAGGCTAGATTGGTATACAGCAATCTTGCTAAAGCACCAAACATTCATCTTGTCAAATATACTATTTCTATATGGATTGATCACAACAGTCCAGTTGGGCAACTAGGAAGAATGAAGTAGCTTCCTCACCTGTTTTGGGAAAACTGGAACAATTGTAAGTTGTTGGAAGACAGAATGTGTACAATAACTACATTTTCTCCCTGTTTTCTGAGCTAGCCTGCTGTCCTCGGGGGCTGTGAAGGATGCTGTCACTGGTGCTGAAATAAAATTCCACTTCCAATCTAGTGTTAGAAGATGTACCATATTTGTTTCAGGCAGTAAAATTGGACCAATGTTAATGATCAATTAATTGCTTCCAGAAACAGACAAGGAGCTCATAAGACAATGACTATCTTGTCTGTCTACAAATTGTCCTGCCAAATATATCCTATATTTCATAGGCTTTAATTTACTCCTCATAGCTTTCTTCAAGATATATTTAGAATAGATTCCTCAGTCCATATGACAAAATAATAGGTTCTGCTGTTTCTAAAGCAAAATATGAGCCCACAAATATTGTCATATACTAAACAGCTGCCAAAGAATCCAGAAAAGTGGAAGCCAGAGAATCTCTACTCCACATGGCGACTAGTTTTAGCTGGTATTTTATCTTTGGCATTCTTTTCTAACAGCCTAAGTCCTAATCTTTTGACACTCCAGTTGGAAAATGAACCTTTATGTAACTGGATTGCCTAACCTTTTTCAATAACTGTCTGGACTCGTGCCAAACACGTCACATGTACCTGTTTGTCTTCTTTTGCTGTTTTCTTAACACTGTCCTTAATTCACCATTTCTACTTATCTCTAATCAGAGCACCACAAATGTTCAAAACTACAGAAATGACTGAACAGCAGCCCTTTTGCCTACCCCTCATTTAAACATCTTTGTTACTCATAGATGACACTGAATATGCTGTACTGAAATTGGGTCACACAATACACTAAGTCAGGAATTTCATTGGATCAAGGAAGACACCAAAACTAGGTGGTGACAAGATCCACTTGGGAGAGTGTAATAAAGATTATGCTCCAAAGTGGGTTATGCAATCTCCCCATTTAAAAAAATAAACCAAAGAAAGGGCAAAAATATTAATGGGGCAAAGGGAGGAAGTGGACTCCCTGCAGCATATTTTTCACAACTCTATATTCACCCCTTTCCTAAGACACCCCTTTCCTAAGAGGTCTGTAGGGGGCGTGCATAAGTGCACCAACGTGCCTACCGTCCCTGTCCTATTGATTCTTTTTATTTTTATATTTATTTTTCTTATATGTATCCATTCCATGTATTCATAACTATGTTTATACTTATACCTATTATCTTGTAAGCGATTGACAAATCAAATAAATAAATAAAATAAATATTAAACCTTGAATCACGAGTTGCAAACAAAATTGACTGAATTCATGCAATACGCTAATCCAGAGGTGTCAAACTCAAGGCCCAGGGGCTGGATCTGGCCCACAGGGAGCTTAGCTCTGGCCCATGGGGCCACCCTAGAAACAGCAAAGGACTGGGCCGCAGTGCCTCTGCCTGTGAAAACAGAGCTTTTGAGACTCCATTTTCGGCTGCGATGGCATCCTGCCACTCTCTGCTAGTGAAAACAGAGCTGGGGGGGGCAGATGAAAATGGAGCTCTGGAGCTCGTTTTTGCTGGCAGAGTGCTTGGGTCACCACAGACACCCCTGACATGAGTAACATCAAGCTGGCCATGCCCACCCCGGCCCCTGAGGTCAAACATAACCCTGATGCGGCCCTCAATGAAATTGAATTTGACACCCTTGCACTAACCCAAACCTAGAAAACTATGTTATGGCTTAACACGATATTGGGAATTTGGTAGCACTCATAAATTATGTTACTTCTGCTTGTTTACCAAGCCATAAACAAACTATGATACACCTTACCATGATATGTAATTATTTCAGAATTGAGATTTTTGTCTGAAAATATTTCTTGGGGGTGAGCCCAATCAGAAGTTAAACTTAGATCTACTGCATTCCCCCCCACTTTCATTCAATCATATCCAATTCTCAGAGACTGCCTGGAGAAGCCCCTGCAGTTTTCTTGGCAAGATTTTTCAGCCACCTGAATCTGCTTGCAACCATTTCTTAGAGTGCCTACAGGCTATTTGATTCTACACCTCTCTGAATGGCATATGTTAAAGCTGTAAGGTCTTGCTCAGAGGTTATAAGGCTGCTCACAAGTCAGGAGCTGCTAGATAGCCTTGCAGGCTATTATAATGCTGCCAAAGTAATAATAAAAAGCCTGAAATTCATTCAAGCTACCTGAATAAATTAGTGTCAGAGATCAATCTTTCCTCAGAACATTCTTACTTCCCTTAAAATGGATGCATATATTTATTTATTTACCACTGTACTGACTCCTAACATACAAAAGATATACAACAATACAAATAAAAACAAGTCCAAATTACCAAAAGTTAAAACAATAAAATCACTAAAGCAACAAATTAAAACTACCCACCCCAGGTCAATCCAGGCCGGCCTGCTGAAACAGCCAGGTCTTCAAGTCTCACAAAGGAGCGGAGATCAGGGGCCAAACGCAGATCCGCAGGAAGCTGATTCCACAGGGCGGGCGCTCCCACAGAAAAGGCCCTAGCTCTGGGAGCCGCCAGCCGACAATGCCTGACCGACGGTATTCCCAGAAGGCCCCTCCTATGGGAGCGCACGGGCGATTGGACTGTGATGCAGGCAGGAGGCGATCCCAAGTACCCTGCACCCAAGCCATTAAGGGCTTTGTAGGTTGTTACTAACACCTTGAAGGAAACCCGGAAGGCAACGGTAGCCAATGCAGGTCGCAGGAGGGGTGTAACATGGGAGTATCGGGATACCCCATCACAGCCCAGCAGCCACATTCTGCACCAGCTGCAACCTCCGGTAATCCGCAAGGGAAGCCCCATGTAGAGAGCATTGCAGTAGTCGATCCTGGACGTGCATGAGTGACCGTTCAAGAGCATCTCGGTCCAGGTAGGGCGGCTGGCAACCAGCAACCTGGGCAAAGCCCCCTGGCCACAGCTCCCACCTGCTCCTCCAAACTGAGCTGTGCATCCAGGAGGACGCCCAGATTCTCGCCCTATCCACGGGGGTAACACCTCCCCATGACCAAAGATGGCACATCAACTGAAACCCGAGATGCTGGTAAGAACAGCCACTCAGTCTTGGCCGGGTTGAGTCTGAGCCTGTTACACCCCATCCAAGCCTGCACGCCTCCAGGCACCGGACATCACCGAGAGCATCATTGATCTGGTCTGGGGTGGAGATATACAACTGGGTATCATCTGCATATTGATGATACCTCACCCCAAAACCACGGATGATCTCGCCCAGCGTTTCATGTAGATATTAAACAGGAGAGGTGAGAGAACTGACCCCTGAGGCACTCCACAACTAAGAGGCCTCGGGGGGACCTCTGCTCTCCGTCAACACCGACTGCGACGGTCCGAAAGGTAAGAGGAGAACCACCGAACACGGTGCCCCCACACCCAACCCCGGGAGCCGCAGAAGGATACCATGGTCGATGGTATCGAAAGCCGCTGAGAGATCTAAAAGGACCAGAACAGAGGAAAAACCCCTGTCCCGAGCCCTCCAGAGATCATCCACCAATGCGACCAATGCTGTCTCGGTGCTGTGCCGGCCTGAAACCCGATTGGTACAGGTCAAGGTAATCAGTTTCCTCCAGGAACAGCGGAAGCTGCTGAGCCACCACGCTCTCAACAACCTTCGCTAAAAGCTAAGGTTGGAGACTGGACGATAGTTATTCAAAACGGTTGGGTCCAGAGCAGGCTTCTTAAGGAGGGGTCTCACCACCGCCTCTTTGGCGGCAGGAAAACCCCTTCACTCAAAGAAGCGTTGATAACTGCCTGGAGCCAACGTGTAACCTCCCTGGAGGCATAAACCAACCAGGAAGGACACGGATCCAATAAACAGGTGGAAGACAGCCTCCCATGATCCTGTCCACTTCATCCAGGAGACAGAGTCAAACTCAACCCAAACCGATCCACAAGACTCCGCCACGCCATCGTCAATATCCTGCCAGTCAGAGTCCAAGCCAGCCCGAATCTGAGCGACCTTATCCGCCAGATGTAGACTAAAATCCTCTGCTCTCAGAGGGTCCCCTCCCCCCTCAATTGCAAGAGGAGCGAGTGACCCTAAACAGGGCCGAGGGCGATCATCTGCAGACGCGATCAGAGCGGAGAAGTAAGTACATCTCGCAGCTCTGATCGCTTCCAGGTAAGTCCTGATATAGGCTCTTAACTGGAGACGGTCAGACTCAGAGCGACTAGTCCTCCACCTACTCTCTAGGCGCCTCTGCCGCTTCATTCCCAGCTCCTCCGAGAACCAAGGAGCTAAACGAGGTCTCCGGCAAGGGAGAGGCCGCAAGGGGACAACCCGGTCGGCGCTGCCGAGGCCGCCTCTTGCCAGGCGGCCACCAAAGTCTCGGCCGGGCTGTGGACAAGGGAGGTGGGCAAAACCCCAGGGCCGCCTGGAACCTCTCTGGGTCCATTAGGCGCCTGGGGCGGAACCAGCGTATCGGCTCCTCATCCCAGCAGCGAGGAGCAGCATATTGGAAGACCAGCCTCAGGAGATAATGATCTGTCCATGATAGGGGTAGAATAACTGGAGATCCAACCCCAGATCACTACACCACTGCCCCGAGATAAAAACCAGGTCGGCTGTTCCCCCTCATGGGTGGGCCCCTGAATCACCTGGGTCAGGTCCATGGCTGTCATGGATGCCAAGAACTCCCGAGCCAATCCAGACGCCACCCCCAAGGAGGGCAAGTTGAAGTCCCCAGAACAATAAGTCTGGGAAACTCCACCACCACTCGAGAGGGCATCCAGCAGCTCGGGAAGGGCCGCTGCAACGCAGCTGGGGACAGGTACGCCAGCAACAGGCCCAACCGACCACCCGGGCCCAACCTACTATTTTATAGTAGGGAATCTTTATCTTGGGAATCTGCTATTATGCCAGGTATTGCTGACAATTACTCAGCAATCGCCATGGTTATTCAGAAGTTGCACAAATTTTAGTGAACTTTTATGGACCAATAAAGACCACAAAACTATGTATGTTTTGCAGCTGATGGGTTATCCATGCCAAATCTAGTTATTAGCATACTTGAAAAAAAATAACATTCATTTGACAAACCAGACCTAATTCTATCATTCATATAAACAATTCCAACCTTGCTTCATGTACATTGACATTCTACATGTGAATATGTAGGAAATAGACATGAATGTGTGGTTCTAAAGCATGGTTCTGAAATTAATTCACATGCATTTTTTAAAATCAAGAAATAAAATAATTTCCATACACATAATACATTAAGTCTAAACATGATTCTTCTCTTCTGTAGCAAAATTGGGTTTGCTCTGATTATCATTTGTTGTAGCATACTGATACTGCAATGCACTTATATTCAGACCCTTCTCACAGGTCTCTACCCACAATTTATATCATTCACTCTCTCATTCATTTACTTTTATTGATTAGCCAACTGACCTTATCAAAATGAAAGGCAATGTCAATATGCAAAAATATGATGCATGAAATGCAAATGTACAAAAGTTATAAAACAAAGTACATTATTTAATCCCAATTCATTGTATAGAATAAGTTCTCAGTCAATCAACCTTGACTATGAACTCGGCAATCCTATTGGTAACATTTGAGCTTGCACTCTACAGGAAATAAGAGAGTTTTGGCTTTTTGGTCAAATTCTCTACTTATAGAGCCTGAAGAAAGAACTTTATTTTGCCTCAATCGTCTGACCAACCTTATAGAGGACTTTTCATTCGTACTGGGCTACCAATGCTGATTTAATGTTATGCAACATTTATCAGCAGCAACTCACACTCTGTCTACAAATGCCAATCCAAGACTACAGGAAGCTCCTGTAAAATGTTGATCTCACTTTCTCATTTTCTTCCTGTTACTTGCAGTGTTTCTCCTTTCTCATATATTAAAAGATCCCTCATGTAGGCTTAACTACCATAAATAAAAAAGGTTTCAGTCCCTTGTGTTGTTTCTTCACTGAACTCCTTCACGCCTTATTTCCCAGACACCCTTGCCTTTTGTATCAACATCGAAACACTTTTAAAATTATTTCTTAACAAAGGCCCTTTTGAGAGAGCTTTAGCCTGGCATACTTCCTAGAGAAAAGAAAGGAGGAGACCAGCTATCAGGATATTTCAGGTGCAGTCCAAACACTGCTAGTGATTATATTTCAGAAGCTGTGTAGTTACTGTAGAAACCTGGGCCAAACTTTCACAAATGTAATATTTCGTAAACTGAGATTGAGCTATTATAATTTAATATTTTCTGTCAGATGACAGAATGACGTTCTGTGTTCATGACTCTATAGAGGGAAGGATGTACAGTGGTTTCCATATCCATTTTATAAGCCTGTAAAAGAAACTTCCATTTAAAAATAGCAGCACAGAATTCTTTATGTCTCTAAATAAGTACACAAAAAATGATTTTGACTGACGTGTCGACTAGACCGAGTGCATTTTTAGACAAGTCTTTCATTGTACAACTGCCCTGCCTTGTTCATGAAATTTTAAGAACAAATCTGGAACACAATGTATTTTCTAATCCTTTCCACTTTTTATTTTCTTTTTTCAGATCGCAAACATTTGTAAAGAAAGAGAAAAACAAAACCGCAAAAATGCTTTTATGTGGGTAACACTAGAATCCAAAACAGAAATCTTGGTCTGAATTACACAGATAGCTTACTAATATGAACTGGTGGTTAAGGTTCTTGCCCTCACTGAAAAAAGGGTCATTGCCCTAAATGAAAACAAAAACTGTATTCCTAGACAATCCCTTTTAAAAAACAATCCCTATTTAAATTGTCAAGCAGCTTGATACTTGTACAAGTTCCCTGTCTCTGTCTGCTTAACTCAGAGCAGTCTTCCCCAGTTTGGTGATTTCCAGGCATGTTCAACTAAGTCTGAACAATCTCAGCTAGCAAGCCTGAAATAAAGTTCCACACAACAGGAACATTCCCACTTGGGGAGGCTGGGACAAAACTTTCAAAGTGTTTAGCTATGTTGATAGATGAACATAAGACATGTCTCATATCACTATAGAGAAATGAACTTGTGCAAAAATTTAGTAGTGAAATACAGTGGTTTTATATGTTTAATAATTTTATCAATTGTAACAATCACATAATATTTATGAACCTAATCAGTAAACATACTTTCAGGAAGAGAGAGTATGTATTTTCTTACTACAACCAAGAGCCAAAATTTATATTAAGCTTTTGGTTTAACCTCTTTGTTCTCATTCCATATTAACAGTATTACTGTTTTATTTTCATGTCTTTTTCCTACTCCTTTGGTTGCTCACCACTTGTGAAGTTTCAATGATAAATTCTAGAGCACTTTTTAAACATGTTAGCCTACAATGTTATATAATATACAAATATATAATAAGAATCTAACACAGACATATTTTGATTTGTTAAGCAGGAAAAACTGATTTCAGATTGAAATTGTATCTGTACTTCCTCAAAATTCAGAGTGATTTCATTTGGTTCATGGTGCATAAAAAACCTACATATTTCTTATGCAATATATAGTAATCTAGATATGAAATTAGAAAGTGAGAAAATACCAGCATGGAGAGAGCAACCATAGTCATTTGAGAAAAATGCAATGGAAAGTATGTGACAACAATTATATGATATTTTGTTAGAAAGATATAGAATAGTATATATCCCAAACAAGACATTCAGTTCATAACTGATTATACCTTGATGAAACCAAAGCAAAGCAATTATCACAGATGTTAAAAAAATATCATGCAGAGAAGAATAGATTGTGTAAATTAGCCTAGTAGGAGCCTATTTCCACTTGGGAAACCATAATTAAAACATACAATATCAACATTAAAAGAATGAGGGAACAGCTGAAAGGATTATCACAATAAAGATTTGGTAGTGCTAAAACAAAATAGATTTTTAACATAGTACAATTTTTAACATATGATACTTGTAAACAACATCTGTATAACTTATCTTCCCTCCACCCTCTACACCAATCTAGCCATTCTAAATGTCTGAGGAAATGAGCTGCAAGTCACAGCTCATGTCCTTTGATAAAATGTGTTATTCAGAAATAATGCTACCAGATTCCTCCTGGCTTTTGCTACCATAGATGATTCTTCCCTTTACAACAGTGGGGTGGTAATCACATGCTCCTAACTATTTCCATACAGTTAAAGAACCTCTCCAGGCACCAAAGATATTAATTGCTCCACTACTATAGAAAGCAAGTAAGTCAGGGTGAAGATAAGGAACATTTTTCTTTATATCAAAAGGATTAGAAAACCTGCTGTGCCCTGACAGATACTTTCAACTTATTAAAATAAAGTTTATAGAAGTAGCACAGAAGAGAATGCAAATTAGTCTCATTTTACCAAGCAAATGCATGTGCTATTATTAAACATGACTCCAACTGAAAATAATTATCCAGATGCTATTGGTCAAACATATCTATTGAAAAAATATACTGTGGTGTATCTTCCAACAAAAAAGGAAACATAATCCCGACTCAAAACCATACAAGAAACTCAGCTCCTAAAGCCGTGATGGTGAACCTATAGCACGCGTACCACAGGTGGCATGCAGAGCCATTTGTGCCGGCACACAAGCTACAGGCAAACTTACTTCACTGCGCATGTGCATGCCTCACAACTGATTTTCAGCTGGTTTGAGGCCTTTTTCGGCCTCCCAAAGGCTTCAGGAAGGCTTCTGCAGGCTTTGCAGGCCGAAAACTAGCCCTGTTTCATCACTTCCTGTTTTTCCGAAAATACCGGAAGTGACGAAACGGGGCTAGTTTTCGGCCTGCAAAGCCTGCAGAAGCCTTCCTCAAGCCTCTGGGTGGCCGAAAAAGGCCTCAAACCAGACAAAATCAGCTGTGAGGAGCAGTGCAGGTAAGTGGCAGGATGGGTGGGGATTGCGTGTGCATGCATAGCGGGTATGAGGGGGCGGACGTTGCCTTCTGGGTGCTGGCACACAAGCGCAAGCATGCAAGTGCACGTACAATTTTTGGCATAGGAGCCCAAAAAGGTTAGCCACCACTGTCCTAGAGGTTCTCATTAATATTGACATATTAATTTCCTATCTCATACTTGACATTTTAGTTTATGACAGTGGCTTGCTTACGAGTTCATTTAACAGATTTGCTTTCAGGCTTCTGGTGGAAATTGTTCCAAAATGCAATACAAAGCTTCCCTTATTAACAAATAGCCAAATAATTTTATCTGATCACAATGCTAGGCAATCCAGCCCTCAGCTTTTTGTTAACAAGGGGAAGGCAAATGTTCCATCTAATCATCTCAAACTGGTTCCAAAGTTTTAGACCACTGAAAAGCACTTTAGTTCTTGAGTTCCTCTCAGAAGTTTTCCATCAGGAAAAAGGGACAGAGATAATACCCAGTTCTCTCTCCCTCTGCAATTTCACTTCCACCTTCTGCATCTGCCTCTGGGTATCCCAATCATTTGCCACAGTTTTTTTGGAAAGTAAAAGGGAAAGCAATTAAACATAGAATTTTTGCCTCTTTAGCCATTCATTCTTTCTAATTGACATGGACACTTTATAATCTATTAAATTTTCTCTGTGCAACACAGGGAATGGGGAAACATATGTGGAGGTGTGTTGCTGCTGTAAAGAAGCTTTGCAGCAATTCAGCTGTGGCTCCAAACTTGCCTGTTCACCCAAAGTCAGCTCTTTAGGGAAGGCGAGTCAACTGATTTCTTGCCTTGCACTACTTTATTTGAAACTGAAGCAAAGCTGGTTTTCCTTTGTAAAGCTACAGCTCTAAAGAGCTTGAGGGCCTGCTGTTTGCCATTGGGAAATTCTGGCTTTGCCCTGGCTTTCGACTGCAGGGCAAGCATGATGTAACCTTTCCAATCCTTCACTGGGTTCACAGGAGACACAGGGAAATTTTAACTCCATGAAGATTAAGAAGCTTTGTGAAATGACTGAGGAGAAAGTCTGTTCAGTGAAAGTAGGGTAGCCACAAGATTATTCCAAGAATCATTAATGTTTAAATGCAGTAGGAAACTCTATGGGAGTCCCACAGTGTTTTGCCTGAGAAAACCACCTGCTGATCCCAATGAGAGCATATCTGGAAAGGCTGAAGGCAGAACTTTAAAAAAAGCTTCAATCTTCTTTGCTTTTTAAGAAATTAAGTGCCAATACAGACTTTAAACCAGGCTCAGATACAGATTGGAAGAGCACAATATAATTTGATGAGGCCAGAAAATATTCCATTATCCCAGAACTCTGGATTCAGGTTTGCATTTTAAAATAAACTTGAATCCATATTTAATATGCCAAGGATGGTGGCATTCCTTAATACGGTCCTTGGCTGGACAGATCCTTGAGTTCATTTTCAATTGTGTTTATGATATGGTGAGAAAACAGTAAGTCATTCTGGATCCTATCTGATACTTGTCCTGAACTTCTATAATTCACTCAGAGACTCTGCCTTTAGATGGAGTTTTCTTATTTTATGGTTTTTCTCCTATATAGTCAAAGCAGCATTTGTTGCCAAAGAATATGTAATTTGTGGGATTTAGGCCAAAATAAATCCAAAACTGCCTCTTAAGAATTAAAACAACCAAACACTCCAAAAAGTAATGTAATGTTAGTTAGAAAGAAAACATCATTTCATTAATAGAAGTCATCAGTATACAAGGAATTCAATGGGGAAAACACGCACTTCTATCTGTTAGACCAAACCCCTGGCAATTTATTCCAAGTCCACTGGACAAGAAAGACTAGGATGGTCATTGTGTAGCTTAATTTTGGTTCTGATTACAACAGAAATCATCCCTGCACAGTAGTTTATTAGCAGTGTGGCTTTGTTTTGTTTTGTTTTTTTCTTGGAAACAAGGTTACTTTAGAGACAGACTTGCCATGGTTAATTAAAACACAGCTCTGGCTCTAAGTCAAGAGCAAGAAAAGCATGCCTGCAGTTGAAGACAGATGTGTGTGATACTGGAATCACAGAAACATAAATTTAGAAGAGCCATTTAGGACATTGTCCAATCTTCTGCAGGAAGATGCAGGAATCCAGATGAAAACATCCCAGGCAGAGAATTATCTAGCCTCTGCTTAAATACATTAGGGGAGCCTATCATCTCTCTGGATAATTTGGGCTGCTGTCCAACAACTATTAGGACATCTCCCCCCCTCTGCCTCCCCCCCCCAAGCATCACTCACTCAGCTCCTTCAACTGCTCTTCAGTCTTACTAATCCCTGGTCATCTTTTCTGCCTTTCTTTGAAATGCTCCAATTTTTCATATTCCTTTTAAAATATTACCAGAGAACTGGAACCAGTCCTCAAGGTGCAGTTCTGACTAAGAATAAAGTTGAATTATTATGGCCATGATTTGAAAAATATAGTCCTGTTAATGCTGTCTAAACTTGCCTCTGCCTTTTTTTCAAAACTACATCACACCGTCGTCTCATATTCCATTTCTAAATTATATCTATCTAAGTTATATTTCACAAGCATCATTACCAAGATGTCCCCTATCTCTCTCTTTATTGATGTATTTCTATCTTGCTGAAATGCTAAAGACTTTTGGCAGCGTACAAGTACATCTGAGTTTTACTTTCTAAGTCAAGAATTTGGCACATTGTTAAATTTATTCCTATTACTTTTAGTGTGTTTCTCTAAATTATCAAGATTGTTCTGAATATTATTTCTGTCTATATTAGTTATCCCACCCAATTTTCTGGTATCTGCAATCTGATAAGCATTCCCGCCATCTCCTCATCCAAGCCATTCCTAAAAGCACTGGAGAAGCCAGGTCTGATTCTCCCAGCACCTTACTTGATTCCTTTTCCAATCTCATCATGAATCATTGATAAAATCCTTTTTGAGTATAAATTTATCTATTTATTCACTTTATCAGGCCCATTTCAATATTATACACAAAGAAAACCAGTATTTTCTTATCAATGTTGACAAATCTCAGGCTTTAGTCCTATCTTTTCTTGCTGGAATAGATAAGTGAACCAACAAAACTAAACAGAAAAGTGCTTGTGATGTCACAGAAATAAAATACAATCCAATTTCCTAGAACATTCAAGTGTATGTATGTTTATACACAAACATAAGAACGAAAGCACTGAAGAATTATTCCTTAGACACATAATGAATTTTAAGCAAAAAGGGAGGAACACCATTGTTGGGTGAGGCAGCATTTCATATTGCACAGGTCTTCAGTCTACATCCAAAATAAATATTTATTACATTACTCCACCAAACACAGAATAAATTATACAACTGTTGCTGAATGCTGCAATACTTATGGTATTATAAGACACAGTACTGCATCTTAGTTCTGAATCATCGAATTTTCTATCTTACTATGAACTTCAGTTTCCTTTTTTTTATTTTTCTACTCTGCCAGGTTGGAACTAAATAGTTTTTTTAAATTCACATTTATATGCCGCCCTTCTCCGGAGACTCAGGGCAGCTTATGATTTTTGGAGCGCAACCCAGTGTGCTCAGCAATAGCCTTCATTCCATTGTATATGCCTGCTTATTACTAAGCGGCATTTTTACAAAGTCAGCTTATTGCCCCCAACAAACTGGGGTCCTCAATTTACCTACCCCGAGAGGATGGAAAGCTGAGTCAACCTTGAGCCTGGTGGGATTTGAGCTTGCACTTATTGCAGGCAGCTGGAACTAAGTGCTAGGCGTTTAACAGCCTGCACCACCAAGGCTCTTGTAGTTCTTGTATTTATCCATCACTTGATTAAAAAAACCCACAAATATAAACAATATAAATATAAAATGTATTTAAAACTATTTTACCTGTCAGATTTGTAATTCACACTAAATAGTTCTTATAGCAGAAAGAAAATCTGAACCTACTTCAAATTTCTTTTTAGCAATACCTTCTGGGGAAAAACAGCTCAGCTCATGAAGAGCTAGCTCAACAAAGACTTTATTTTTCCATATTTATAATGGATGAAATCAGAAACTAATGCATGAAATGGGAAACTACCACACTGAACTGCTCTGATAAGAAATTGATAATAGAACAAAACTTTGGAGATTTTATATACTCACCATCCAGATTGGTTCCAGGCAATTCCCTATTTTTATTAGTTATATATTTCCTATGAAAGTGTGCAGTATTTGAATTTGAAATAAGCAAAAGTACACTGGATCTTAAAATCACATATTCCTGAGCTTCCACAGCTACCTTTAGGGATATGCTGTCAAGTGCAGCAAGGGTATTTATTTATCTATTTATGAGATTTATATGCCGCCCTATCTCCCTAAGGAGTCAGGGCAGCTTACAATACTAAAAACAATACAATATTAAAAAATAATTAAACCGGAAATCTCATAAATCAGTTAAAAATTTAAAAACAACCACTAAAAAGACCCTCCTCCCCCTCCTTCAGTCCAGGTAGGCTAGTTGGAACAGTCAAGTTTTTAGGCCATGGCGGAAAGATTGGAGGTCAGGGGCCACCCAGAGCTCCAGGGGTAGCTGGTTCCAAAGGGTGGGTGCCCTCACAGAGAAGGCCCTACCCTTGGAAGCCACCAGCCGGCATTGCCTGGCCGACAGCACCCTGAGGAGGCCCTGCCGGTGGGAGTGCATGGGGCATCGGGAAGCCATTATTGGCAGCAGGGTCTCCTGCAAATACCCCAGTCCAATGCCATGAAGGGCTTTATAGGTCAACACCAGCACCTTGAATCATGGTTACACTAGTGTGTATGGTTACAAAAGACTACACTACCATAACTGCATACTTCAGCAGTTTTCTCAAACAGAATCCCCCCTAGAGATCCATGTGGCCTCTATCCTTAAAAAGTCTTTTCCCCAAGGCTTTGGGTTAGCATCAGTGATAAGCCCCTTCTAGGATTTTATGCATTCACTGAATATTTTCTTTCAGGATGTCAATGCTATTTTCTCACGATGGGAAGGGGGGATTCCACTGCTTTCAATGTTGCATACCACTCCAAGCTTTTAAATGCAGGGTTGCATTTGGATGCTGAAATTCATTCTGCCATACTGATATCGCTGCACAATAGTTTAAAATCAGGATGTAAAAGTAAGTAATATTCCCAAACAGTGGTGACTTCAGCAAGAGCTATGCTAGTTGGCAAAGGCTATTTTTGGTTCCCAGGGAATCATATGAGTTGGTAATAATCTTGAGTGAATCTCATGTTAATGGTGTCCTTCAGGAAACACCTGGACCAGCACAAATCTGACCTAGTTCTGTTTTCATCTTTTAAAGCTACCCCAAGGAAAGTTTAAAAGCTCACTTAGGTTGCAATTCCTGCTTCCTTTTGCAACTGTTAGCATCTACTTTATTGTCATACATATTTAATTACTATTGGATGCAAAATGTCAGATGTCAAGGAGTAACCGGCTAATAGCTGCAAAGTATTTGTTCAACTTAAAGAAACAATGATATGAAGAAAAACTTCCCTTATACTTAGTTAGTTTAGTTTATTTGGACTTATAGGCCGTCCTCTCTCCTGAAGGACTCAAGAGCGGCATACATAAACAGGCAATACAAAAGTTAAAATAATTTTAAAAATATTAAATTAGCTCCAAATAAACATTCAAATTAAAACCCCAATCCCCTGTCAGTCCAGGCCGGATTGTAAAAATAACCATGTTTCAAGGTCGCGGCAGAAGGAGCGGAGATCAGGGGCCAGGCGCAATTCAAGGGGCAGTTGGTTCCAGAGGGTAGGCGCTCCCACAGAGAAGGCCCTCCCCCTAGGGGCCACCAGCCTACAATGTTTAGCTGACGGCACCCCCAGGAGACCCCGTCTGTGGGAGTGCACTGGGTGATTGTATACTTGCCACCATACTTGATACTTGACGGTATTTTAGCAAATAAATAAGCTTGTGTATTTTCCCAATTCTAACTCCAAACTCTGGCACAGTGTTCAGCCCAATCTAATGAAAAAACAGGCCTATCCAGCTCTGCTCAAACACTGATCTGATATGGACTTCTGAACAATATTTAAATCTGCCTAAAGTTGAAATGAACAGATCTAAAATGTGAAGTGTGAGGTAAAACATAAACTTCAAATTAAAATAAGATACTCATTAAACTTGAGATTTGAAAACCTATGTTTGTGTAAAGAAAATTAATTTAACAATATGGTGCTTCTGCTGTTACACCGCCCTGCAATAAACCCAGACTCCAGGAATGACATAACTACTACACTAATTGCTCCAACCATATGCTGTTTCCACTGCCTGCTTTCCTCACAAGTTTTAGAAAGGATCCGAGTTCCCACTGCCTGCTCTGCCTCTCCTTCTCCTTTCAAAATTGAGTGAGCATGTATGTACAGACCAGAAAAACCTGGTTCCTTTCCATGGAATGTATGTGAAATGTAGAATTCCACAGAGTCAAGTGTTTTGAGTGGTCTCTTTTAGCCATACACCCAGATAATTCATCTTCAGCATACATTATCCATACTGTAGAGTACTCATGGTGGAATTTGAGAAATAAACACACACATGCTTTAGTATATTCCCTCTCCACAGGGCAAGGGAGGGAATCTGTGGTGGTATTCTACTGGTTCAGCCCAGTTCTGCTGAGCCGGTAGCACTGATGAGCAGTGGAGACTGAACAGGTTCTCTCCGATGCTCTACTGCTGGGCCCACCTGCCTGCCCAGGCTCCCATACTAACATTTAAGTCCTGCTTTTGAAGTGCAGCTGCTTTGCACAGCAGAGTAACTGTTGTGCGGCACCTGCTAAAGTGACAGGGAGAGTGCAGGAGGTGAGTCAAAGAGCCTTTGCGCCTGCACAAAGTGTGTGTTTGGCACACACACATGCAAAGTGCACCCACAAGGCCACGCCCACTGAACTGGTGGTAAAATGTTTTGAAACGCACCACTGGAGGGAATGTGCATACAGTAGAGAAAAAACAAGACTTGACTTATTAATTGTGCTTAGAAATAATTTGTGAATGTGGATCTGGAGAAGAAAATAAGAAGAAAAGGAAGTAGCTGAGCTAACAGCTACCCAGAGAGGCTATTCTACATGTAGGGATAATGTGATGGCAGGGGAGAGAAACTGGGTGGGGTTCCAAAGTATTAACTTGCTCCAGACACAAAGGCTGACTCATAATTTCTTCACAAATATATGACATTATACATATATATCAAATACATATGTAGATCACCCGTTTCCAACTTACTGCTACCCAGCTATGTCATTGGGATTGAGTGTGAAACAAACATTCTGAATGCTGGGGGAAAGCTGGCTGCACTGGGGCCCAAGAACAGAAAATTAGATGAGAAATGAATTATAGAGACTCTTAGATATAACATCTAGAATTCAAGCCGATAGTATCCAGTAGGGATGTGCAAAATGTTTTGATTTTGAAGAGGAAGTTTTGATGCCCCTGTAAAACAAAATGGAGTGTTTTATTCTGAGACTAAATTAAAGCTGAGCTTTTTCCAAGGCCTTTTGGGGGCATAGTCTAGTAGTTCTTCAGAGCATGTGTCTGAGCTCTAGTTTTGGTGACTTATAATTGGATTAGATTTTCCAGACTTTTTCCAGTCCAAACTAGTAGAGTAGCACAGACCACATTCTTTGCTGTCATCTGGATCAGGTGATGAGGAAATGGAGTGTTGAGAGGAAAGAAGCAATTAAGAACAAGGTCAGACAGAGTTGCAGTAGTAGTAGTTACAGTAGTTGCAGTTGCAAAGCTGCTAATCTGCCTGGTAAATTTGTGCTGTTTAAAAGAAATAAAAACGTGTGGGAAAATAAAGGAGTTCCTGTGGGTGGGTGAACAGGTTTAATGAGGGTTATGCCATGCCTTAGTTTGTGCAGGGATATGCATGTGCATCCACACAACAGTTTGTGTTAGAGACAGGTGGTAGTAATGTTGCTGAATCTGCACCCTGGTTTGCTTAGCCTTGTTTATGGAACTTTGTTATGCACCTTTTGTGTGTACACTTTTGTCTTGTGCAACATTAATATTATTCATGTACGCAAGGAATATTAGCACTTTTTTGTAGCCACCCCTATATGCAAGTAAAAACATCAGGAAATTAAATCAGAGTAATACAAATGCATTTGTTTTTGTCTGCATCCAGCAGACAGGCTGGGGAAAAAATGCAGCGCCCTTTAAAAATTTGGCTAAGGTATTTTTTTAAAAAATTCAAAACATGAAGAAATTCTAAATAAGAGCGATGTACTATCTGAAAAGAATACTGACGACTTTAAGAAACTGAAAAAAAATCAATTTTTTCCATGGAGTGTAGAGAAGGGTAATTTACCTGATAATAGAAGGCAATTAAAACAGATTTTCTGTTAATAAAAACAAGGCTGCCTTTCCACATTTTTATAGCAAGGTAATTAAAGTTTTCAAAAATGTTTTAAAAAAGCATGCCCTTAGCCACATTTTCTAAAACTTGAGTAGTAGGCATAATTCAGCATAGACTACTACCTACCTGTTCTTGCATATTCAAGGAAGCAAAAGTGATCCCTGACTTTCCATTTTTTTCTGTGGTTAAAATCTTCAGAAAAATACAAGTTTCATTCTTCTGGGGGATAAAATGCTCAGGCCGTTTCAATTTTTATTCTAATGGAATACAGCCAAATAGAAACATTTGAGAGAACATTTGAGTGGGGTACTTTGTTCTAAGCTAAGAATATAACTTATTTTCTGCTTTATGCATGTCCCTACCAACCATGGAAGTATGCCATGGGCACTGCTTATGAAATGGATAAATCTCCTTTAAATGCCTTCAATACAACAGTGGATTCTTTGTGTACATAAAAGTATATTTAATTTTGAATAGCATCATCAAAGAACAAAGCATGATAATGTCTTGCCAATGGCAACTTTAAAATAAAACAAATTTAAAAAGAGAAACAATGTTCAGTACTGGACACAAAGTTGCTGGTAGCGAGAGGAAGAACAGAGAACAGCCAACTTGTCATTTAGGGCTGCTGTACAGGAGGCAGAACAATTTTCCTCCTATTGATTTAAAAGGAAGAACTTGAATTAATAAGAAAAAAAAAAAACAACAGATTTTGCTCAAGTATGAGGAAAACTTTTTTACTAATAATAGTTTGACAGTCTGGCAGACTTCTCTCGCAGGTTGTAGACAATTCATCAAAAGGGAATTTTTTTAAAAAAAGACTAGAGCATTATTGGTCAGGGATGCAGTCATTGTACTCTAAATTAAGCAAAGGTCTCATTAGACCAACTCCAAGTTCCTTTCTCACTTCTATTCCTACAATTTTTTTTGTATTAGGCTAGCACCAATTTGATATGCAACAAGACACAATGTTTACCTTTCTTCAAAATGTCTTGCCTTCTTTGCAGTTGCTAAAAAGGAAAATTTGGGATGCATATTTTATAAGTAATAAATAATAAGAAATAAATAATTTGTGCAAATTATGTCCCTGTTAAATGTACCAGAATAAATTTGATCAAGCTTTCCCCCCTCATTCTCACTCATTCTACTTCTACCTTGTTAGCAATCTTGGAAATTTTGGATAGCACATGTTTTTTTGGCTTGCCCCATTTTCGGAATAAACTAATCCCAAGTAAACCTCCAAATATTATATTTAAAAAAAACCCAAACAATAAAAGTAATGTAAAACTTTATTAATCTAATTGACATTTTAGTGCAAGAAAATAATGTTTGCTGGGCATTCTTGTCTTTTACAAAGAATTGGCTAGATGTATACTTTTGTATGAACCCGTTTGGTGTAATGATTAAGGCATCAGGCTACAAACTGGGAGACGGTGAGTTCTAGTTCTGCATTGAGCATGAAGCCAGTTGGGTAACCTCTCAATCCTGGGAAGGAGGCAATGGCAAACCACTTCTAAAAAAATCTTGCCAAGGAAACTGCAGGGACTTTCTCCAGGCAACCTCTGAGAATCAGACATGGAAGAACAAAAAAAAAAAACTTTTGTATATAGATTTCATCAGAAAGAAATACTTAATCTACAGATGGTAAATGAAGCAAAAAATAACTTGCAAATGTCCAGTTGATAGTATGCTCAGGCATGCATGCATGCACACCAATTCTATTATTTTGGATCTTTATGGTTGAATCTCATTCCAATTCCCCTACAATCATCTATGAATGGAGATGGTCTACTTTGTTTTCAGAGATGAAAACTGCTGAAAATAAAGGAATGGGCTAGAGGTGCAAATGTTGCTACTGAAAGTCAAGGATACCTTTGATAATTAGCCAACCAGCGTGACATATTCAACCCTTTTTATTTCCTTCTCTATCCACTTATTTCTTCCCTGTGTTTCATCTGTATTCATCTCCTATTTTTCTGTGATTTTTGTGTGTGAGAATGGCTGGCACCTACTATAAGGGAATCAAACTATTTAACAAACAGGTTACTATATTTTACTAATTTTGTTCAGTAATTGTTTTTATTTTGATTCTATCCTTTTTAGAAGTGGGGTTTCTAGCAGGTTTATTTATTTGTTCAGTCAGTCCATATACATATGTACACAGAAGTGTGATATATATACACATTTATGGGGGGGGAGAAATCTGAAGAGGAAACCATATTTTGATAAAGGAAGCTAGAAACTGCCCAGCATTTTATCATTTTTCTCTTATATTTATATTCTTGTATTTGTTTTGGGAGGTCATTTTATATTCAGGGTAGCCTTCTTCTGTGGTGATTACAGAAGGAGCCACATGAGCCATCAACTATCATTCTAGCTCTCTTCTTCTTGGATCTAATTGTGATCTTGTTGTGGATCTTGTGCCAATCACTTCTACTGAATCAAGTGGGGGCACCCTCTTAGTGGTTACGGCCAAGTATCACTTCTTATATTTTGGGGCAACCAAGTAGTAACATGGACTGGGATGGGGGAGAAGATCCAGGAAAGATATTTTTAGACTTACACTTCCATTTGCTTATGCTTTCTGTGCACAAAAATTGATAGAAAAATGTGTTGTTACTCTTCAGTAACAATGAGAGTAGTGAAGGCCACAAAGGCAGTATTCAGTGTCCATGATCAGCTGTGAGACTGGAAATTACAGTCCTGTCTTAAACAATTAAACTGGCATTATTCTGCAACTGGACCAGAGGTGGTATTCAGCAGGTTCTGACCAGTTCTGGAGAACCGGTAGAGGAAATTTTGAGTAGTTTACCACCTCTGAGAACCATGAAAACCATTATGAAACCTTGTAATCTTTTCAGACTGAAGCCTCAAAACAGAGGTTTTCTGCCCTGAAATCTACTGCATCAAAAGCGAAACAGCAGAAAAAAACAGTTACTTAAAAAAAAACAGCTTTAAAAAGAAAAAGAAAACAAAACCTTAGATAAGTCAAGGCTGATGACTGGAGGATTGCAATCCATCCTCAAAGCATATACATAAAGGGATTCCCCAGTTCAGTTTTGGTATGGCAAGAAACCAAAGATAATTAATGATACACAAGTTAGGTTATATGATATAGTTATTATAACAATATATATAGGATATATAATATAGTTCATATAAGGATGTGTGTGTGTGTGTGTGTAATAGCTATCACCATTTAAATATTCTACATTTTGGGTGTTGTGCTAAATTATGAGTCAACAACATACATGTATGACTAATGTTAATATCTACCTTCTGTGTAAGAAGGCACCAGGTCAAGTTTACAGAGTCCCTTTCTCAGGTCAAAATAATCCCTGTAAGCATATGCTGATGATTATTATTTACCAGCATACTGCCTATTCCTTTTTAAGGTTCAGTTGAGTTGGAAACTCCAGTTGGTCATCTTCTCAACAGTGTTATTCAGAATCTGATTCTCATTTTCTTTGGGACAGTTTCTGCTGTTCTTCCCTTGTCTTCTCTCACTTGTTCCATCACTTCCATGGGTCAGAAGATGTATACATAACGTCCAGCCTCCTCTCTTTCCAGGGGCAAGTGTATCATATTCAAGATGTTTCCTCTGAAAATGATTAAAATCAATTCTATATGCTACCATCACAATCTTTTCAAATGTGGTCATGGAGCAGGATAGCAAGAGGAAGACACTTCCCTAAACCTAACTATGCTGCATGCCATAGTTGAAACTTGCCCCTCATAGCTCTATCTCTACTGAAAACAGAGAACCAACAGGAAATTCTTTGTTTTCCCCCGAAGGACTTAAATGTAAGCACTTCAAAAGCTCTTTAAAGACACTATTATCTCACCTTGTATTTGAAGGTGAAAGACCTCTTATCAGTCACTGGAGAGCATCGATTCAGACCAAAAAATAGTTAATAATACCAAGTCTGTTTATCCAGATCTACTCCTAACCCCAAACTGAGAGAGATTTTCATGTAATCTTATTACACGAGCCTGCTCATACAGTATAGTATGAATCCATGTTTAGTTAGAGGAAGTATTTCATAACAAATGTCCTTAGAAAGGAAATGTTCTTTTTTCCTTAAAATGGGATTGGAGGAGGAGTTGCAGCATGTGACCTGTGAGCCAAAAGTATCTCTAAGCCATTGTGACATCATGGTCTGACAATATTGCTGTGATGTTTAAGCAAAGCGAACTGCCAGATAACAGCAGCATTTCTCATTATTGAACATGCCAGATAAACTCTGCATAAGATACCACCTATCTCCTGTCTCCAACACAGTCCTTTCAACAGTCCCAAGAACAGTCATTTGGACTCTGATTCAGGTGACCCTGAGGGCACAGAAAACCTCCCAAGTGGCCTCAGTGACTTTCACAGAGCTAACCACCAACCCTCAGAGTGCTAATAACCAGATGACTGCAAAGAATATATATCGATTCATTCCCAATCATTCAGCCAGAACTGAGGAAGTTTCCTGGGTGTGACCTGAAATGTTTTCAAGAAAAAAAGCAAGAAAATTCAACTGCCTTTTGAAAAGCACTTTTGGGACAATCATTATTGACAACTCCAACTGCCAAAAATTCAGAGAAACAAATTGGCCCTCCAGTATCTTTATTGTGCTAGTATTCTTCTCTATGTAACATCTGCAGGCAATCTAGTATTTTCCAGATATGTGGGACTAAAGACTCAGCAGCATGATTGAGCATGGGCAATGGCCAGCGATGATAAAAGTTTTAAGATTTCTGGAGGGAGCACTGCAATATATCATGTTTCAGCATCATCCTTTCTGTCAATGGTAAGGCTCTGTTTTGAAAAGTCTCAGCCCAGTCTCTCAACTACTGTTGTTCTGGGACCAATTCCCTATCACAAACAATTTAGACCCCATTGGATAGCTGTCTATCATACATCCATTAAAGATATACAGGTTTCAGAAGCAGCCAGGCCTAACTTGTACCAGGTCTGTACCATAATAGGAATCATATCTACGTATGCCTTGAATTTTATGGAAAAAGAAATATGTATTGAAGTCTGCATAATTCTGATGCAGGAAGAAGATAAATATGTTGTTAGTGGGAAATGTGTGGCTTTCTAGAAACACAAATCCCAGCTTCCTGCATTATTGACCCTACTAGCTGAATATTGGTGTTCATTAATATCTAAGGTATGAGAGGTCCTTCATCCTGGAATACGTTATAAATTCCTGAATAATCTGATTAGAAATAGTGACTTGCTTATTCTATAACTGTGGATAATTCATATTTCAATCTAATTTAGGATCTCCATGTTATTTAATAATGACTTTGTGTAATTCCTATATTTCTATTGGATCTATAACAACACTGTAACATGCAGGACAGACACCAGAACAGAATATGGGGTTAGTCTATGATTAGAATCAGACTGATGTTTCAGAAGATAAGCAGACACAAAACGCAAGGTCCTGGTATCTTCAAAAGTGGCTTACCCACTTCTGAAGCATTAATCTGAGTACAGTTCAAAGGAAATTTAGTTAGCATAATCCTGTGCAATGAATCTATTATCATTCAGCAGTCTCAGAATATTATGAAGACATAAATTAAGATAGCCATCACAATGCTTTTTAATACAGAAATTCAAAAGAACTTCAGAGAACTCATGAAGTAGAAACAATGAGTTGATAAACAGTGTCACAGAGAGTTCAAATGGGATATGTTAAGAAACCACCGCCTCAGCAACAACCCACACCAAAAAATCAACCAGACTTCTCCAGTTACCTTCTCTGCAGCAGTGCTAAGACTACAGAAGAGCAAATTGCCATATTGACATGAATTTATCAGAAAATTTATCATTTCCTGATAAAGAATTAGAGATTGCAACTTTTACCCAGACCTTCTACTGAAGTTGTATGTAATAAGCTAAACAACAGTGATAAATTAAATAATTTATAAAACTTTCTTCCCAACTTATCAATTATGTCAGAATAGTTAAGGTATTCTCTTAAAAGATTACAGGAAGAAACTTTCAAAGCCAAATTTCCCAAGCCAGAAAGCACAATATGAAGAATCTGACTAGTTTTGGTGGCTTACTTATATACATATAAATTAAATTAATAAAATTATTATACCACATCTCCTAATTTGGGAATTTGTCTTGAACTCCCAATACAAAACATGAAAAATAATGAACAGAAATGCAGTCAAAATATCTCAGACGCCATCTTAAAAGGAAACAAAATGGATTTCTTTTAAATGCTAGTCAGTTTTTGAGATTAACAGAACAAAAAGCCTAGTAATTAGAGGCAATATAATTGTAACAGATGCCATCTAGAAAATATGAAGTTCAAAAGTATAATTCTGATCGATGCTTTTATTAGTTCCTAGATTGGCAGACACCCAACTACTACAACTTTCCAGAAGTCCTGGGCTGGTAAAAACAACACCAAATTGATTTTTTTTTTTTTTGCCAGTGATGCAACTATGAAAGACATAATGACTCTGACAAGAAGGCTTTTCTAACAAAACATTTGTTAATTACTGAGAAATAAACTCCTGATTCACATTGGAAAATGCGTAGTTGAAATAAAAGGGGAAGCACAAATTCAAATCCTACTCTGTTCAGCTATCGAGTTTACTTGCACTGTTTTCAATAACTCAAACACACATTTACACGTAATAAATCCAGTGGGACATAATCTCCAAGTAAACATGCCTGGGATCAAGCTTCCCATCTTGTTTATCTCACTATGTTCAGTCTTAAACCTTTTTACTAGAACTCAGCTGTATTTACAGTAATTTAGTGGAACCAACTCCTAAAAAAGTATTATTTAGGTTACTTCACTTTATTGTCATTGCACCTCATACAACGAAATTAAATACCATCTTCAGTGTACATTACGACTATGAAAATAAACACAAACACACATCCTTCACATTCTATACACTGAACTGAAAACCCCTGATATTGCATTAATATTGCACTATACATTAGAATTCAAGAGAGTTACTGCCCTGGGATAGAAGCTGTTTTTCAGTCTATTTGTCCTTGTTTTTATTATCTATACCATCTGCCAAATGGTAATAGTTTTGAAAAAGGGTTCCCAGGATGAGATGGATCTTTGAGAAAGTTTTGAACTTTCTTAAGGCAGCGGGAGCTATAAAGCTCTTCCAAAGAGGGGAGAGGGCAACCAATGACGTTTAACCCTCTGGAGTGCTTTCCTATCTGCCACTGTGCAAACCATTCTGATAATGGTTCTGTATTACATAATATTTTGAATAACTATAATATAGTATCAATAAAAGATTAATAATTCCTTCTACTGTTATTACCATTAGATAAGTTTTAGATAAGTGATGCATATTGAGATTCAAAAGAACAGTATGGAATACAATATCCCTGAAGTGGTTTAGGAAGAATAGTTATAGTTTGAGTTTCTTCTGTTCATGCCATTCTTTTCTGGAAAAAAAGAGGAACGAAGGAATATTCTAGTTATCTAAAACCTAAAGGCTGTCTCCTACAAAACTGGGAGTCAGCAATGCAACACAGGCTGGTATGGCTACCTTGAAAAGCAAATTAATGAAAAACCAAATTAATGAAAGGCAAAACTTTTCTCCTATCTCAAGCAATCCTCCTTTTGGCTGACAAATCTTTGATACTACCTCCTCTGGAATGAGATGAATAGAAGGCTAGAAATAAAAGACAATATGTGGATTTCCTACCACTTTCCATTAACTTTTTCCATTTTTTTAATGAAAGCACCTCTAATAACACAGCTAATCAGTGTTTCACAGTTTTCAAAGAAGCCTCAACTGGTTACACTGCTGCAATCAAGGCCACACACCCAACCCAACATATTTCTGGAAGCAATATTTGCATCAGCATTCTTGAACTAACTCCTCCAAAGTCAGCCTCCCCCACCCTCCAAGTCCAGGCCTTTTACAGATGCAATACTGGAGAAGAAACTTAGGAGAATTGGAACTGAACAATTGGAATTGGATGCAATAAAAAGCGTCCTTTTTTATTCTAAGCCAAGAGGTTTATTAGAGTTCTAAGAGGTTCTAAGCCAGGAGTCCCCAAACTTGGCAACTGTAAGACTTGTGGACTTCAACTCCCAGAAGTCCACAAGTCTTAAAGTTGTCAAGTTTGGAGACCTCTGTTCTAAGACAAGAGGCATCCGAGCTCACCTCTCACGCAATCATTGGGTGGCTTTTGGCAAGCCATGATGTGTTTGTTTGTTTTCCTTAGGAACTAGGGAGAGAGAACTGTCACTCCGCAAAGCATTCGCGGGCAACGTCTGTTGTTAAATGGCCTGCTCTCAACCCACTCAAGTCCCTTTATAGTCCTCCCCTAGATGGACACTTCCACCCTCTTTGCTCTGGAAAGAGGCCCTAAGGTCATCTTCCTCACCCCCCCCCACCGCCGTCCCTCACCCCAGCGCCTACCTTTCAACTCGGCGTAGTCCGAGAAGACTCCGTTGCTCCTGGGGGCCAAGTGGCTCTTCTGCAGCATCCGCATCCGGACTTGCTCCTGCACCCGGGCGTTCTTGAGCAGCTCCGAGTCGGGCACCTCCTTGCGCTTCCTGTCGAGCTGCTGGTCCGAGGGCAGCGCCAAGGAGCACACGCCGTTCTCCGGCTGCAGAGCCGACAAGAAGAAATTATTTTCCTGCATGGTGGCAGCAGCCCAGCAAAGGGGGGCATTCAAACAGGCCCCGGCTCTCTCTCTCTCTCTCTCTTTTTATGCCCGAGGCCTCGTTGGACTCAGCGAGAAATTGCTCGGGCGGGGAAAAACACACACACACAAAAGTTCCGACAACTCTGCGGCTTCGACACTCCGAAAAGGCGCGAACTTGTCTTACAGGTGGCTCCGGCTATCTCGGTTACTCAGCTCAAGAAAGTTGTTCCACTGGAGGCGCGGGCGGGCAGGCGGGCGGCCGTACAAGCACAGACTCGTGTAACCTCCCCGGTCCCTCGCCATACCCGTCTTCTCCACCAGCCTTGTTTCGGTCTCCCGGGACTCTCCTTGCCCAGATCTCTCCCCCTCCCTCCTTTACTTGTAACACACCTACGAGGTCACACCCCTTTCTCTAGGAACTGACGCCGGCAAGGAAGGGCAGGCTTTTAAGGCAGAGCAGGCCGGCCGGTTCCACCTTAAAAAAGCAGGTGAGGCGTTTGGCAAGCTGCGAAATTTCAGACCGAATCCCAAGGGTGCCGGAGATGCAACCACCGGCCCTGCCCTGGCCCTCGTCAGCCTCCGCAAACCAGCAGAAGCGGTTCTGGGTGCGGCGAGGCCTCCGGGGCTTGAGGGGTGGTGGTGGAGTGGGGTACCATTTCCTTTTCTCCTCCTCCTCCTCTGTTGAGAACGAAAATTGTAAATCGCTCTGGTCTGGCTAGGGAAACTGCCTTGACTGCCTGGGGCGGAAAGGCCAGAAAAAGAAAGCGAGAAAGGAGAAGGCGCGCACGGCCGTCCCTTCAGGTTTTTTTTCTCCCCTCACATTGCCAAAAAAAAAAAAAGTACGCGTCGAGCGAAGAGGACTGGCGCTCCAGCCGAGGCAGGTCAAAGTCCCGCGCTGCTTTCTTCCTTCTTCCCCACCCTGAAGCGCGGGACGCGCTACGCCTTGCCGAGTGTGCACAAGCCGATGAGCAATTACGAGGGAGGCGTCGCTTCCGATAGCTGGACTTCAAAGAAGTTTCAAGGGGAGCGAAAGTGGGGAGGGTTAGGACAGCGGGTTATGATTATTATTATTTTTTCAGCAGCAGCCTTTTGCAAAAGTATCTGGTGGGAGTTACGAAAGCAGAGATTAGGGTGGTGGCGGCAGCCGCTAGCTTCAAAACTTCCTGCAAGGGGTTCCCACGTGTATCACACACGGCTGTGTTTTCGTGTTCTTTGGAGGGTGTATAGCGATGTAAACTTTACCGGTTTCAGAAGAAGCAGAGAGAATTTCACATATCTATGGGGACAGCCCTCGTGTTGTTGCCCACCCTGCTTGCCTCGCCATATATGATGGTCCTGCCTAATCAACTTCCCTCCCTCCCTCTCTGTCTGTCTGTCTGTCTCACTCACTCACTCACACCTTCATAGTACCACTAACTACTCAATTATTTCCGTACACACTGTTGCTTACACACATTTAAGTCTGTGAGTTTCTTTGTGCAAGTACTTTTTCCTCCCCTTGGTAACCTTTGCCTGTTACTGGACTCTGCAATCCGTCCCTTTATGTGTGTCTCCAGTTGGTTTAACTGAAAGGCAAGAAAAATGCATAAACAGCCCATGATTGAGTAGCATATGCTATACAGAGTGCTTGCACCTTCCCCACAAACAAGACTTCCCCAAGTCAAATGTGAGGATAGGGACTTTGCTTACCAATAATATGGAAGAGGATTGCCATTACCTTTTTCTGAGATTTTTTTTAAATTCCCAGGCTGGTTTCTAGCTACTATATGGGTACCTAGAATTATTGTTCTCTATAGTAATAGCATGTTCTATGTAGCAGCAATTGGTCCTACGCCTGACACTCACCTCTATGTCATTCCATCAACTTGGATACTGTCTGATTAGGTTATATCTATCCACTGAGAGATATTTATTAATTATTATTAATAAATTATTAATAAATTATTATTTATTAAGAAACAGTTTAATGATATTAAAATAGCTTAGATATTTCCAGTCTAAAGATAAGGTTGGAAGCAATGGCCCTTCAGGAGGGATGGAACCATACGGTGAGATTTTAGGATTGATGATATTCCAAATACTACTACAGTAATAACATTTGACTACAGTAGTAGATATGAGCCATCCTTTCCCTTCTTGCAATATTACTAATTTGGTTCATTCTTGAAATGACAATTATTTCTAAAACATACTAGCCTGCGGTTCGCATGGAACAATAATTATATATACCACGTTCATAGTATTGTTTTCCTTTGTATGGTCTCTAGCCAAATAATAATTAACTAGCATTTATGAAGTGCTGTCAGATGTCAAGACGAAAGACTCTCTGGAGGTATGTAGCCTTGATGAGAGCACAGTAATAACTAGGCCCAACCCTGCTTAACTTTATGAATTCCACATAGCACAGCCCAACACTGAGTATCCAGTTATTAAACATTTTGTGATTAAAGTATGAACCATCCCCTTGGATAAGAAAGCATTCCCAAATAAGATGACTTTGTTAAAAGGATTGACCCTCTGTTGTGGGAAACAGGCCCAAAATATGCAGCAATAAAGGCAAACTTAAGCATTTCCCAGAACTATATTCAAAATGGAAATAAAATTGCATTTTGCTATACTTATACATTAAAAGCTTATATATAACTTGCAAACATTTCAATGTATTCTATCCAACATAATACCACAGTCTTGGATACATTAATTTTTAGATTCATGTTTTTCATTACATTATGCAATGGGTCTAAAATTTATGGCATATCATTTGCATTCTGAGCCAACCATTTGAGATTGGGCACTTACATGTATAATGCACTTAGTAATGCACCATTGATGTCAACAGAAGCATTCCTTGGAGAAGTTTGCTAGCACTTGCAGATGACTATGGAGGATGTGGATTATCTAGACATGGTTGAAGGCATTCTCCATGGGAGTTCTGTGGAAAGCTGCCTCTTGAAATCAGGATAACCTTAATTCACATGGCCTTCCAGAGATTGCTAAAAAAAACCTATCTCTTAGAAGGCCACTGAATAGAAAGCCTTCAGGAACTGATTGTGGAGACATGATTACCTATGTTACTTGATAATGAATGAATATAACCTGTATAATTCATTATTGTTCCATGTACTAATATCTGCAAACCATTTAAATCTACCTGGATAGAGATGGTAAATAAATTGCATTAAAATAACAAAATGCATATCTGTTTCTGTTTCTATATATCTCTGTCATCTCTATCTTTATCCCCATGTCTGTCTGTCTGTCTGTCTGTCTGTCTGTCTGTCTATCTATCTATCTATCTATCTATCTATCTATCTATCTATCTATCATTTATCCTAAACAACCAAGGACACTATACATCTTCATCATACTCCTGTGTTGAATCTTTCACAAGGTATTCTATTTATTCTCATTCTGTACATGCTTCCATCATATGTATGTTACTTCATTCAGTAAAAAAACCCATCAATTCCATATTTGTGCATAACATCCTGTAATTCAAGCCTTAAATAAGTCACATAGCCATTCCATAAACAAACCATAACTATATTTTAATATTTCTCCAGAAAAATGTCTCTTCATGTTACCTTACCATTTGAAAGCATTCTCACAACATTTATGACTCTTCATCATTTTTTTCATGTTTTAGTATTTATAGTATTTCTTTCAAACTCACCCTTCAACATATCACATTTTTGTAATATAAAACTGTAATATACCAGCACTCCAGTTCCATCCCAAATCATATTTATTTTTAATTGCATGCACTCTGCTGGAGGCTCTTTGCTATCTTCACAGACTTTCAAAGTAATATATAAATTATTTAATCACATAGTATTTTGGTTTATATCAAAATTGTTCTGCATTTTCTCTCCTTCCTTTACCATTCCTTGCCTTGATTATATTTTTGCAACCAAATTTTATATTTTAGACATTATTTAGTATATTTTTCTCACCCTTATTTTTTGCAGCATATTTCAGTTGTGACTATATTTTTCTATCCTTGTCTCTATCGCCATCACCATCTTCATGTCTAACTATACGTTATACAAGGAATGTTGTAGGAATCATCATTTCCCCAGGCATTCTTTTTTTTTAGTGTAACATTATACATTTCTGTAATATAAATCTCTACTCCAAATAGTGTTCACATCATATTTCCATTCATATACTTTCTATTCATTCTGTTGGAAAATTAAACAGCAAGTTTAATAGAGGATTCTATTTTTATCTAGATAGATACTGTAGAGGATTCACACTTTATCTTCTTGCAATAGTTTTGTTTTCATGTTTGTTCTTTTCACATCTTTCTTTTCTTCCATATCCCTTTTCCCCAAAATCCACTATTGACAAATAATGACCTGTTCTGTGCTGAAAAATTCTCATTATTCTTACATCTTTGTATTAGCCCTTCACAATAAAAATGAAATTAGTGGTGCTTTTTAAATAATTCTTTTTTCTACGTACAGAAATAAATACAGAAACATTTGTTTAAACAACATACTATATACATAATAAATAGACACTTTTCTAAATCTTATTCACCAAATATCCACCATTTTCAGTCATTTTGGGGGGTCTCAAAATAACTTAATCATATTCTCTATACTTTTTACCATCTTATTTTCAGACATCCATTTATGTCACCTAAAAGAATATCATCCCCTAGCCCCTAATTTGATCACTTCCTGCAGAACATTGCACAATTTTCCTCAAACTCACATCCAGTTCTTCCAACATTACCATCCTCTGAAATATGACACACAGACACTACAAGATGTAGATTCCATATTTCCTATAACAGCTTAGGTGACACCAATTCATGGAGGCTTTTACAGAATGTTCTTTATTATAGAGAAGGTCCATACTGGGTCATCAGCCACAGTCATGGCCCTGTCATACACAGCATTCCTTGCTAATGGTAAAAATAATCCTGGTCAGTTTTGATACATTTTGGCTAATGTCCCAGAAGTGAAACCTAAATCAATCTTATTTACATGTGAAGATCTGAAATTTAGGGACTTTCAACCCAACATAACATTGACTTCATCCCACTAATTAGGAGGCATACAAGTATACCAGTACACACTTAAAATACTAATCCTAGAAAATCTTAGGTGGTTTATTGGGGGGTGGCAGGGCAGGAAAGCAGTCTTCAACATGACACATTGTATTCTTATCTGTAGCAGCCTAAGTGCAAATAGTGTTATCCCACCCAAGACAATCTCTGTTGACTTGATACAGGAAAACAGTGTGAGGTCGTTTTCATGATTCATCGCAGAAAACTTTGTCTTTGTGGGAAGTCTGCCAAAACGAGAAGTGGATCACCCTGTATTGACCACAGCATAAAATATGCATGACATCGATGTGTTCAGCTCCAAGTCTAGTCTTTAAGATAAAATCTGTCCCAGGTGTTGTTTGTGCTGATTCAATGTACTTGCTTCCTTGTTTCTAATGGCAGGATATTCTTGAATATTCCAAGGACACCCCAATTCTACTACTCCTTATACTGATCATTTCTAGCTTAAATGGAGATTGAGACTTTTCAGATGACATATAGATCTTCTTGTCAGCCTTTCCCCCACGCTTGTTCTTTAGTGCTATTTCACTAAGGATCAGGGATGCTACTTTCAGAACAACTGGTCCTCATTATTTTCTTTAAAAATGGTAGAGAGACAAACAGGGCTTTTTTAAAAAAGGATTTTTTGATCCTGCATTTATTGTCTTTATTTTATTATGTTCTTTGCCCAATGTAACAAGTGTTGGGAAGATGGTGAGAAAACTTTTCCCCATCTCTAACAACTATCTGCGGCCACCTTACTTTTTATGCTATTTATTTATTTATTACATTTTTATGTAATATCCATCTCCCCTATAAGGTGACTCTGGGCTATGTGATGAAGTCTCCAATAAAAGTTTCAAGGTCCTAGTAACAACTTATAAAGCCCTAAATGGCTTGGGTCCAGGGTACTTGCGGGAACGCCTCCTGCCAGCATCGTATGCCGATCGCCCTGTTCGCTCCCACAGGAGGGGCCTCCTTGGGATACCGTCGGTTAGGCATTGCCAGCTGGCGGTCCCCAGGGCTAGGGCCTTCTCCGTGGGAGCGCCCACCCTTTGGAATCAGCTCCCTGTGGATCTCCATCTGGCCCCTGATCTCTGCTCCTTCCGCCGGGACCTGAAGACCTGGTTGTTTCAACAGGCCAGCCTGGAATGTCCCGGGTGGGGTTTTTTTAACTGTTTTAGTTTTAATGTTTTACTGTTTATTCCGACTTGTTAGGTTTAATTTGTTTTTATGTAAATTTTGTGCTGTTTTAATGTTAGCCGCCCTGAGTCCTTAGGGAGAAGGGTGGCATACAAGTTGAATAAATTATTATTACTATTATTATTATTATTATTATTATTATTATTATTATTATTAAAAGCATCAGATACAAGGAATGTATGCAGGGGTGGGCTTCAAAAATTTTAGCAACAGGTTCTCTGCCTGGTTGCTGGGTGGGCGTGGCCATGCTGGGTGTGGCCTAGCTGGCCTCTTGCATGATGGCGGGGGGTTGCCCTCCCTGGACTCTGGAGGCTTTCCTCGAGCCTCCAGGAGGGCAAAAATGGGCTCCTCGCGTTCCAGAGGCTCTCTGGAAGCTGGAAACGGGCCCATTTCCAGCCTTCTCGAACATCCAGGAGGCCCATTTTTCACCCTTCTCGAGCTTCTGCATGCGCCCTGCACTTACCTGCATCCAGAACGCTCTTTGGTGGCTCTACCCCCCGCCCCCAGGAAGCCATGAACAAGATGATTGACAAGCTGCAGGAGAACGCCCGGGAGACGAAGCTGGAGCTGCGGGAGCAGCTGGACATGGACATGGCTCGAGTCCGTGAGTCAGAGAAGCGGGTGGAGGCAGCGCAGGAGACGGTGGCCGACTACCAGCAGACCATCAAGAAATACCGAGAGTTGACGGCCCACCTGCAGGTACCAGCAGCTGCAGAGGTGGCTACAGAGGTGGGCAGGCCAGGGTAGGCTGGGGGGGAAAGAGCACCAGGGAAGAGGTGCCTGGATCCAGGGTTGGTTTCTGCCCATCAGCAGTCCCCAGTTTGGGCGGGGCAGGGCCAGCCAGGAGTGGGATTTGGGGATTCTCCAAACTGTGCAGAATCTTAGCTAGAGGATCTGCTGAACCCCTGCAAACCCCCAGCAGCCCACCCTTGACTGTATGTGTTGCAAACAATGGAGCAGGAGGAGCCATCACATAAAAGAGGGAGTGGGCTTTTGCTTCCATCCATTCCTCAACATGCACTCACTTTTTAAATAATGATTTTATAAAGCCTTATAATTAAACAAACTGCAAACTAGTACAAACTACAGAAAATAAAACAATAAAAAGAAGAAAAAGTGCAGAAAAAGGGAAAATATTTTAAAAAAGCATAAGAATGCAAGTAGTTTTCCACTTACAACAGTTCATTTAGTGACCATTCAAAATTACAACGGCACTGAAACAGTGACATGACCATTTTTCACACTCATCCCCATGGTCACATGATCAAAATTCAGATGCTTGGCAACTGGTTCATAGTCATGATGGTTGTAGTGTCCTGAGATCATGTGATCAGCTTTTGCGACTTCTGACAAGCAAAGTCAATGGGGAAGTGGGGAAGCCAAATTCACTTAAGAACCATTTTACTAACTTAAAAATGGCAATGATTCACTTAATAACAGTGGCAAGAAAAGTCACAAACTGGGGCAAAACTCACTTAACAAATGTTTCATTTAGCAACATAAATTTTGGGCTCAGTTGTCATAAGTTGAGGACTACCTGTATAGCAAAGGGGAGGGAAAGAAGTGTCTCCCCCATTCATCACAAGAAGTATAAACAATTTTCACAACTTATCATTTTCTTTTAAAATATAATCTCTTTATCCCATATCTCATCTCTTAATGTATAAACAGATCCTTGAAATCTCATCATTCAGTCCTAGTCAGCTAAAGTCCATTAAGTGTAAGCAGAAATAACCACATATCTATTTTAACCTTGATCAGATAAATCCACTTTATACTCCTTTAGAGATAATTATGATCTTTATTCCCTTCAATTGTACCTATCACTTTTCATTTTGTCAAAAATCTCAAATCAGCTGGCCCAAGGGCATCTTTGGTTATAATATACACCTAGTACCTTAAGCTCAAAAATCACAATGTGGTACTTTGCACATTTATCTTTGCATCCTGAACCATTAAAGAAAGCGTATCTGCTAATTTTCACATTCAGAATGAGACCATTTGAATCTTTTCTTGACTTTGTTTTCATGTCATTGAAACCTACATCACAAAAATGGTGTATCATCCACATATCTCCAATACATTTTTCTTGCTGTTTCCCCTTTCTGGTTGTTTTATCAAATTAAATCATGCTGATACAACAAAAAATAGGGGTATTACAGTGGTGGTATTCGACTGGTTTGGCCCAGTTCTTGCAAGCTGGTAGCGATGAGCAGCAGAGACCGAACCAGTTCTCTCCGCCGCTCTTGGGCCCACCCACCCACGTGGGCTCCCATACTCACTTTTATCTGCTGAATTTGAAGCGCAGCTGCTTTGTGAGGCACAGAATAGTGCTGCACGGCAGCTGCTGAAGCGACCAGGATCATGCAGGCTTGCAGGAGGCAAGTTAGAACGCCTCTGCACCTGCACAAACTCCTCTGCGCCCGCGCAAAGTGCGCAGTTGGCGTGCGTTTGGTGTGCGCATGCATGCAAAGTATATGCACGTGTGCAAAGCGCACCCACCAAGCCACGTCCACCGAACTGGTGGCAAAAAAATATTTGAATCCCACCTCTGGGGTATTAACTAAATCTGGTACCTGAAGGTATTTTGGATTTAAGCTTCTAAAATCTTCCAGCCACCTTAGTTGCTTGCACTACATAGCTAAAGGTATTCACATTCAATGAGCCTTGAAAGTAATCTTGGCATGAAATGGCCTTACTTTAAAACAAACTCAGAGAACTAACAGGGAGATTTCTTACATATTTTTGAAAAGTATATTTACAGCACTGTCTCAGAATTTAAAGAGTGCTGCCTTCATGTGATCCCCTTTCTAATGGATTTTTTTGTGGCTGAAAGAGAAAAATGCCTGAAATACAGTTAGTCCTTGACTTATGACTGTCATTGAGCCCCAAATTCTGTTGCTAGGTGAAAAATTTGTTAGGTGGGTTTTGCCTCATTTTATGACCTTTATTGTTACAGTAATTAAGTGAATCACTGCAATTGTTAAGTTAGTAACACGATTGTTAAGGGAATCTGGCTCTCCCATCGACTTTGATTGTCAGAAGGTCGCAAAAGGTGATCACATGACACCAAGTCACTGCAACTGTCATAAATATGAGTCAGTTGCTGCTAAGCATCGGGATTTTGTCACATGACCATAAGGGGGGGGAGTGCTACAAAGATCCTATGTGTGAAAAATGGTCATAAGTCATTTTTTTCAGTGCTGCTGCAACTTGGAATAGTCACTAAATAAGTTGAGGACTATCTGTAGATAAACAATCTGGACTTTTTGGAATTGTGAAAATATAGGAATTAGGACAAATATAATTTTTTTAATTCATGCATAAAAACTCACGATTGCTCCAGTTCCTCTTTTACATCACCATACACGTGTGGAATTGCATTATCAGTTTTTAAATTTCCCTTTTATGCTTGCCATCTTCCTATTAACTCCTACTACAAGCTTCCAGGGCAAATGGGTGACATCTAATTTTCTGGCATGCTAATGTTTACTGGCAGATGGGGAAGTGCAGAATGATTTTGTTTTGTAGTGTACTTTTCAGCGACTCACACAGGCAACTGAGCAAGGATTGATTTGGATCCTGTATTTATAACTCTAATCTTGATGTAGTAAGGCTGTTGGGATCCAGGCTTTATTTGAACAATCTTCCTTTGTGCTGAAGTTGTTTGAATGTTTATATATCTTGATAGCTTCTTTATGCAGTTACACATTATACTTTGATATAGTTGACAGTGCTTGTGTGTTTTCAAATTGGATCTTGTACCCATCATGAAGCAGCACATGATTTTTCAAGCTAACAATGCTTTTCATATTCTTATTCATATTAATACTACATTTTGTGATCCCAATATATACCCATCCACAACTGCAGGGGATGTGGTAAATGGCTGATAATGAGAGTAGATTTTTTGTCATCCTTGGATGACTGAATGATTTCTTGAATTTCTTCTTGGCTTGCAAATGCTTCCCTAACAGTTTTCCAGGTTGAGTAACTTTCTTAGTATAGTAGAGTAACACCTTTCCTACTGGATGTAGTTTGTCCTTGGACGTATATTTGTTATTGTTTGTATTCTTGGATTGCATTGTCTGCTTGATCTCCCTGGCAGAAGGTTCATTAACTCATTTATTTATTTATTTATTTGTCAAGCAATTATAAGATAACAGATATAAGTATAAACATAGTTATGAATTCATGAAATGGATACATATAAGAAAAATAAAACAAAAAGAAATAAAAGAAATAATAGGACAGGGGCGGTAGGCACATTGGTGCGCTTATGCACGCCCCCTACAGACCTCTTAGGAAAGGGGTGAGGTCAATAGTAGACAGTCTAAGGTTAAAGTTTTTGGGGTTTGGGGAAGAAACCACAGAGTCAGGTAGAGTATTCCAGACATTGACCACTCTGTTGCTGAAGTCGTATTTCCTGCAATCAAGTTTGGTGCGGTTTACCTTGAGTTTGTGTCTGTTGTGTGCTGTTGTATTGTTATGGTTGAAGCTGAAGTATTCATTGACAGGTAGGACATTGCAATGTATAATTTTATATACTTTACTTAGATCGGACCGAAGGCGTTGTAGTTCTAGGTTGTCTAGGTCTAGAATTTCAAGTCTGGTGGCATAAGGTATTCTGCAACGAGTAGAGGAGTGGAGAACTCTTCTTGTGAAATATTTCTGGACTTTCTCAACTGTGTTAATATCAGATACGTAATGCGGGTTCCAGACTGATGAGCTGTATTCAAGTATTGGTCTAGCAAATGTTTTGTATGCTCATAGAGTGTTTTCAAAATGGCAAGTAGGTCAAAGTAGCATGTGCAGCTGCTTATAGAAGCTACTGAGATACATAAACACTGCAACAATTTTAACAATAAGGAAGGTAGTTTGAAGGTCAATAATGACTGGATCACTATATTAAAATTAAACAGCCCTTAATTAACCAGCATCAAAAATACTTTATAGCAGCTTCACCTGAAAGAACACCAAGAAGTAGCCTAAAGCTAGGTGAATTAGGAATTTCTTCAACATAGATCAGTTGGAACTTTACTTAGGTTGAAGAGCCAGTCATCTTTCTTGGATTCCTGTGACATGGACCAATTACAAATCAGCTCAGCTGGAAATATCAATCAGAAATCAGATTAGCCAGTTATAAATACAAGAGCCCTGGCAATCCTTGCTCATTTGGTTATCAGCTGCCAAGGGGGACACTGTGAAACAGCTTATTTTGCTTCTGAATTTACCAGCCATAGATGCTGGAGAAATGTTAGGACATCAGAAAATTAGACTGAATTAGACTGGTCATCAAATGGTCAACCCTGCCATAAAAACTATGCTAGCATAAATATTACATTTTAATATACCGAGCTAGCTTTGTACATATTAACTATGTGCTGTATTACATATTTAATATACCAAGCTAGCTTTATACATATTAACTATGTGCTGTATTATATGTATTACATTATAACTATGTACTGTATTATACTGTATGTACTATGTTATCACTATGTGGTATATTAACTGCTAGAATATTCTATGACTTTCATTGGAAAGCACATAAATTCTTCCTGTACAGAAATCACAAATGTAGTTATGGGAATATGCCTTGATGTCTAACATTTCATATCTGAAAAATAAATCTGATACAGAATTTAACATGGAAGATGTTTGGGAATTATAAGTCTGTTATCACATTTAAAACAGAGGTGGTATTCAGCAGGTTCTGACCAGTTCTGGAGAACCGGTAGCGGAAATTTTAAGTAGTTTGGAGAACCAGCAAATACCACCTCTGACTGGCCCTGCCCTCAACTATTCTCTGCCTCCTGAGTCCCAGTTGATCGGCTGGGTCTTTTTTTGTTGCCCTGCAAAGGAGAATGGAGCTGGAAAGCAGGTTAGTGGGGTGGGGAGGGAATGGGGATTTTGCAGTATTTTTCCCCTGCCACGCCCACCAAGCCATGCCCACAGAACTGGTAGTAATTTTTTTTAAATCCCACTACTGATTTAAAATATGGGTTTGTTTTAATATAAACATTTTAATATTTAAATTTTGGATTATTTGTTAAACAAGGATAGAGTTTTTAAAAATTGATTAGGTACAAGTAATTTTTTTCACTCAGGTTTACCCTTTATGTTGTTTTGATTATTGATACCCACTATTTAATTTGACAATGATCTGCAGTTTTAAAATGGGTTTTCAATTTGGTTAATTAAACTAATATTACTCTGATAATGTATACTCAATTTACTCAATTTTATGTTTGTAAATCTTCTCTGTTTACTTTGTGCTATGTTTTTTTCTCTCTTTTCCTTCTGTTTTTTCCTTTCAAATCGTTTTACATACAGAGCATTGTCACCAAAGATGATTTTTTTCTTATGAGACAGCCTAGTTTTGAAAAGAAAATCTTTAATCCTCTATTCACTCTCAGTTTATATATATATATATATATATATATATATATATATATATATATATATATATATATATATCATATTGGTCTTGTCTAAGATTGAGAATACCTTGCAACGCGAAATCTCATCCGTCGAAACGTTGCCAAGTATTCTCAATCTTACACAGACCCGAATACCAAGATTTACCGGAAAATCTACGAAAACATATATATATATTATATATATATATATATATATATATATATATACACACATACATATACATATACATATACATATAATATTTGTTTTCGAGATTTTCACGGTAAAGTATGTAGTCTTGGTGTATTCGGTCTTGTCCCGTGTAAGGTTGAGAATACCTTGGCACGTTTGACAAATCTCATCCGTCATCTTCAGGCTGGTGTCTTCAGCTTCATTCTCCTGGGAGAAGCCTGAAGATGACGGATGAGATTTCTCTGCAAGTATCTCAACCTTAGACACCAATACACCACCTATACATATAATACAATATATATGATACAAACATTATTAATGTTGCCTCAGGACACACAGGAAATCATTTATTCTTTATATTGCTCTGCAGTATGGCCACAAATTTGACTTCTCTTTTAACCAGCAACTGCTCTCTTGGTTTGGACTATGAATTTAACATCCAACATGGCCCTAGCCTAGGTATATTCACATTGGTTTTTCCCAGAACCTTACATTATGCTAGTCATTTAAAAAAAGTTTGCTTGTATGAAACCATTTTCACTTGCTTTTTCTTACAAGAGGTACAATTAATCAATTGGGGGAACCTTGCACATTGCTGAAAATAAAGGATTCATTTATTTGATAAAGAAACTATTCAATACTTTCTTGGAGTTGCCCAGTATAAGGAAAGATTGTGCACCGTTACCATTTTTATTTTAGGAAATATTGCTTGCTATTAGTTTTAAAAATATTTCTGAAATCCAAGAGAATTCTTGGATTGTCCAGAGCAGGGGTGTCAAACAGAAGGTTCGCGGGCCGGATCCAGCCCATGTGGCACTTAGATCTGGCCCACAGGACCAGCCTGGAAACAGCAAAGGACCAGCCTGCAGTACCTTTTCCAGCAAAAATGGTGCTGGGGGGGCGCACACGGCCCCTGAGCTTCATTTTCACTGGCAGAGGGCTGCAGGAGGCCGTTGCAGCGGAAAATGGGGTGCTGGGGGTATGCAAGAAGAGACAGGAAGGGAGAAAGGGAAAGGAAAGACAAAAAGAAGGGAAGATGGGAAGAAAGCAAGGAAGGAAAAATAAGGAAAGAGGGAAAGGAAGAAGAAAGAATGAAGAGGGAAGGAAAAAGAAGGGAAGGAAGGAAGGAAGAAAGGAAGGAAGGAAGGAGATTATAATGAGACTGAGGGAAGTCTCAGGGAAATCCTTCCTTAGCACTTGGCCACCACAGGTGCCCCCAACACGAGTCCCATGTCATGCCCACCCCTGGCCATGCCCACCCCTGGCCACCCCCACCCCCCGGCCCTCTGAGGTCAAACACAACCCTGATGTGGCCCTCAAAGAAATTGAGTTTGACACCCGTGGTCCAGAGTATAGACTATAAAACATTGAATAAAATCTATTTATTACCATTGCACTTTATGTTTAATTTAGAACTGCCCAAAATTTGCTAGGCAAAAGTTTCTGTTTGAATAATACAAAATTTCCTAACCTCTGGGAATATGATTACCAATCCTGAGTTAAGATGATCTTAGTGAGATGGTATGTGTAGATTTCATACAAAAGAAGTGTCTGAGGCTGGAGAATGCCCACCTCTCAGGGATGTTGTGTAATATTCTGTAGTGCCCTTTGGATTTCAAATGGTGGCCTAGGGTCCTTTCCTATTGTGCCTCTAGAATTCTCTGTTATCAGAAATGTCCAGAAATCTCAGAGGGTTGATGTATTCATAGCATCATAAAGCACAAAATTTTAACTTCAGCATGAAAAATTTTGATGTGTGCCAAATCTGCTTCAAATGATAGCCTGTTCTTGGCTTAAGAAACAAAATTTTATTGAGTTTATTATTTAACCCCTCAGCCTTATAAACAGCTGAATAACCCAGGACAATGGGTTTAATCCTGGGACATCTAAACAATCTACACATGAAAATGCCCATTCAAAAGTGGTTTCTTGAACTCCACCTGCCTGCTTTTCCAGGTGGTGCCATTCAGTTTTTCCTTCAGTTCAAATTTCTCTCTCACAGTCAGTCACAAAAGCCTTCCGAGGCAGTCTTGCAGGGCAATCAATACACTTTTTGTCTCCACTGGAGTACGGAAGCAGTTTAGCCATGAATGCGAAACACAAGACGAGGCCATTTGAGAGTTTTATCCAGTGAAAAACTATGAGCTGTCATTGGAAACTGTGACTTCATGCATGAGTACAGTAAAATCATAGCAGATGGCAATGGAAGGGGCAGATGGAGGACAGTTTGCATCAATATTATGAATACCAAGAACTGCTGCTGTTTTCAATAGCACTTTTAGCATGTAAAAAGGCAGCATATTTTTAATCGAATTGATATCCACAAAGAACCGCAGCAACGATTGATGTGGTTCTGCTGCACAATTGGAGCAAGACTAGATTATGTCCCCTGTTGGGCTCCCTCCAAATGTATAAGAATTTCCCAAATTTCCAGACAGTAGCAGTGTTGGCTGCAAATCTGGGAATTATAGCTGGAAAACACAGTAAGTGGAGATTGGACTAGATACGCATGAAGCTATTGGACCCTGAGCATGTCTCTTCATCAGACTAGGTCAAGAATATCCACGTTGACAGGCAGTGCTCCTTAAGACAGTCTCCCCAACTGGCACTCTTAGATTTCAGTTCCTGTGAGACACAAGCAGCACTGCCCAATAGCAGAAGGCTGAACTGAGGTCTTTTATCATCTCAATGAGATTGTTTGTGGAAAATTTCCTTAAATAGACTCTTAGTTTTGTTTTGCATTTGAAAATTTCCCCACTACAGGTAGTCCTCGACTACTGAAGAGACTTTCAGTTGAAGATGCATTGTGTGTGTGTTTTTTTCCTTGGAATCACATGTAAACATATGACTCTGAATACAAGTAGCTAAAGAATATGAGTGGGGACTTGGTTGATTATGAGGAAATAAATTGCTTGGCTGGAGAGAACTTTTGTCCTTTGTTATGTTATTTTATGTCTCATTTCCTGCTTCAGCAATCCGTTTTTTTAAAAAAGTATCTTTGGAGTCTATCATTATCTCTAACTATAGACATTTCATTACAGGTTACCACTCCATACAGAATTATTTTCTGTCTGCCACCTTAGGCCTTTGGTCAGTTCCCCATTAGGTTTTATTCTACCTCATACCCACCTAATTTGGTGACCCTATGCTCTTGTTAAGAGCCAGACTTCCCATTGTCACTGCTACCTTTAAAACATCAGATTGATGCATATCAAGCCATCAACAGGCATATAGAAATAAACCACATTTACACACCATTCAGTAGAGACAATAAAAAACTAAAAAAGGGAACAAAAAGATTAGATCACCTGTTGCCAGCAATCAGTACACAGATAAGCAGGGATTAATATCAGACAAAAAAGCAGCGAACAACAACCTAATCAAACATTAACCAAGGAGAAACATCCCTCCCCCCTACATACACATACGCAACACTGACAGGGCAAGCTACTGCATATAAACAGAAAGCAACCCACTCCATTCTAGAACTGAAGATGTTACCCGGCCTGGTAACAGAGGTGGTATTCATCAGGTTCTGACCAGTTCTGGAGAACCGGTAGTGGAAATTTTGAGTAGTTTGGAGAACCAGCAAATACCACCTCGGACTGGAGATTTTACAGTATCCTTCCCCTGCCACGCACACCAAGCCACACCCACAGAACCGGTAGTAAAAAAATTTGATTCCCACCACTACCTGGTAATCAAATGTTTTCATGAAAATAACCAAGTTCAGAAAGCACTAAGGACTCTACTGATGCATACTGTATTAGCAGTATGTTATTATTAACAGCAGAGATTTTATGGCTTGCTAAAAGTCCCAATCCTTTTTGGAAGGTCTAGCTCAAGATTCTTCACTGCATAGTAATCAGAAATTACAATATAGTAACTAAAGCAACACTATCCATAACATATTTTATTCTAGAAGAATGATGAGTCTCTAAGAATATGCTGCCTCTTAAGTTAGTAAAGCACAATTTTACTCCTCTCTGGTATGGCTTTGTAATGACTGAAACTATAATGTAGATAAATTAGAAGACTGAAATTGGCCCACCTCTTTAAACCCATTTTAGGATCCAGATGAAAGTTGTAGATACAGAGAAAAATTATTAATATTTTTAATTCCTGTTCCATGCACTTTATATTATCTCAGTTTACAATGCGACTCTGCTCTCTGTTTTTTTTCATTCATCACCTTTCTATTCACTGCAGCTGGATTTCATTATAAACAATATACACAGCCTGTCCATGTACTCCATAAAACCTTAGGTTTCCATGAGAACTTGCTGGGAATCCTATGAGAGTTTAAGGGCAGAAAACTATATCCAAATAAGCACAAATCCTCCTTTAATATATACAGTTGATTAAACAAATTACAATAAGCAAACATTTTGTTTATTGCCAGTTTTCTATCACTAGAATTTTGCCTTTTGATCATGGCTCTGGGATTATGTGGTCTGAAAAAGTTTGAAAATCTCTGCTGTAGATCCATTTCAAGCAGGATTCAGATCTAATTTTGAGGTAGAAATGGTTTCTTAACACCAGTGATTATGGCACTAAGAAGCCGTGGCGTTAAGAAGCGTTCTGGCTAGGCTGTTTGATCATTTCCCAAGTTCCCAATAAGATTTTTTTATGGACTTCCATTCCAAACTATTTTTATCTCATGTTAGCATCTTATTTATTAATGTTTTGATTTATCTGTTAACATAATTTGTCTTCCATTCTAGTTTCACAATACCGGATGAGTATCAACAAGCATATCAACAGAAAACACCAAAATACCACAAATGTCATTGATACAACATAATACAAGTTTTTTTTAAAAAAATTATGTTTCTCATTACATGTGTTCAAGATATTTGCTATTTTTGCCACCCGAACCCTGTAAAAATGTTTCAGCCATCAAAGATGGAATCAAATATTCCAGGAACTTGAGAGAATCAGAACATATCTAAAATGTAGTACTGATTTTAATGTAAAAATGTGTTTATTTTGGCTCCAGGCACCATGAGTAAACATAACTAAAAGACAGGGTGTCTGGCCCCATAGTAATTCATTCATTGTAAGAAACAATGAACAGATCCAGTTCCATTCTTTTGTATGTGGCCATGATGAAGAATTTTGACTTTTACAGGGAGGAGATGAGCCAAAAGTAGCATGTGATCAGCAGCTAGTCTCTTTTTAAAAGGAGTAGAAATATTCTGCATTTTAATATACTACACTTCCTTTTTAATTTGCAATGGTTGGGAACATGCTAAACCCTAGTACCATACAAAGTCATAAAACCTTATTGGTGAATTTATGTTGTTGAGCTTGTTAAGCTCAAACAAGCTATGTTGTGACTTAACCACATGCTACGCTAAAGGCTGTGATTTCACACTGTGCTGAATCATAAACTACCATCCAATGTTATTTAATATATTGTGCAAACCTAACAGATTTTTCAGTGTTTCAAACAGAAATTTTAAAAAAATTAGATGTGCCAAAAAAAAGGAAGGAAGGAAGGAAGGAAGGAAGGAAGGAAGGAAAGAAAGAAAGAAAGAAAGAAAGAAAGAAAGAAAGAAAGAAAAGGGTGTGTTTGCTGATTTAAGCAGAAAGTCTGCAATTTATGAGTGTCTCACCCTTTGGTCTAACCCTTACAAGACTTCCTGATGGGTGACTCTTGGTCTCTCCCTCAAGAGGATGAATGGGCTTGGCAGATGTAGACCATCTTGAGATCTCAGGTTCCTTGGCTGGAGAGATCCCAGGTCCATTGGCTTCTTTTGACAGTCAATACAATTTTCCCTTAAGTCAGGGGTGTCAAACTTGAGTCGTCACGGCATTGTCATGTGATATATTGGGTCTTTTTCCCCCTTTGCTAAACTGGGTGTGGACGTGGCCAGCGCATGACGCATCTGGTCCGTGGGCCGTGAGTTTGACAGCCCTGTCTTAGTGGAATGTAAAGGTCAAATTAGAATTGTGTATGTTGACTAATGTATCTGAATCAGCTGTAATAACTCTTTCTCTCTCTGTGACTCTCCCTATGCCTCCCTCCCTTTGTAAGGATGTGTGTCCATTTAGCACTAAAAATAAAGTGGGGAGAGATAAAATTCACTTTCTTTCCCTTTACCTGCCTCTTCTTTTTAAAATCAATTTTCTACTCTATGCCAGCTCATTTTTTGTCTCAAAATGCCAGATGGATAGGAATATAAGGAATTTAATTTAAGCCAGAGAAGCAATGCTGCTTTCTGAGATCATCCCGCAATCTACTTTTAAAAGCACCCTCCCTTCAAAGCAAATTGGCAAGTGTGCCCTGAACAAACTGCACACACCTCAGGTGCTCAGATTCAGGTGGGAGGCACCTCCTAACTCCAGATAGTTCTGTTTCTCCTCATGTACCACCCAATGGGCTTGTCTTTACCCAAGCCTCCTCTTTGTCCATGCCTGGAGTAGCATTTCCCCAAACTAGCATGAATTTTGGGCAGCAACAAATCATTCCTAATAAAACAGATAAAACTTCCTAAAATTGACAGTTGTTGTGCTCTGGGAAAGCATCTTCCAGTGTGAAATGCAGCCAAATCTGGCAATCACTGCAGTTAGCAATTGTTCCATGTGCAAGTTAAATCTTGTGTACAAGTCCTGTGGTTGGTTACACCCAGCCCAAGCCTGGGAATCTCCCTACAGCCATTCCAAGATCTAAGCTAATTCCTAGCTGCAAAGGGAGCAGATGAGTGTCAAGGAAGCAATTGGTTTTCTTCTCTCTTATGAAAACAGATGGGTGTTTTCCAACTGACAAGTTTTCAGTCATTCCTCTCTATTATAATGGTAGTTGTTGTTTTGCACAGTTCAAGGATGCTGCATTTTATTGTGTTACAAAGAACATATGGTGCCTGTATGGGACATGGGTAATGTTTGTGATGGAGGTGGATGAAGGCTGTAGGCACAATTTTTGAAATGCTTAGAGGAAAAACAAGAAATGAATGAAATAAATGAGCTGCAACTCTATGTTCTATGCATGTCCATATTTGTTTAATTCTATTTATGACTTTCTCTGCATGTATTTCTATATGTGCCCATATGCAAGTTGTGGTAAACACATGCACATTTTTCCATTTTCAATGCTATTTCAAGGGATGATTGATGATGGTGACTAGAAAGATCATGTTAAATGACTCTTTTATTAGCACAATAGAAGCATAGCACAGATCTATTTCTTTTTTGAAGTAGCATTATAGCATTATGGACATGCCATACTAATAATGCTAATTAGAAAACCATTTTAAAATAATGTTTTTGTCACTGCCACCATAAATCATTTTCTTAAAATGACAGGAAGTGGAAATATTTCCCCTCAGCAATAGATATATTTAATTGCGATATCATGGTTATAAATATTCTTTGTGGTTACTTTGGTGCCTTAGCACTCTTTCAGATATTGATTTTTTAAAAATCAATATCTGAAAGATAACTTATCCATTTAAAAAATCAACTTATCCATTCAAAACGTTATACTCGGGCGGAGATTCATCTGCCTGTAAAATAATTACCTCATGTTAAAATCAGATTTCTTTATAAGCGAAGAGTAATGTTTCTGATATCTGTAACTATAGAGATTATCTCCTCTTCTGTTCTCAAAAATTATGGGCACAACATCTTTACAAATGGTGACCATTTTTTTGTGGAGTTTACATAAAACGTGAATGATAAATTAGGCTGAATCCACAGTAAACCTGTTTGAATCCAGTGTTCATCTTTCAGTACTTCTCTTGGACTTAGCCTCACCTCCATCTTTCAACACAACCATTTGCTTTGTATCTTTCAAAAACGTAAAATAATATCTGTTTTATTGTGGAAAAACTCTAATGATTAAGGAAAAGGGCAGAATGCATGAGGAGAGGGCTTACAGATGCACAAAGCCAGTCAGGATCTGAATGCAAAGATTATCCTGTTAAAAAGAAGAACAACTGCTTAGCTACCAATTTTTTTTATTATCTTTCACATTTCTGAACCACCCATCTCCCTCAAAGATTTACTCATTTATACATATCCAGTAGATCAATGAGCCTGTATTACAAATCTAGGTAATTTGGCTTGTATTATCCAAACCTCACCATCAAAGCTGACACTAGCCAGAGCACAGAATAACCCAAAGAAGTGGTGCAAAATAGGAAGATGTGGAGAGACCTGGCTTGTAGAATCACCAAGAGTTGGACATGACTGAATGGATAATATTATCAAAGCATAGCTGGTCAAAGGTGAGTATACTTTTTTGAGGTCAGATTTGCCTTCAGTTTTGGGTTTCAGTTTCTACCATAAAGTGCTTAAGATAGGGAGGTGTGATAATGATGCTATTGGCCAAAGCCTATGTCTCAGATGACAGGCATGTGTCAGATCATGAGGTAGAAACAAATTGGGGTCATCTTTATGCACTGCCTACTTTGCTACAAAACACTTCCTGAGGTCTTAGATCTTATCAATAAGATGGTTTTTAAAAAACCTCAGCTACTGGTGCTGTAAAACCACAATCTTTATACCTAGGGAGAGAATCAGAGGTGGTATTCAGCAGATTCTGACCAGTTCTGGAGAACTGGTAGTGGAAATTTGGAGTAGTTTGGAGAACTGGCAAATCCCACCTCTGACTAGCCCGCCCCCATCTATTCTCTGCCTCCTGAGTCCCAGCTGATCGGCTGGGTCTTCTTTGGTTGCCCTGCGTAGGAGAATGGAGCTGGAAAGCAGGTTAGTGGGGTGGGGAGGGAATGGAGTATATCCTTCCCATGCCATGCCCACCATGTCATGCCATGCCACACCCACCAAGCCACGGCCACAGAACCAGTAGTAACATTTTTTGAATCTCACCACTGGAGAGAATCACAGACATCAGAGGTTCATACCACTGTGGCAACTATGGTCTAAACCCACAAAGTTGTCATATGTTAGATTTAACCTTCCCATCAAAGCAGCTGGTAGTAATGTGAAGTTGGAGGGCTAATGGTTAGTCTTTTGTTGTGGTCAAATAATTTCTTGAGGGATACTTTCATTACAGGTGGTGACATCAATTAGAATAATCCATCCTTAGTGCTTATTGACCCATAATGATTTCTGCAAGAACTTAGGGAATTTCCAGGCTATCTGATAGGCAGTTCTACTAAGCATTTGGAATATGAAGGCAATCACAACAGTTAATGAGTTTGGCCAGGAGTGGCCTCTCATGCTCTAACCCAGGAGACTTTTTTGTGGAATAAAGTCAGAAGTTAATTTGACCAAACAAAAATAAGAGTTTGCATTTGATCCTATGCTGTGGTGATAAGGGTGGTTCACTTCTCCAAGCTATGTTTTCCAATATCAGCATAAACCCACAGTGTGGTTCCCAGATACATATCTCCACCCTGAGCTGAGTCATAGGATAATATAGAAGTATTGACTTGATGCCTGGATTGTGTAAATGATTGCATGGGAAAGAACAAGCTGAAGCTGAATCCCTACAAGCAGAGATGATGTTTGCCCAAGACTCATTTGGTGCTTATCTGCTTCAGTTGTTACTTTGGATGGAATAGTAGCTCATACTTTGGATGGAATAGCAGCTCATAAGAGCCTTGGTGGTGCAGGCTGTTAAACACCTAGCACTTAATTCCAGCTGCCTGCAATTAGTACAGGCTCGAATCCCACCAGGCTCAAGGTTGACCCAGCCTTCCATCCTCTTGGGGTAGGTAAATTGAGGACCCAAGATTGTGGGGGCAATAAGCTGACTTTGTAAAAATGCTGCTGGGGGGGGGGCAAAAAAGCCCTAGTAATAAGCAGGCATATACAATGGAATGAAGGCTATTGCTGAGCGCATTGGGTTGTGCTCCAAAAATTGTAAGCTGCCCTGAGTCTCCGGAGAAGGGCGGCATATAAATATGAATAAATAAAATAATAATAAATCTAAAGAAGGAAGTCTGCCACTTGGGGACTTCCTACACTTGTGGTTACTGCTTGGATAGGCAGTTAAAGCTGGTACAGTGGGGGCCTTTGCTCAGATTTGGCAGGGCACCAGATTTGGCTAATCATTCCTTTATCCCCTCCTGCATAGATTTCTGCAGTTTGCTTTATGTGGGTCTGTTTTTTCAGACTACTGTATTCAAAAAATACAACTGGTATAAAATAGAGTGGCTCTGCTAGGTGAGATGCCCCCCCTATCTTTAGAGTTGGAGACCCCCTACACCTAATATTATTGTTGTGGGTGCTGCAACAGTTGCCAATAGATTTTTGAGTCTAGTTCAAAGTGCAGGTCATCACTATGAAACTCTGCATGATTTTGCCCCTCTGTTGTAGTTAGCCAGCAGCAGGTGCAGATGGCTGAGGAGAGCGATGACTCTGATGAGGGGCCAGGACCATCAGGGAGTGGACTGCTGCCTTCAGGGATTGTGGGGGTTGGCAGCAGTGACGAAGAGGTTCCCTAGGAGCCTGGTGCCAAGTGCTCGTGAGCGCAGGATGATTTGCAGAAGAGAACAGCTAGAGCAGCACAGGCGACTTGGGAGTAAGGATGCAACGTAATGGCCCCTCCCTCCAGGGAATATAAACCTGGTTTCAAAAGGTTTTTGCTTTTGCAGAAAGCAAAAACGTTCTAAGGACTTAGCATTGTGTGTGGAGACTCCGGATTATCTGAAGAATTCTGTCAAGGCTTTTCTGGTTGGACTAATTGGCTGCAAGCCATCTTCTATCTACAAAGAAGTTATTTGTAGATTAAAGCTGAGAAGGTTTGAGTTGCTGTGTTTGAGATTTTCTTGCTGGTAACAGGGTTGGGTCAGAACACCCTCGGTATCTTCAGTACCACCTGCTTCAAATAGAAATGATACATTCCTTGTGTGCATTGCAATTAGAAATTCAGGGGCCGCTCATAGGATATTTGGAATAATTGTATTTCTTGAGTTTTGTTCTGTGAAACAGCTTATCCCCAAAGATCCAAATTAGTCTTCATGAAAACAGCTACAACAGAATTATTCCATAAAGGATCTAATGTATCATATTGCTGGAATGGGACACCAAGGGTGGGGCACTGTTTACAACCTTGAACTGAATGTTTGCTTTTATAATTCTACATATGTATGAAATCCACCAGATGTCCTTGTAGAGTTGGCAGCAGAGAAATAAATAAATACATACATACATAAATCACTCCCACTCCCATCCCCTTCAGCCATTAAAATTGCGTGAACAGCCATGGAAATGAATGACTCATAACTGAATGTTGAACATTTCTAGATGATCTCTGCAGGACGTTGTGAGTAGGTATGGCACTCCATCAGCCCTATCCACTTGCTTAGCATTCTTCTACAGCCACTGATGCTTATCAGCTGCTCTGTCTCTTCCTCCTGCCATTCTAATTTCTTGAGACCTGCTGTCTTTTCTGATTTGAGGAAGCTTCTGGCAGAATGTGCTTCTCCTGAAGCTTGCTTCTGACTTAAATCTCTTCCCTCTATTAACCCTAGACTAGCTTGACCTATTCTGATTTTGCTGACCCTGCACAAAGCTATGTGCCACAGAAGAAAGAAAAAGAGACTATTTTATTTATTTATTTATTTTGTCAATCGCTTACAAGATAATAGGTGCAAGTATAAACATAGTTATGAATACATGAAATGGATACATATAAGAAAAATAAAAAGAAACAATAGGACAGGGACGGTAGGCACGTTGGTGCACTTATGCACGCCCCTTACAGACCTCTTAGGAAAGGGGTGAGGTCAATAGTTTTGGGGGTTATCAAACACGTAATCTCTCCATACTCTTACTCCCAAAGCTGTGCTTCCTGGCATTAAATGAAGAAAAGCAAACAGCTCTTGCAAAGCAGTTTTGGTCAATGGGTTGGTTGCTATGATCCCTTTCACATTTGACAATTCTGGCCCAAATGCCTCAACACATTAATGTCCTTCTGTCCATCTCGACTTCCGTAGCCAAGTCTGGCCCCTTTCTTGTTTGTCAACCCAAACCTGCATAAATCATTGAGGGGACACTCCAGACTGTTAAATACCACCCAATATAATATCATGAAACTTGCTGTTCCCTTACTAATCTCCATTCTGTCTTATTGACTCTTATTCCCAGTCACTACCACCAACCAACTAGCCTCCAACATTGTGGGTGATGATGATTAATAGATTTTATATATCTTGAGACTGCTCTTCAATTGTGTTAGAACAATGGAGACAATATTACTTAGACACCAGAACAGGTAAGATTGATTCAGCCCGTCTCACATTTGGCCTGAGGATACAATGAAGGCAACATCACTGGGGACACAGGCAAGAAAAAAAAACTACAATAGCTACTTTTAGGAAAAGTAACCACATTTCAATCTTGTATGTTTTATCAGTCCTGCCAATGGATATGGGCAGGATAATGCAAGGAGTAAGGCTGGTAAAGGGACAATCCAGTAATTCATTAGATGACAAAAATCATTTTTAAAAAAGGATTTAAAAGAGCCAGTTTGGTGTAGTGGTAAAGGAGCTGACCGAGAGACCGAGCATTCTGGTCCTCTCTTTAAGCATGAAAGCCAGCTGGGTGACTTTGGGACAGTTCCTCTCTCTCAGCCTGACTCACTCCATAGGGTTATTGTGATAGGGAAAATAGGAGGTGGTCATCATCATTTGAAACCAGGAAGGGAACTATCACAGAACAAAAACAGCTGGAGTTGCAGCTGTTCTTTAAGAGACATTGTGCAGAAATGTTGACACCAGAAAAACGGTGTATAGTTCCAGCAACCAAGTCATCCTGTTTCTTGCCTTTGATTGGATAACCTTTGAATCTCCACTATTAAACAAAATCTGCAGTTGGGGAAAAATAAATATATTTCAAAATGTACAGCAGATTGGAAATTATTTTGGACCTTAACAGGCCACAGTGAAATACGGAAACAAAGATAAGAGCTTTAATTATTTACTTTGAAATAAGATTCCATTTAATTTTCTTCCTGTGTCTTCCTGGCCAACAGTGGGTTTTTGACCTTTGTCCACTTAATAGACACTGCATCACATTTCTCTTAGTCGGCTGAGAAAGCAAATGATTTGATAGGTTACCAATGCAGTTTCCATGATTGTTTTAAATGGTTGAGGAAGGTTTGAGTTGCTTGTTAAAAGGACATAATTGTTTGTCTGCACTTGGAGGTTATGAAAACACATTTATAGGCTGTTTTACAGGAATCTAGTGGGATCTTTATGTCAACATCTGTTACAATAAATGAACTGGGCACTGTCATTCCCTTAGCAATCATGTGCTATGAATTGTATGAGGAAACGGAACAGAAGCTTGTTCACAGACCAGTTAGATTACTATCTTTTATATGGAGCTGTTTTTGCAATTAAACTTCAAGGCTTCTGGGGACTCCAGTCTGTCTATCTGGCTGACTCTGGCTGAGTGATAAATGGGCTATCACTCTATTCTGCTGAATTTCTGAAGAAGTGCAGAACTGTAGTAATATTGGCCTCACGTCTTGTCAGATTAGTAATAAATGAAGTGCCCAGTGCATAATGAACTATAATTATACATGGCTGTAAGTTAACACTTAATGAATATTTTATTTATTTTATTTATTTATTAAATTTCTGGGCCACCCATCTCACTGCTACATTGATGCAGTGGCTTACAATATAATAAAAAATTAAAAAAGTACTAGAAAATAATCAAAATTAGAAAAATTGAATAAAAAAGGTAAAAACCAAGAGGATGGGTATGGCATAATGAACTATAATTATATATGTATGGCTGTAAGTTAACACTTAATGAATATTTTATTTATTTATTAAATTTCTAGGCCACCCATCTCACTGCTACATTGTTACAGTGGCTTACAATATAATAAAAAATAAAAACAGTACTAGAAAATAATCAAAATTAGAAAAATTGAATAAAAAAGATAAAAACCAAGAGGATGGGTGTGGCATAATGAACTATAATTATATATGTATGGCTGTAAGTTAACACTTAATGAATATTTTATTTATTTATTAAATTTCTAGGCCACACATCTCACTGCTACATTGATACAGTGGCTTACAATATAATAAAAAAAAAAGTACTAGAAAATAATTAAAATTAGAAAAATTGAATAAAAAGGTAAAAACCAAGAGGATGGGTGTGGCCTGGAGGTGGGGATCTCCTCTATCCAGTTAGCCAACCCCAATGTAGCAGGCCCCTGTTGGGGGCCCAGACCAAGCAGTAGAGCCAAGCCTTTAGGCTCTTCTAGAAGGCCAGAAGTGTGGAGGCGTATCTCACCTCACCTCACTGCAGTAGTTGTTGATACTTGCCCAGTGATGACTCCAAACCTGTGACTGAATCCCATGAATTCAATTCATCCCCAGGAGCATTTTAGCACTGAATATACTTCCAAATTGGTGGAGTGCAGTATTATGTACCAAAATGTGACTGACATTATTGCTACTACTGTGAGGAAATGCAGTATAACCAGTAACCATATCTACAGGCAGATTCTGTACCATACTAAAAAGTGGCATGTGTCTCAATTTGACCAAAGTTATGAGAAGTGGTGGAGGTCATTATCATGAGCCCATCTGGGAAGACCACAGCACAAGGAAGTTGCAATGTGGAATACAATGGGAATAAAGTAGTAAAAGCACGCATTTGAACAAAAGTAAAAGAATAAAAAATAAATAAAAGAATATAGCAGTTACGTTCTGCATCTGCTTACTAAAACCCCTATTTCAAATACATGATTTAAACAAGTGGCGGCAACTATAGTCCCTTTACAACTTGTGGATGACTCAGGGAGTTAAAGTTCACAGGTCGTAAAGAGGCCATAGTTGCCCACTTTAAATTAAATGTAAGACAATTTATAAACAACCAGCAAAGGAATACAATTGAAAAGGATGACTGATTTTATTACTTATGATGATGGATTGAAAGAAATAATTTTAAGGACATTAAAAGGGGAATGTCAAATTCTGAATTTAGGACAAGATGGTAGCACCAAGACGGAATCTTGCATGAAATGGGCAGGAAGAAAAGAAGTAAAAGTAGAGCGATTATGTTATAGGATGAAAAGTTGCATGTCCTGGGTGAGTCATAGATTAATTTCCCAACAGAATGAATAGAAGCAGACAGAAGGAAGAAGACGTGGAAGCTTCTTGGAGCAGAGGTGGCGATGTGCTGGAACTAGTTTGTACAGGCTCACACGAGCCAGTTGTTAAATTTTCTGGGATTGTGTGAGCCAGTTAAAAGTAGGGCTGAGCTGCAGTGCAGGCTGCACCGATCAGCCCTTTGGCAGCTGACAGAGTAGCAGTGCTAATAGAGGCAGCAGAGCTATCTGTTATGCAGTATGCTTATCAGCACACCACTGAACAGAGGGATAAAAATTACGTTACAAATCACTACAGCAGCGTGTAGAGTTGCAGTAATGGGAAAAATAAAAAGGATGGCTGGGGGAATGAGGATCGAATAAAACACTGGAGGAGAAGCAAATGCGTATAAAAGAAAGATTGCTGCAAAAAATGTGGATGGGAGAAAGTGATGGATAAAGTATAACGAGAGAAACAGATACCTGCAAAGAAGTGGTCAACAAAAGTGAGGACTGCTGAAAAGTAAAAGGGGAAAAGAAAATGCAGAATGATTTTGATGGAAACCAATGCGGAATAGTGGAGTGCTGTGGGAATATTGACAAACATTGACAAATTGTGGTATATAACTGGATGTACCACAATATACCTGGAGATATATCACTCAGATATTAAAATGTGGATGTAGTTTCCATGTGACTAGGTGATTTGTTAAAAGGTGTGGAGACTTCATTTATACCTGATGTTTAAATAGGTGGTTCTTGACTTATGTCTAGTCATTTAGCATCTGCTCTTAAGTTATGACAACCCCCCCCCAAAAGCTAGTTACAACCTGATTTTGAATTTCTGATGGCCATATGTGTACACACAAGCACACGCACACACACACACACTGCAATCACCTGATAGCATTTGCAAACAGTTCGCCTTTATAGCTGTTTGCAATGTCCCTCAGTCATGTGACCATAATTTTCGATGTTTTTTTGCCAGCTTCTAGTGTTTACTTCTGATTGCCAGCACAAAATATTCATTGGGTAAAGCTGATTCATTTAATGACTGTGTCATTTGCTTAATGTCTGCCACATTAGCTTAACAACTGCTGCAATAAAGATCGTAAAATTGGGTCTGGTCATGTAGTGACCTGCTTAATGACCGCAGCAACTTATAGCTGTAATTCTGGGCTTAATTACAGTCATAAATCGAGGACAAGCAGGGTTTCCCAAACTATGAGGTGCAGACAAAAGCTTTTAGTTAGATTTAATTACCAAACCAGGGCAGAGTGAAAAACTGTTTAGTTATATTCCTACAATAAATCCATTTTTCCCAAAGTTTCATTGTATTTTTTCATAGTTCATTTGTGTTCATTCTGAGGTTTGGATTTTTAGGGGAGGTCTGATTAAGATAACACTAAAGGTCTAATGGCAAAAAGTTTTAAGAACCTCGCCTTACATGAAGGGAAAGTAGGGAGTGTGAATGCAAATCCTGTAGGATTTAGTTTGTCAATGGGGAGGAGCTTGGTCAAATTCTAATCAAAAAGTACAGTACATGGTAATGAGCAAAATGCAGGGCAGCTTTATGCCTACAGAGGTCAGAATGTGGGAAGGAAAGCTTATTGTATGTTTACTGAATTAGATAAAGAGTATGACAAAGAAGCTTGAATTATGTAATGCTTTGTATGAATACGGAGTTGATTGTTGCTTGCCAAGTAAGAAGAGAGCAGTAAATAAAGCTAGTGTGAGGCTAGAGTAGAATGTTTAGTGAATGGTTCAACATAAGCAGGAAAGAAAACAAAGCTATCATTGTTGAGTACAGCCAATCTTCGATTACAACCATTCATTCTGGGACTATTTGAAGCTACAACAGCTCTGAAAAAAATGACTTGGGACCATTTTTCACACTTAAGATTGTTTCAGCATCCGTGTGGCCATGTGAACAAAATTCAAACACTTGGCAACTGGCAATGTCTATGCCTGCTGCAGTGCTCCTGGGTCATGTGAGCAATCCCCTTTTGTGACCTTCTAACAAGCAAAGTCAATAGGAAAGCCAGATTCATTTAACAACTGTGTTACTAGCTTAAGAACTGCAGTGATTCACTTAACAACTGAGGCAAACTCACTTCACAATGGTCTTGCTTAGCAACATAAATTTTGGGCTCAATTGTGGCCATAAGTCAAGGACTGCTACACGGCAGGAAAGTTTGTGATAAAGTTGGTGGAGGGCTCTTGAAGACATAAATGAGAGGGCACCTTCATAGGAAGACAACGCTGTCTTGTGGGATGAAAAGTCAAAGGACATGTAGCAAATAGAATGTTAGATTGTCTGATGCAATGAGAATGATGAAGCATGTATTAAAATTATATATCTAGGAGGCGGTGTTTGACAGGTGAAATGGAATGAGCACTTGGAAATGAAAAAGTAGAGCAAGTTGATAAATTTGTATTTCTTGGTAGAAAATGTATTCAAGATAAGAAATGCATGGAGTAGGAATGAAATTCAACCACCTCGGCCCACCTCAGGAGAGGTGGTAGGGACAATTTGAATTAGTAAAAAATCACCCCCATTGCTCCTGGTTGCTATTACTATTATACCAAGCCATGCCCACAGCCACGCCCACAGAGCTGGTAGGGAACGTTTTTGAATTTCACCTCGGCATGGAGACATGTTACGGTGTGCAAATGCTGACAGAGAGTTAACGAATAGTGTATGATGAAAGGAACAAATGCTTGTTGCAAGAAGCAAACATGGTGGAATATAAAAGCATGCTTTGGTCCACTGTCATGTGGAATGAGAGTTGAATATGTCAGGAAAATCATAAAAATATGTTGCATGCAGTGGGAGAAGTCCTTAAGAATGTGCATGATAAAACAAGAAAAGATCAAGAGGCCAACAATGAACGGGCTCTATGGTACGGATTGAATACAAACGTATGATTTCATATAGAAAGAATGAGCAAGGATCAATTCTCTAAACAAATATATATGAATGGCCAAGAGGAAGGAGAAGGCTGAGGAAGTCATGGCTGGATGAAACCGAATTCCTCTGAAAGAAAAAGGTAAGAAGTTGAAAGAAATCAACACATGTATGGATGTGATGGAAGTGAGGGATGGCCTGTATAGACAGGATTGTGTCTTTATTTATTTGTTTGTTTGTTTGTTTGTTTTGTCAAGCAATTATAAGATAACAGGTATAAGTATAAACATAGTTATGAATACATGAAATGGATACATATAAGAAAAATAAAAAGAAACAATAGGACAGGGACGGTAGGCACGTTGGTGAGCTTATGCACGCCCCCTACAGACCTCTTAGGAAAGGGGTGAGGTCAATAGTAGACAGTCTAAGGTTAAATTTTTGGGGGAGTCAGGTAGAGTATTCCAGACATTGACCACTCTGTTGCTGAAGTCGTATTTCCTGCAATCAAGTTTGGTGCGGTTTACCTTGAGTTTATATCTATTGTGTGCTCTTGTATTGTTATGGTTGAAGCTGAAGTATTCATTGACAGGTAGGACATTGCAATGTATAATTTTATATACTATACTTAGATTGGACAGAAGGCGGCGTAGTTCTAGGTTTTCTAGGTCTAGAATTTCAAGTCTGGTGGCATAAGGTATTCTGCAACGAGTAGAGGAGCGGAGAACTCTTCTTGTGAAATATTTCTGGACTTTCTCAACTGTATTAATATCAGATACGTAATGCGGGTTCCAGACTGATGACCTGTATTCAAGTATTGGTCTAGCAAATGTCTGATGCTGTATATATTATATTTAGCTGCAGTTCCTTTCATTGTTTAATCTCATGCCTTTAATTTTTTTAGCTTACTGTTCTTACTCTATTTCTGCACTTTTAGTAGTGTTGCTTACCCCGAAAGAGAAAACTATGATGGTGTATGCATATGTGTATATGTACACTCTATGTACTCTAAGGCACACTATTTTCAGTAATGTGCACTAGGGTTCCCTCAGAACAATGTTAATAGTAGAGAACAAGACAAGATTAAGGCAGAAGGATAATAAGCATTGAAAGATTATGAATATGTAAATTAAAAGTGATGAATTAGCATGGTTAATGACTATTGGGTATTTATTTTTAAAAATATGAAGCTTGAGATAAGAAAAGGAAATGGAAAGGGCCTGTCAAAACATCTCCAGCCTATTTCTCTCCAGATGCCTTAGGATTCCAGAGTTGGGAATTGTATAATTCTAATGCATCTGGACAGCAACAACATAGGATAGGCATTTCTGTTCTTCTTGTTCATCAGAGATTTAGTCTCATCATTAAGATGACAGGTTATTTTTACTTCTGGGCTGGAAGAATAAGAACACAGAAGATCCCATGAACACGTTCCCACCTGACTCTCCACTAATGTAAGGACAGAAGTGTTATTCAAAAAAGGTAAGTTCAGAATGCAGGGAGTCCTTGAGTTACGACCATAATGAACCCTGCCCATTATGGTTGTAAATTGTAAGTGTCATGAAATGGATTGTCACATGGCAATGTTTTCTGGGGCAGTGGTTAAGCGAACACCACAGTCGTTAGGTAAACCCCATTGTTTATGATGGTATGGTTTTGATGAAAACCAGAAGGGCTGTTTTTTGTCAAAACCATCATGCAACTAGTTATGTGATCCCAGAACCCTGCAAATGGCTGTAAATGCAGCCATGTTGCTGAGCACCAAAAGTGCAGTCAGATGACCATGGGTGGGAGGCAACCATCAGAACTTTGGATCCAGGTTGTAAATCCCCAGAGGTGGTATTCAGCAGGTTCTGATCAGTTCTGGAGAACTGGTAGCAGAAATTTTGAGCAGTTTGGATGGACAACTGGCAAATACCACCTCTGACTGGCCCCGCCCCCATCTATTCTCTGCCTCCCGAGTCCCAGCTGATTGGCTGGAACTTTTTTTGTTGCCCTGCACAGGAGAACAGAGCTGGAAAGCAGGTTAGTGAGGTGGGGAGAGAATGGAGATTTTGCAGTATCTTTCCCGTGCCACTCCCGCCAAGCTACGCCCACCAAGCCACGCCATGCCATGCCCACCAAGCCACACCCACAGAACCAGTAGTAAAATTTTTTGAATTCCACCACTATAAATCCCCCTTTTTTTCCAGCAGGTTGTAACTTCCAACTATCATTAGACAACCGGTCGTAAGTCAAAGGCTAGCTGTAGAGTACAGAAACTGTAGTACTAGAACGTGACATGAAAAACCTGGACTCTTAATAGAACTTACTTTATTTATTTATTTATTTATTTATTTATTTATTTATTTATTTATGAGACTTTTATGCCACCCTATCTCCCGAAGGACTCAGGGCAGCTTACAAACTAAAAACAATTTAGATACAAATATACAAATATAAGGATTAAACCAAGGTCTCATAAATATAACGCATTAAAATACATTTAAAAACCCTCCCCCAACCCCATCAGTCCAGGTAGGCTAGTTGGAACAGCCAGGTTTTTAGGTCGCGGCAGAAAGAGCGAAGGTCAGGGGCCATCCAGAGCTCCAGGGGGAGCTGGTTCCATAGGGTGGGTGCACCCACCGAGGAGGCTATCCCCCTGGGAACCTCCAGCCGGCATTGCCGAGTCAACAGCACCTGGAGAAGGCCCCGTCGATGGGCGTGCACGGGACGCTGGGAGGTTGTTATCGGCAGCAGGGTGTCCCGCAAATATCCTGGACCAATGCCATGAAGGGCTCTATAGGTTAACACCAGCACCTTAAATCTCACCCGGAGGGCAACCGGTAACCAGTTCAGCTCGCGCAGGAGGGGTGTAACATGGGAGTATCGGAATCCTCCCATCACAACCCATGCCGCTGCATTCTGGACAAGTTGAAGCCTCCGGGTGGTCCTCAAGGGCAGTCCCATGTAAAGAGCATTGCAGTAGTCCAAACGGGAGACAACGAGTGCATGAGTGACTGTACGCAGGGCATCTCGGTCCAGATAGGGACGCAACTGGTGCACCAGGCAAACCTGGGCGAATGTCCCCCTGGCCACGGTCCCCACCTGCTCCTCCAGACTGAGCCGTGTATCCAGGAGGACACCCAAGTTGCATGCCCTATCTATGGGGGGGCAACACCTCTCCCCCCATAGCCAAAGATGGAATCTCCTGGACAATTCGAGATGCCGGTATATACAGCCACTTGGTCTTAGCTGGGTTGAGCCGAAGCCTGTTCCTCCCCATCCAGACCTGCACCACCTCCAGACACCGGGACATTATGTTGAGGGCATCACTGGGCTGGTTAGGGGTGGAGATAAAAAGCTGAGTATCATCAGCATACTGATGATACCTCACCCCAAAACCACGGATGATCTCACCCAGCAGCTTCATGTAGATGTTGAACAGGAGGGGCGAGAGAAGCGACCCCTGAAGCACCCCACACAGGAGCGGCCTCGGGGCCGATCTCTGCCCCCTGCCAACACTACCTGCATGCAACCCGAGAGGTAGGAGGAGAACCACCATAAAACGGTGCCCCCCACTCCCAGCCCCCCAAGGCACCGCAGTAAGATACCATGGTCGGTGGTATCAAAAGCTGCTGAGAGATCTAACAGGACCAGGACAGAGGAGTAACCTCTGTCCCGTGTCCTCCAGAGATCATCCACCAGCATGACCAATGCCATCTCCGTGCTGTATCCGGGCCTGAAGCCCGATTGATACGGGTCTAGATAGTCGGTTTCCTCCAGGAACAGTAGGAGCTGCCAATCCACTATGCTCTCAACAACCTTTGCTATAAAGCAAAGGTTGGAGACCGGACAGAAGTTGTTCAAATTAGCCAGGTCCAGGGCAGGCTTCTTGAGGAGGGGCCTCACCACCGCCTCTTTCAAGGCAGCAGGAAAGGCACCCTCACTCAAAGAGGCGATGATTACTGCCTGGAGCCAGCCTCATGTAACCTCCTGGGCGGCATAGACCAGCCAGGAGGGACACGTTCCAATAAACACATGGCAGCACTCAGCCTCCCCATGATCCTGTCCACCTCATTTGGAGTCACAGGATCAATCTCCTCCCAGATGCTATCTCCAAGACCACTCATCGGACTCCCATCAGACTCTGCCCAGTCGGAGTCCAAGCCTGTCCAGATCTGAGTGATCTTGTCCGTCAGATGTTGACTAAACTCCTCGGCACGTCCCTGCAGAGGGTCCTCCCCCTCCCTCTGATTAAGAAGGGAGCGGGTGACCCTAAACAGGGTGGCTGGGTGATTATCTGCAGACACAATGAGAGCGGAGAAGTAAACATGCTTCGCCGCTCTCATTGCAGCAAGATAAGACCTAAAATAAGATCTTAACTGCGCTCGGTCAGATTCGGACCTGCTGGATCTCCAACAGCTCTCTAGGCCCTCTTCTGCCGCTTCATCTCCTGAAGCTCTGCGGAAAACCAGGGATCTAATCGGGATCTGCAGCAGATCAGAGGCCACAATGGGACAACCTGGTCTAATGCCCCAGCGGCAGCCACTTGCCAGGCGTCTACTAAGGCATCAACTGAGCTGTTGGCTAAGGAGGCCAGAAATGACCCAAGCGCCATCTGGAACCCTTCTGGGTCCATTAGGTGCCTGGGGTGGAACCATCTCACTGGTTCCACCTCCCAGCGACAAGGGGTGGCATATTGGAAGGCCAGTCGAAGGAGAAAATGATCTGTCCATGGCAGGGGTTGTATAGTTGGAGATCCCCCCAGATCATTTTCTCACTGTTTCGAGACAAAAACAAGGTCAAGCATGTGTCCCCCCTCGTGAGTTGGTCCCTGTATTACCTGAGTCAGGTCCATGGTTGCCATGGAGGCTATGAACTCCTGCACTACCCCGATGCCCCTTCCAGAGAAGGCAGGTTGAAGTCCCCCAGCACAATAAGTCTGGGGAACTCAACCGCCACCCCCGAGAGGATATTGAGCAGAGCAGGCAGGGCTGTTGCCACACAGCTGGGAGATAAGTACGCAAGCAACAAACCCAACTGACTCCCAGGGCCCAATCTCAGGAGGAGAGACTCACAACCGCCTATCTGCGAGACAGTGGTCTCCCTCGAACATAAGGCCTCCTTGATCACAACCGCCACCCCCCCACCCCTACCCTGGGCTCGAGGTTGGTGCAGCACATGGAAACGTGGTGGGTATAGATCCACCAGAGGGACCCCTCCCTCTGGGCCCAACCAGGTTTCCGTAATGCAAGCCAGAACCTTGATAAGCAGGCAATAAGAATCTGCCATGACCCTCACCTTCCCTGTTGTTTGAGGGATCCAAATTGAGGGCAGCCCAGCGAGTTTACATTTCAGTGGGAAAAAAAGGGACTCTCAAGAATATTTGGCTTTTAAGTATCTTGATAAAAAAAATATAAAATTCCCCTTATGAAGGCAATACAAAACTCTCATTTATCCCATTTTTCCCTTGCTAGTTGAACAGAAATGGAAGTTCTACATATGAGCTGATCTTGCTCCTGCTAGCCCAATCTGTTCTTCACCAGGAAAGGCCCTTGCTCAGGATGGGACTCGAAAGTTGCCAGGTTGAAAAGAATGTAGACAGAATCAACAAGTCCTTCAAACCCACGCCTAGCCTTAAAGCCTCCAGCACTCATTTAAATTACAGCGTGTGCAACCATAAGCAATTTTGCGAAACAACAACTCAAAAAGTAATATGGACTCCTTCATCAATGTGTGCCAGTCTAGTCTTGCAGATAAGTTGTAGCTGGTACAACAAAGCCTCTCTTCTTTCCCCTTTGTTGCCTTAATTTGACAAACAAAGGGTGCATTGGAGGGGCAGATCTGTTCTTCCTGCTGTGTAGCTAGAAACCCAAGTGAAGAGCCTTGTTCATTACATTTCCATGCTATGTATTTCCAAATGCTTCTTCCCACACATATTCCATAAGGTAAAAGCGCTTATTCTTCTTCACAGCAGCCAATTAAATATTTCATTAGTATCTTGGTTTTGTTGGTTGGGAAACAAGAACAAGAGAGGATTGCTTTCCAAAATCTTCAGAGAGTATTTGGAATTCAGCAGCAGTTCCCACCCAGGCCATCCTTCTCACTTCAGGTTCCCACGCCATTGTTACCATTCTGGCTTAGCACATATAGTCACACTCTGTCTCTTAAAAGGAAATGCTGACTTCTTGAGAAAGATAAAACATCTTTACCTGCCCAAGTTATATATTTGTAGTAAATGGTGTAATAACAAAAATGATAAAAATGGTTTTCCAGGCTAAGGAACTTTACAGTAATGTTCTTCACAATCAAGTGGAACGTTTTTGCTATGCTTCACTGTAATTCTGTGGATGGGGCTGTTCTGAAGTTGTTCGTCATGTCCACTGCTCTATTTCTCTCAAACAGACTCTCAGCATTTCCTCAGACATCATTATAAACACAATAAATTGGACTGCCAACTCTGTTTCTAATGTTCAGCTGAAGAAAAATGACAAACAACCACTCAAATAGCAAAGCTTGAAGCTGGGGCATTACTTTTTATTTCCCCCCTAACATATCCAGGACTATGACATTTGACCTACAAGAAGCATTAAATTGGCTTTGAAATTATGGAAGCGGAAGCCCATTGCAAAGGGGGAAACACTAGATTGCAATGTTTAATAGAATCTGAGAGCCTCACCCCTTGCTGTGGATTTATCTATTCCTTTGGACCCATCGAACACGGTGGCCATTATGCCACAGTTCATAACAGTGAATTTCATTAGTACACTATGCCTGCCTGCCATGTCAAGAAACATAATTTCACTTGACTACAAAGGAGTTGTATTTTGGAAATGGAGACACACCTGTTCATTTATGCCTCGTGTGGGATTTCTGAATTTTAGTTTCAAGTTCACAGCACCAGATCCCAGAGTTTCTAAACAAGATCACTCACAACAGGGAGGAAAGCAAACTGCTCCTGGACCATCTCACTGAGCCCATCTATGCGACAGCTCAAGCCTTAGTTGACCACATCATAAGTTGCAAGCTATTTAAACACCCCATTTACTTGCTTACAATTTGCCAGGCAACCAAGCATTCTGTGCATACAGGATTCTTGCTCTGAAATAATTCTCGGTTGGCACCCAATAAAAGGGTATTTTCAAAGTGCAATTTGTACACATTTTCACAAGATATTTATAAGACTTGCCTGTCTCCAAGCAGACTAATACATTCTGCACCAGGATCTGCATTGAAGCGCCATCCTGCTTACAATAGCCAGAGCCAAAATATAAAGCTGCCCTACCCTTGCTTAGCACAGTTGTCTTAAAGTTGGCTTATTAATCAAAATGGAAAGGCAGTAGAAGAGAGAGAAAGAAAGAGAATGGATAAGACGTACAGTGCTTGGCATCTTGGACTTCTTGTTTCCTTGCAGCATCCTCTCAGAGGTGACGGAGAGAATTTCCCACGTGCCTAAGCTTGGGGCTCTCAAAGTCCCAAAGGCGACCAGATGGGCAGTTATTTCCTTCTGCAAACACCTAGAATGATTAAGCTCTACTGTTCAGTAACTGTTGGTGCGAGCACAAGCAAGGCTTGACTAGGGTAGGTTAGGGCTTGGCTGGGCAGGGCTGGGAGCTAACAGTTAGTTCCACCCACTGATGTTATCCAACCGGTTACTTTCCTTATTGTTGGTTTTCAAAGTTTGTTTTTTAAAGGAAAATCTAACAAGACAAGTTTGAACTTTCTGTGGCAGTGATGATGGAGCTCCTTATGCAAGTTGCCAGAGGGAGAATCCATGGGCCCTCTCCAAGTTTCTCAGTCTTTTTATCCAAAGCTAACTCAACTCACACCTTAAGTTTTAAGTCACTTTTAGCAGAATGGGATGTCCCAAAAAAGTACTGGGTTAAAAAGGGGGCTGAATTGTGGTCATACCATTTGAACCATTTCCTTTGTTAATTTGCAACATGGTGGAGCGTTCTCTTGCCTTACACCATCTTTTCTCAACATCCTCCAGTTCTTGTGGACTACAGTTTCTATCAGTCTGGACCAGCTCAGTCAATGACTCTGGCTGTCATGAGGACAAATGCCGTTAAATGCACTTAAGACAGGAAAGAATGCTTTCATTTCTGTCCTTTCTCTCTTATCTTAATTTCCCAGATATTTCTTTTTGTTTCCTTATTTACTTCATTCAGTGACACCGTGTCAGGTCTCAGGGGCTGAAAACAATGTGGAAAATTGCCAACTGCAATTGCAAAAAAAAGAGAGCCAGTTTAGTGTGGTGGTTAAGGCACCAGACTAGAAACTGTGAGACAGGGAGTTCTAATCCTGCCTTGGGCACAAAGTCAGATGGGTGACCTTGGGCCAGCCACTCTCTTGGCCCTAGGAAAAAGAAGGCAAGGGCAAACCACTTTTAAAATCTTACCAAGAAAATTGCTGCCACAAGTCAAGACTGACTTGAAGGCACCAAGCAAAGAACAGCTGTTTTTCAGAACATTCTTTATTTTAATTTGTTTTGGTTTTACCTCACTTAATTAGTTTATATGTGTTCCTGATGCATAATAATAATAATACATGGAACACTGGAGCACAGGAATGTGAGAAATTAAACCTTAAAAGAAAGCCTACAGTATTAAGTTCTGCTGTCTCCTTTTGCAGGCCGAGTGAGTGAGTATAAGAAACAGAAGGCGTGGATCCCTCCTTTGCAAGAGGCAGCCTTCTATCATTCAATATCTGAAGTTGTCCTCGTTTTGAAGAGCTGTCCTATTAAAGATTGATTCTGGACAGACTTGCCAAAACACGACCAGTAATGCCTCTTTAGGATTTAATAGAACAGAAGATGTTGACAACCCTTATTCATCAGGCAATATTTTCTTTCTTTCTTTTCACTGCTTTTGTTTGGTTTTTCTCTTAACAGTGGTAATCTGCTTAAGAAGAAAGACCTAGAATGTAGCACTTTGATCGTATGTGTGTGTGTGTGTGTGTGTGTGTGTGTGAGAGAGAGAGAGAGAGAGTGTTTACAAGGAAAGGAGATCACAATGTCTTTGATCACTTTTCTTCTTTCTGATCCCTTCCCTGATTCTTCTTCTGAATTCCTGAGATATGAACCGGTGCACAAGGACTCCTCACACCTGTGCCTACACTATTTTAAATTTAACATTTTATAGAAGAATTTTAGGCTTTGAGAATATCAAGGGGTAATTTGAAATTAATGCCAAGCCTCACCTCTGCATGGTTGTTTTTCTCTTTTCATATTTACAGCAGAAAAAATATTTTCCCCTGAATATCCTCAGAAGGGTGGATAAACTACAAATAAACACACATTATTTAAAAAAATGCTCCTGTAAGTCTTATAGGTGTGTATATTATTATGAGGAGTGCAGAAAAAGAACCAGAAATCTTATGATCAATACAGACAGAACCACCACATTTGAAGAGCAATATTTTACATAGGGAGAAATTGTTTGGGTACCCAGAAAACACAAACACTTCTTTGGTTTGTAGATCAACAGGATAAGGAGTAAGGTAAGTTTCATTGCTCTTCCTGTTTTTGTACGTCTGCATTGGTCTGTATTTATTTAAATTATTATTATCACAAGTAGTAGGATACCATGAGAGCATCTTGTGATTCTAGAATATCCGTGTGAATGTCTTTAAAAGGATTGAGTGCTTGGGGAGAAGGCCAGGTGGATGAATAAAACAAATAGAAATCCAAATACACCCCACTAAATATCCCAATATAAAGAGCTGATTTGGTGTAATGGTTAAGGGGCTGGCATAGAAATCGGGAAACTAATGAGTTTTAGGCTTCCCTGAGATATGAAAACTGGCTGGGTAACTTTAGACTATCCCCCCTACCTCTCAGCCCAACTCACCTCACGGTGTTATTGTGGGGAAAAGAGGAAGCAGGATGTTAGATAGGTTTGTCACCTTGAGTTATACATTAAAGTGGCAGGAAAAATATAATTATTGTTTATTTGAACAAGATACTGAACCCTTCTTTATAATATAATGCATTACACAAAGGTATAATGTGAACTGTAGACAAATTATTGGAAAAACAGATATAATGTGAAAGAAGGATGGAGACAATTCAGGACTGGGGTTAAAAACAAGAACTGTTAGAAATAAAAGCCTAGCCTGACAAAAGGTAGCGCTTGGACAGCAAATCAAGTTACAATTCCCCTCACATTTACATTTCTGCTGCAATTATGGTGTAATTGTTTCTATATTGGCATCTACACGTGTAATTAATAAATACAATATTTTGCACAAAACCATGCCATGTTCTTCTGTTTTTATTCATTTTGATGATTTATTTATTAAACCTTTATATACTGCATCTCTCCCCTATGAAGGTGACTTGGATAGTTTTATGGGTGATACGCCTCTTCTTCTTTTCTTCTTTATGTGATGTTTGAAGGCCAGGAGGCAAAGTTGCTAGGCTGAATCAGTTTGCGGTTCAAGGGGCTGTAGAGTGGTGGGAGAGAAGAAGACCGGTACTCTCCAAAATGAATTGTCTCCTGATACAACCTAGCAAAGGACCTTGGAGATCACAACTGATAACAACTGATTTGGGGGCAGAAGATTGAAAGTCATTGTTGACACGAATTCCCAAGTTATGGTGAATTGACCAGAGGTATTCAGCAGGTTCTGACCAATTCTGGAGAACTGGTAGTGGAAATTTTGAGTAGTTTGGAGAACTGGCAAATAACACCTCTGACTGGCCCTGCCCCATCTATTGTCTGCTTTCCGAGTCCCAGCTGATTGGCTGGATCGTCTTTTGTTGCCCTGCACAGGAGAACGGAGCTGGAAAGCAGGTTAATGGGGTGGGGAGGGAATGGGATTTTGCAGTATCCTTCCCCTGGAGTGGGGTGGGAATGGGGATTTTACAGTATCCTTCCCCTGCCATGCCCAAGCCATGCCCACAGGTAGTAAAAAATTTTGAATCCCAATACTGGGATTGACCTATATTCCTATCTAGTCTAGTTCAGCGTTCTGTTACACACTGGGTCTAACTGGGTGCATGTGGGATGCTCACAGATCTGGACAGGAGGACAGTAGCTCCCTTCCACCTCCCTCAGTATTTTAGGAACACTGCCTATGATGCAGAGGGCTGGAAATCATCGGCAGGATTTATAGCCACTGATAGCTTGATCCTCCATGAACCAGTCCAATCCTCTTTAAAAAATCATTCAGACTTATTGTTGTCACAGTTTAAATATGTGATGTGAGAAAGTATTTTCTTCTCATGTTCCACCATTGTTTTAGAAGCAGAAACAATTCTTTCTGTCCATACTATTTTATGCCATCCATCTCATGTCTTCCTCTATTTCACTCAAAGTTATAAAGCCCCAATCGCTTGGGTCTTTCATTTTAGGAGAGCTTCTCCAGGATCCACATTATTTAGTTATTCTGTACATGGTGCACTTTTCTTAGTACAAAATAATAATGGTACCCAGTACTCTGCCATTGGTAAAGGACATTATTATTCTAGCAGTTCTATTTTCAATTCACATTCTAGTTTCCAAACTGATTTTTTTCTCCAGTAGCTTCATATTTGAATATTACCCCTGAGCTGTCCACCATGATCCCAGGATCCTTTTTGAGGCCTACCATTAACAGCTTAGATCTCATTAATGAAGCATATAAACATCTGGTTAGATTAGCTGGATGGGAAGGTGCAAACTGACAATCTTGGCATCTTTGTGGCTCTCACTGAGGCATACAATTATCTCTTAATTGCACTCAACAAGTCATTTTCATTCACACAGTAGCTACCCAAGCAGCTGCTGTACTTACTTCACTGTTCTTGTGTAACCTTCCAATGAACCGGGATGGAGTGAAGCGGAGTAGTTCTTCTGCACACAGAGCAACTGTTTTAGCAGACAATTCCCATGGTCAATTACTATTCATATTAGCTGTTCCTCTGGTTTGTAGAGCTCAGAGATGCAAACCAACATAGCCATGAAGAAGCCCGGCTGTAGGAGAGTGAAAGACACAAAATGAGGATTGTTCAGCCAGGGCTCCAGAGTTGCTTGTTTTAGATAAGCACCAAACTTCACATCTTTTGTTTGCAAGAAACAGCAGATGATGCCCTTGGAGTCAGACCGGGACTTCCTTTTGATGTTTGTTAGCTTCTCGATAGCTCCTAGTAAATCTTTTCAAGATGGGAGTGTTGTCATTTGGCATCTGGAACTCTTTGTTCTGTGCTTGCAGATTTCTATCTGCCTCCTTCTCATCTAATGTGATACCACAAATAATGCCGCAAACCTCAAGCTATTCATGATGAAGAAGCTTTCTCCATAAGTCATTTGGTTGCTGCATCTTCCCATAAGGCACCACTATCAGAACTTTGCTTGGAATTCAGGGCAGTGAGGCCAAGTTTAAGCATTAATGATACAGGAAGGGATATTGCACAGAATTGTGTGATGTAGGGTACAGTAGTCCTTGACCAAGGACCACAATTGAGCCCAAAATTTATGTTGCTCTGTAAGACATTTGTCAAGTGAATTTTGTCCCATTTTATGACCTTTCTGGCCACGGTTGTTAAGTAATCACTGCAGTTGTTAAGTTAGCAACATGGTTGTTAAGTGAATTTGGCTTCCCCCATTGACTTAGCTTGTCAGAAGATCACAAAAGGTGCTCACATGACCCCGGGACACCGCAACTGTCTTAAATATGTTGCCAAGCATTCAAATTTTAATCTCATGACCATGGGGCTGCTGCAATGGTCATAAGTGTGAAAAACAGTCTTAAGTTCCTTTTTTCAGTACTGTTCTAACTTTGAACAGTCACTAAATGAATGATTGTATGTCAAGACCATTTGTATAGGACTTTCATAGTGAAACAATGTGGGGTTTTGGAAAACCCAAAAGCCAAAGCAGTTTAAATTTCTAAGTTGAGTCCTTGGAGCCACCTCCATTAGATCCTCATGGTGATCAGTTCTTTGATGCTGAGTGGTGTCATCCAAGAGACAATGATCATCAGGTTGGGTTGCTTAGGAGTACCAGATGCTGATGGAAGCCAAGTGGAATAAGTAGGTAGAGGCTACACTATTTCTTTGTCACCTCTCTTCATTAGAAGACTAGGTTAGTCTCTTTAAAGTGTGAGAACTTGGACTTCCCCATCTCTTCCTCTTCCAAATACTGCAGCACTAGACTAGAGCATATATTGACTAAAAGTTAACCTTGGTGTAATTTCATGGCTTGGATCTCTGTGAGTTAATCTGAGGCTTTCCTCTGCTGTCACACAGCACTCAGAAGCAGAAAAGATGACACAGCTTTTTGACATTCACAGAAATCTTTCTGCGAATGAAACTATGCTATGCCATGCAAGGTCTTTTCAAAATACCTTGACGAGGAGGAGCCGAGGAGTCACTATTTCTCTTTGCATGGAAACAACTTGTAAGCAATAGGATTATGAACAATTGCATCAAGCATGTGAAGCAAGATTTTCTAAACAGCTTTAGGGCAATTGCTTCACCTTCAAGAGTAACTCTTGCAGAATTCTTTGTTATTATAAAGTACTATAAAAATCATGAATCTGCTAGTAGACTGATGGCCAGATCACATACTGTGACTTGTTCTTATGTCTACTTCCCACTCTGTAGACTTATTCCAGTGCTTTTGATTAGAGTTTTTATAGAATCATAGCATATATAGACACTACCCTGCTCATTGTTATACACTGTTATTTGTTACCAATTGTTATTTGAATAGCATTTAAGCCTAGTAAAATAAAAATTGACTGACTGACTGATTGATTTGGGGTTAGCTCTTAATGGCCACATAGAGTCCTCAATTTGACCCTTCAGGTCTTCCAATGATTTACCCATCCTCACTGTGATTCCATATACTTTGCTGCTTGTCACCCTCTTCTCTTTCCTTCTACACTTCCCAGCATTCCATAGAGTGCCCCAGGGAAAATGGGTGCCTATGTGATGCTGGTCTTTGTAGATATAGACCCATTATGGCATCTGAATATATTTCCCAAGGCCTTCATTTCTCCCCTATCAAGTACTAGTCTGTGATGGATTTCTTGATTGCTAGTTCTTTTGATGTTGATAGCTGATCCAAAGAAGCAGAAACTGTCAGTGTCTTTATAGTCAAATCTAAGGCAGGTTGTTGTACCTTAATGCAGATTATTGATGTTTTTCTTCCATTTTTAAAGCTGTACTTTTCTCCCAATCCAGCCTTCTGTAAAATATATTAAACATATAAACCTGAACAGATAAGGGCATAATGTATAGTCTTGTCTCATTGTTTTGCTGACCTGGAGCTAATCTGTTTTACCATATTCTATCTGTTTGGAGGCTATTCCTATTCTGTTTTTAATGATAATGATACAATATGTTGGGATCCCCATTTTCTAAGAATATTCCACAGCTTAACCTAGTTGACACAATCAAAGACCTTTTTATTTGGACCTCTTTTTGGAATTATTTGATGTATTCAATTATCCAACATGCATCAGCAATAGTAATTGTTTAGAAAACAGCAGTCTCTTTTCTTGAACTCTGGCATTTTCCTTTCTATGTATGGCTCTAATCTAATTGTATGTTCCAAAGCATTATTTTGCTAGCATGTGAGATTAAGGATAAGGTGTGATACTAAGTACACACTGTTGAGTTTCCTTTCTTTCATCTGTTTGTTCCATGGTTTGTTTTACTTTTGGAAGGAGCACTTGTCTTGAAAGAGAGGTTTCCTGGGCTAAGAAACAAAGGAATAGTTTGACATTTTGAAGAATTGCAAGCCCCTGTGCGATCGTGCACATGCGTACCAAATGCGTTCAAACAGTAAAAATGAAGCTACTGCGCCTCTCAGCTGTTTAGCACAGCAATCCACTCTGCCATGCCAAACAGTTGAGAGGTTTAAAAAGACCTAGGAGCAGGGGCATGCAGGTGGGCTCAACTGCAGAGCGTTGGAGAGGTTCAGAGCGAACCGGTTCTTTGCCAGCTGATCTTCGGTGCTACCAGTATGCTGGAACCGGGCGGAACCAATAGAACACCACCACTGCCTGGTTAGAATGCCATTTTATCCTCACCTCATGCCAAAATCAAAATTACTTCTTTACCTAGCAATTCCCAAGTACAGAACCCAACCAGACTGTCTGTGGGAACCAAACTTCAACACAGATGGAACAGCATCCACCAAGCCTCTAAGAACAGCAGATTATTTGTGAGAAACACTAAGCTTCCATTCCCTGCCTCCTCTGCATCTGCCACTTGTGGTGACTTCCTCACTCTGGCTTATAAGAGGGCCAATTATAGGCATTATATGATGATGATGATGATGATGATCATCATCATCATCATCTTTGAGTCAGTTTTGACTCTTGACTACTGCCTAAAAACTTTCTGCAGTTTTCTTGGCAAGGTTTTTCAGAAGTGCTTCACCATTTCCTGCCTCTCAGAGCTGGGAGAGAATGACCAGTTAGCTTAGTGCCTAACATGGGACTAAAACTCACAGTCTTTCAATTTGAGCCTGGTGCCTGTAATTCTGAGTAAGCCTCCTTCAGCTATCCCAACATGATGCCTTTCAGAAGTGTTGGATTCCAGTGCCCAGCTGTTCATGAATTATGGAAGAAGAACTCCAACATATCTAGACGGCATCAAGCTAAGTAAAGGCAGCCTGTTGTTTAGAAGATGCTCTAATCAAGAAGACGTCTCCCTAGAGGATAGGTATGTGTCCTTAAATGCAAAGGTTGTTTAGTAGGATATTGCAAAGCATAAAGCTCCTCTATCCATGGATCCCATGAGTTCTAAACTTGTACACATTTCATTGCTGATTCCTCCATGTCTGCAAACAAGGGATTAATAAAGAGTATTTTAGAGACCATTAAGTTGTACAATGTTTAAACGAGCCGGAGTCTTTTGGATGGCGAACTAAACAGCCACCTGAATGGCTTCTATTTGATCAGCATCTTTGCTCAGCAGGCTTCGGAGGTTAACTTTAATGTCATAAGGGCATGAAATAAACTGAAACATAAAAATAAATTATAAGAGTTATGACTAGCAATTTAACTTTGTGGCATCCAGCCTAGAATAGTTTGGGACAATGTGTAATGAAATGAAACAAGGAGCCTTAAACAACTGAACTTACTTAGTCAAGGAAGCGGAAGTATCTGGAGATTCCTACTGCAAGAGAAAGTTCTACAGAAGCCTCCAGCTAAGGACTCTAAAAAGAAAGCTCAATGCATATGCAAATATTTTGCACCAGTGCAGCCTTTTGTCAGGAGGCATTAGCTAAGCTAGACCTTCCTCCCAGCCCATGTTAGATTTGCAGCAAAAAAAGTCCAACTTAAACATTCTAGCAGGTCCTAAAGCAGATGTATTTTTCAGTTCCTGGCATCTCTTCTAAAGCTGAAGATCCTCTTAGAACCGTGATGGTGAACCTATGGCACACGTGCTGGAAGTGGCATGCAGAGCCATTTCTGCCAGCACACGAGGTCGCCTGAAATAGCCTCACTGCACATGCGCGCGCACACCCACCATCCAGCTGATTGTCAAGTATCTACTGCCCATGTGTGTGCGGAGACGCACGTGGGAGAGATGCATGTGCATGTGGGGGGGTGCACACGGGGTGCATGCATGCGCAGAGGCACACAGTGCACATGTAGGGGGTGCGTGCATGCCCAGGGGCAGAGGGAGGTTGCATACACATTCCATCATAGGTGCAGGCATGTGAGCGTGCACTTTCGGCATACAACATGGAAAAGGTTAACCATCCCTGTCTTAGAACATAGAACAATTTCCAAGCCTGGCGTGGGAGGTAATAGGGTTGGGCAAAGAATTGTAGGGAAACTGATGAGAAAGGACTGAAAAGCAGAACATTGCTCCTAATCAGAATAAGATCTCATTTGCACAAAGAGTCATAGCAGTTATATACCATACTGAATGTCTGGAGTTGAAAACCATTACCTAAATTTGTCCTTTATTTCCCCACCCCCCCACAACCCTCCCACCCAACCACAGTATTTTTTTTCTACTTCAGCAGATGTGCGAAATTCTCTATTTTCTCTTTGAAGCAATGGCCTCTAAAGTTCTATTCTACAAAATATTCTTTTTTCAAAAGGTAGATCCAGGGAAAGAAAAAGAAGTTAAGTCACACGTATAACTGGAGCCATTTGTCATTCCCTGGCAGGTATAAATGCTAAATGCTGGAGCAGAGAGCTGTTCTCTGGGAAGCTAATCAAATGCTAATGTGGCAAGACACTGGGATCTGCTCCATATCTGAAGAATTGTTTATGGCCTCAGGAACAGGGTCAGCACCAGTTTAGGAGCTGCTCTTCAGGAGTAGAAATTCTCTAACCTACAGTATATATACTCCATGATTCAAGGATGGTAGAAACTCTTCATTCTTCCTCCAATAAGATACAACCAGACAGGAAGCTTTGGCCTGTTTATTTGCTGGGGCACCCACAATTGCCTTTGGAAATTGTGGGTGCCCCAACATTTGAGAAGGGACATGGTGGCTCAGTGGCTAAGACACTGAGGTTTTTGATCAGAAAGGTTGGCAGTTCGGTGGTTCGAATTCCTAGTGCCGTGTAATGGAGTGAGCTTCCGTTGCTTGTCCCAGCTTCTGCCAACCTAGCAGTTCGAAAGCATGTAAAAATGTAAGTAGAAAAATAGGGACCACTTTGGCGGGAAGGTAACAGCGTTTCATGCTCCTTCGGCGTTTAGTCATGCTAGCCACATGACCATGGAGACGTCTTCGGACAGCGCTGGCTCTTCGGCTTTGTAACAGAGACGAACACCGCCCCCTAGAGCCAGAAACGACTAGCATGTATGTGCGAGGGGAACCTTTACTTTTTACCTTACAACATTCGAGGCTTTTAAGAAGAGACTGGACAGCCATCTATCAGAAATAGTATAGGTCACCTGCCAGAGCAGGGGCTTGGACTAGATGACTTCCAAAGCCCCTTCCAACTCTATTACTGTTATTTTTATTTTATTATTAACTATATTTATAGAGAATTGCATAATCATACTTTGGATGGCTCAAAAATTGCCATTATAAAATGAATAACTTTTTTAAAAAAGAAAAAAAAATCCTTGTGCTATCCAGCCAGTTATAGTTAATGGGATTTGGGATAGTTAGTTAGGAATTGGGAGCTGTCCCCTTAAGGGAATGCATCATGGTAAATGTAGTTAAGGTATCCTGGGAAATGTAGTTCTTGTCATGTGGCCACATCTGTAATCCTGATTGGTCACTGAATTGAACCTTGGTGGGTTGGGGGAGGTTTCTTCACTCTTGCTTGGAACCCAGCAGCATGCTGGTGTTTCACCCTTTGCTCCTTCATTATCAGGATGAGAGTTAACCATCTTTTTACCCAGAAAGACAGATATGCAAAGGATTGGACATTAAGAAGAATCTCATCATAACTGTGAGGTATTGAGGATGCCTGACGAACCAATAAAAAAGACTTTGTATGGATGCTTTGTGGAGTTTATCTATCTGCCTTTGTACAGGACAGAATAATCCTATTCAGAATAAATATACTTATTACTGGTAGGTTACCTTTTATTTTAATGGTTAAAGGAATTGGGGTCAAAAAACTGGTATATTTCAGGAGTTAGGTACCACTAAGAAAAAGTTGTCTCCCTAGTGATCACAACCTCATGTGGTTTCATAGATTATTATTTTTTATTTTACATGGCTTATAATTGCTCTGATTGAAGCCAGCTCTGAGCAGTGGGAAATTTCTACTTTTTGTAAACTCAAACTAAAAAATAAATAAATAAATTCACATGTGTGATGAAATGATACAAGAAATTCATCTATAAAAAGATGTAAAAGTTGGATACAAGATTCCTGTTAAATAAAAAAAAGTGAGGAAGTCATTTGAAAGATGTTAAGAATTAAGAAAAGTACAGTGGGTGCAGTGGTGGGATTCAAATTTTTTAACTACCAGTTCTGTGGTGTGACTTAGTGGGCGTGGCGTGGGGTGGCTTGGTAGGCATGGCTTGGTGGGCATGGCAGGGGAAGGATACTGCAAAATCCCATTCCCTCCCCACCCCACTAACCTGCTTTCCAGCTCCGTTCTCCTGTGCAGGGCAACAAAAGAAGACCCAGCCAATCAGCTGGGTCTTGGGAGGCAGAGAATAGATGGGGGCAGGGCCAGTCAGAGGTGATATTTGCCAGTTCTCCGAACTACCCAAAATTTCTGCTACCGGTTCTCCAGAACTGGTCAGAACCTGCTGAATACCACCTCTGAGTGGGAGGTAATCCATGAAATAATCTGGTCTCAAGCCGTTTTGGACTGTAATGGTCCTTAGGGAGTAGGGCGGCATACAAGTTGAATAAATAAATAAATAAATAAATTTCAATCTGAGCCTACAATAGACCAGTGCAGCCGAAAAAGGGAAAAGTATAATGTGGTCAGAACTTCCTACTTTTGATCAAGTTAATTTACTGAAGCAGTTTTAAAGACAGCTGACATACAACGGATTTCCATGCTTACAATTACAGGTGTGCTGTAAACGCTACAAAGCGCTCAGTGGTGAATCCCTTGATGGCAATTTTGCTTTAGAGCAAATGCACAGTGGGCCTAACTTCCATCAGAGGCTGTGTTTCCCATTCTTCAGTTATTGGTGTCATATCATGTTCTATGATAATTTTGTAGCTGTTGAGGCTTTTTTGGCTGTGCCTTGTATCAGTGAAGTGCTCTTTCAGTCCAAATGCAGAGCAAATGTGAAATGAATTCCCGGGATTGTAAAACAGAAAGAATGCCTCATTGGAGAGCTGAAATGGCATCTTGCTTTGTGCAGTGAAGATGTAAGCACATAATTAGTCTCCCTAGTCTGGAGCTGGCGGTCTTGGATAGAAGTGGAGAACTCTCTTATCAAAGTGAAGGGGGAGAGGGAGGCCTACGGCCCCCATGCCATCTCAGAAGGTGAAAATATAAGCCCTCACTCAGATGCTGCTAAATATGGAGAACAGAAGAATATAATAGAACAAAAGCAAAAGGGTCTTTGCTTATCTGAATAGATGAGCGAACCATCTTGGATTCATGGTGAATCTATGCAGCTCCTTGTTTTCTCTATCTTCTCAGGGAGCAGTGTTTTAAATTCAAGTTCCTCTTGCTTTGGGGTGAGTACAATATATTTTTTTTGCCAAAGGACCATATCTCTTTGCAAGACTTTTCATGATATAGTAGTCTCTTGGTTGTTCTCTTTTGCTTTATGGTGCTGCAGAAAGTTCTAATCAAATGTATTTAATAAAAAGCTTATGTGATTTAGACAAGAATATCTCTTTACATAATTGGCTTAAGGCTGACCTTTCTTTTTGCTTTCCTATTTGTAATGTTTACAGCTCATGCATTTAAAAAAAGAGCCTCAAGAAACAATCACCCAACCCCTTTTCTTCTGGCTGGTCATTTTGTGGTTTTGTGCTCAGCAGCCATTTCTGAGTTGAATGGCGTGTTGAAGGCTCACAAAAAGAATAGAGGAACATAAGGATTTCAGGGGTGTGATTAGTGAGAGGGATGAATTCAAAGACTAACCCAGGAGTTAGCTCCAACATTCCTGAACAATCAAAAAGAGACTCAAGATTTTATGCTACATCTTGATGTAAAATCTTTCTATTCTGAAATTTTCCAGTCTCAAAACCTTGCATTCACTATAATATGGATTCCTGGAAGTCAACAGGTTTCTTAATTCAATGGCTATCATCGAACATTTCCTAAAACTTACAGTTTGGAAACCTTTTTTTTAAAAAAAGCTCTGTTAATGTTTTTCTTGATTAGTTCTTTAGCTGGAATGATGGAGTAGACTAACATCTATACTTATACCTTGAAATAAAGGCTTTCCAGCAAACAAAATGTGTTAAACCTCCTCAATTTGCAACTTTGGGAATTCAGTCATATTTCTATAAATGTGTAACATTTTAGTTGATTTGTATATCAACATATTTCTGTCACTGATAATGAAGACATTAGGTAGTTTTGTCACTTGAGAGCTGTTTCAAATGGTTAATTAGAGTTCACATAATATAATTTGATTCTGTAACTAACTAGACTCAAGAATTTGAAGCAGGGAGCCTGATGGTGAAGGCTTAGTCAAATTGTTCTCACATTTTCATGTTTTAGTTTGAATTATGGGACTATCAATGAAGATGTCATTATCATTTATTATAGTTTTACAAGCTAAAAGTTGCACCCATTAGAAATAATGTAATAGATCTTGTTACCTAGTTTGTACGTATTTGTTAACTGATTACTAACAATTTTGTACATGTTTATTATTAATTCAGTCAGTATCAGAGTTCATTCATTCTTATTCTTAGATGCATAAAACAGAACACTGAATATGCCTGCATAGAATTAATGGCATACCTTACTTGTTTGAATTCTTTTACTTTAATTTCCAGCAGCATTCTGTACATTTTAACAAAGATAGTTCCACTTAGCTCATTGAATGACATCTCAAAACAATCAGTTTTGATCCCATCTTATTTTTGAAGGGTTGGTCCATAAATATTGATACAATTTAATTATAAATTCACCTGATTTTTGGATGAAGCACATCTGGTAAATGGCTACCAATGAGTTAAGCACACAACTGAATTCCAGCACTTGGCTGGCTGAAATGGTGTCTACTTCAAAAGGAATGGGCTATCTCTGTCAGGCGCTGTCAGGATAGGAACCTAATATCCTTTGAAGATTTTGTCAAGGAAGGACAAGAAAACTACTATATTCACATTGTTTAGGCTTTCCGTTGCTGATTGCTAGCAAAAAGAACTCAGATGTGGTGTCAGTTTGCCTACACATCAAGCAGCTCCTATACCTCTGCTTTCATTCATCCCACTAATAATAGTGTTGGGTTCCCACTTAACAACTACCCAACAGCACTGGCAGGCTTAGCTTCAATCAACAGCCACTGAATCTACCAGTGAACAAAAGAATTTTCATTTTGCTTTGTAACCAACCTGCAGTCACACACACACACACACACACACACACACACACACACAGAGGCAACCAAACAATAAAAGATAACATACACTTCATCATAAGGGAATTTAGTTTCTTCTTCAAAGTTTTCAGTCATCTATCAGGAAACCAACACCAAGGTCAAATCTCTGTTCTTCTGAAGATTTCGGTTGTTCTTACCCGCAGCATCTTTACTGAAATGTACAAGCTTTCTCACACAATAATTGATGGCTTCTCTAGAATGCACATTTCTTTGCAAATATATAATAATAAAGGTTGCGGTGCAGCATAAATCTGAATGTAAGAAGACAGACCTCCCCTCTCTCTTTTCCTTCAGGGGAAAAAAAAACCAAATTAAAAATGTAAGAGCCAAACGGTATGGCATAGTTATCCCCTTAGTAAAGCTAAATGTCTTTTACTGCCTTGATGAATAAATTAAACATTGTTCACAACTCTCTAAGTCAATATTGTGCTGTTTGACACATGCATGAAATTTACCAAGCAATCCTATGCATATTTACTTAGGAATATAAACCTCATTCTGAGTAGTTTATTCATAGGTAGATAAGTAGAGCTTCCAAATATAAAACAAATATTAAAAGTAAGACAATGCAACGAGATACTAATAAAAAGATAGCTAGAAAGGGCTAGTATACTAAAAAGATAAAATACATTATTTTGCAATATAACTACAGCTGCAAGAATTGCACTCGCACAATGCTGGAAAAAAAGACACTATGCTGTCAGACTGTTTAGTGATCCAAAAGATCTTAGATTGCGCAGAAATGGATAAACTCACCTTAGAGTTAAAGGACAAGGAAGTCTTGGAATATTATACAGTTTGGGAAAATTGGTATCCATGGATGGACAATAGGAATAAGAAATGTACAGATTAGAAGAAGATATAGATATAATATATGAATACCTAGAAATGTACAGAAATGTCTTTATGTAACAAAGGTATCTTAGTACTGTCAAAGATGATTGAGATTTGTAAAAAGCTATTTTTAAATGTATTTGTATTTTAATGTTTCAAAATTTCAATAAAGGTTATTAAAAAAAATAAAAACATAGAAAGAATACTAAATTAAAAGGGGCTGTTAAAATGCTAAAGCAGCCTAAAACCAAAGAAGACTTCAGCAATGCAGTTTTTAAGAAAGCACAGGGAGTCCTTGACTTACAAGGGTTTGTTTGTGACCCTTCAGAGTTACAACAGCCCTGAGAAAAGTGACTTATGACTGTTTTTCACAGTTATGACCGCCTTAGCATCTCCCATGGTCACATGATCAAAATTCAGACGCTTGACAACTGACTCATGGCAGTCGCAGTATCCCGGGCTTCAGGTGATCCAGTGGTGGGATTCAAATTTTTTTATTACCGGTTTTGTGGGCGTGGCTTGGTGGACGTGGCAGGGGAAGGATACTATAAAATCCCCATTCCCTCCCCACCCCACTAACCTGCTTTCCAGCTGCGTTCTCCTATGCAGGGCAACCAAAGAAGACCCAGGCGATCAGCTGGGACTCGGGAGGCAGAGAATAGATAGGGGCGGGACCAGTCAGAGAGGGTATTTGCCGGTTCTCTGAACTACTCAAAATTTCTGCTACTGGTTGTCCAGAACTGGTCAGAACCTGCTGAATACCCACCTCTGATGTGATCCCCTTTGGTGACCTTCGGTCAAGCCAAGTCAATAGGAAAGCCAGGTTCACTTCACAACTGTGTTACTAACTTAACGACTGTAGTGACTCACTTAACAACCATGGCATGCAAGGTCGTAAAACGGGGCAAAATTGACTTAACAAATGTCTCGCTTACAACATAAATGTTGGGCTCAATTGTGGTCATAAGTCGAGAGCTAGCTGCACAGGCAATCCTTGGCTTAGTGAGCACTACTGGGACTGGAAAACACACCGCTGAGTGCTGTGATCACTAAGTGGAAAAAACACCAATGCCACCAATAAGCTTCTGCTTTAGAAAAGATGCACATATTTCCTTTCCTAGATGACTTCCTAAGCCCTCTCCCCCTTTTAGAATATGTATTTTTAAAAAATGAATGCACTTTCAGCATAGTTCTGTCTTAAACATGATTAGATCATGATTTTTTTGAAAATAAAAACTTGCTCATGTATGAGAACATTCCTAATTTGCATCAATATTAGGAATTGGGATTTATTTATTTGTTTGTTTATCTATCCCACCTTTATTATCTTTATAAATATCTCAAGGCAATGAACATAACTAATATTCCTTTCTCTTCCTATTTTTCTCCACAACGACTAGTTGAGTTGGGCTGAGAGAGAGTGACTGGGTCCAAAGTCACCCATTTGGGAATGAATTCTTTATTATTCTTTCTCAGATAACAGATAATCAGAGTTGGAAGGGATCTTATAGGTCATCTAGTCCAACCCCCTGCCCAAGCAGGAGACCCTACACCATTTCTGCAGATGGGAGTCCAATCTCTTCTTGAAGGGCTCATCCCCTTGAAGTTATTTCCCTCCCTGTTTTTTTATCCTTCTGTGATGTCAGTGCAGTATAGTCAAGAATCTCGTCGGTACCACTTTGCTTTAACTGTAACCAAACTACTGAGTTCGCGTCTCTCCTGGGGGTTTATTGGAAAGGACCAAGCCAAACCCATTGCAGGGCTCCTGCCTCCCATTCTACTTCTCTTCCTTCAAAGGAACATGCTTTGCCATATATTTCTCCAAAGGGATTTCAACTAGGAAATTAAAAAATAACCATGCTAGACAGAGACAGTGATAAACTGCTTCCATACTATTGCTAAGAAAACTGCAGATAGGTCCAGCTAGAGACCAGCAGTGGAGATCTCTTAATAAAGGAGAATATTTATAGCTCAGGGTTGAAATGAGGGGTCCTTGCTATTCTCTGAGCTTGGTTATTTTCTTTCAGATGTTTCATTACCCAAACTAGGTAACATCATAAGTGCTGGCAGTGCTGGCACTAGCACTGATGATGTTACCTAGTTGGATAATGAAACATCTGCAAGAAAATAACCAAGCTCAGAGAATAGCAAGGATCTCTTTTAGTTGATCATCAAAGTGATTCCATGTACAAAGTTCAGATAACGAAGCCCATACAGTAGATGGGCAACCGTTGTAGGCTCTCTTCCACCCCCTTCCCCTTCCTTCCCTTTCTCCTGCCCTCTCCTTCTGTTCTTCCAAAATCCTTCTACTTCTGGCTACAAGGCATCAGAAGATACTGGCACAGACTGTAGAGGATTCGAAGGAATTTCAGTTCTTGCATATTGATGCAAATTAGGAATTTTCTGAAACACAATCGAATTTTTATTTTCAAAATCTGATTCCTGACAATGTTTAAATAGGAATCCAAACAGAAACACACAGAAAGTGCATTCATTTTTATATATATATTTTAAAAGGGGAGAGGATTTAGGAAGTCATCTAGAAAAGGAAATACGTGTATCTTTTGTAAAACATATGCATATTGGTGGCATTTGTGATTAAGAAACCTATTGCTATTGTCAAAGACAAGTATAGAATGTTAAGCAGGCTTCAATTCCTTCCAGGGGCTGATGAGCCCTTGGCCAAATGCATATTATTAGTACAATGCATGCAAAGCCACTATTTCAAATTTCTTATTACAGCCTAATTTTCTATTGACCATGAATGATAGCTTTAGTAAACTATAAACTATTACATCTCATTATTTAGGATATTTCTTGGAGTGAGTGTAGGAAAAGATTACTTTCCCAATAGCAAATATTGTTTTAGTTACATTTACTATTATCTGTTTTTCTGTTTTGGAAGCAAGTGGGGGAATAGAGACTAGTGTAAATTAATAAATAATAAAAATATAAATTAATAAAAACAAACAATAAAAACAAACAAATGGTGATGCATATACATTCTGATGTATATATTGAATACACAAGATACCTACTTCCATTTCGGAGGTGGATTTGCATTTCTTGAATAGAATAAGTGAGAAATATAGTCCTTGCTTCTCCTTCAGTTTCTCAGAATAACTCATAACTTGCCTGGAGTAGAAAGATACGGTTTTGACAAATGATTCCTGTATCGTTACTCATCAAGGGAGATCATGAGTATCAGGACTTGGGAACCTTCTAATATGCATTTTTGTGGCATTTCTTTCCTTGCATCTTTAGATTGATAGAAGGGGATACATGAACTCTTGAACCAAGTAATTTCTTTTTTTTTCTTTAATTGGACTTATATGCCGCCCCCTCTCCGCAAGGACTTGGGGTGGCTCACAATTAAAACACAGTACAACAATCAATAAATATTTAAAACAAAATTAGATTAATAAGCCCAATCACTAAAACCCATTAAAATACTTAAAAAAACCCCAGGAGGTCAGTCCAGCCCGGCCTGTTCAAACAGATCAGATTGCGGCAGAAGGAGCGGAGATCAGGAGCCAACCGGAGCTCCAAAGGGAGTTGGTTCCACAGGGGGGAGGGCCGCAACAGAGTAGGCCCTTCCCCGGGGTACCGCTAGCCGACATTGTCTAGCTGACGGCACCCCGAGGAGTCCCTGTCTGTGCGCACGCACAGGGCGATCGGTGTTTGATATTGGCAGAAGACGCTCCTGCAAGTACCCTGGACCCATATCATAAAGGACTTTGAATGTTAACACCAACACCTTGAATCTCACCCGGAGGGCAACCAGCAACCAATGCAGCTCGCGCAGGAGGGGTGTAACATGGGAGTATCGGGAAACTCCCATCACAACCCGCGCAGCCGCATTCTGCACCAGCTGAAGCCTCCGGATGGTATGCAAGGGCAGTCCTAAATAGAGAGCGTTGCAGTAGTCGAGTCGGGACATTACAAGTGCATGAGTGATCGTGCGAAGGGCATCTGGGTCCAGATACGGGCATAACTGGTGAACCAGTCGAACCTGGGCAAAAGCCCCCCGGGTCACGGCCCCCACCTGCTCCTCCAAACTAAGCCGTGAATCCAGGAGGACTCCCAGGTTCTGAGCCCTATCCACAGGGGGCAACACCTCTCCCCCTATGACCAAAGATGGAATCAACTGACTGGGCCAAGATGCCTGTACGCACAACCACTCAGTCTTAGCCGGGTTGAGCTGTAGTCCGTTCCTGCCCATCCAGGTCCGTACCGCATCCAGACAACGGGTCATCACGGAGAGGGCATCACTGATTTGGCTTGGGGTGGAGATATATACCTGGGTATCATCAGCATATTGATGATACCTCACCCCAAAGCCACCGATGATCTCATCCAGTGGCTTCATATAGATGTTGAACAGGAGGGGAGAGAGGACCGACCCCTGAGGGACCCCACATGTGAGTGCCCTCGGGGTCGACCTCTGCCCTCCTGCCAGCACCGATTGCGAATGCCCCGAGAGGTAGGAGGAGAACCACTGCAAAACAGTGCCCCCCACTCCCAACCCCCCGAGGCGCCACAATAGGATACCATGGTCGATGGTATCAAAAGCCGCTGAGAGATCTAATAGGACTAGAACAGAGGAAAATCCCCTGTCCCGAGCCCTCCAGAGATCATCCATCAGCGCGACCAATGCCGTCTCCCTGCTATACCCGGGTCGGAAGCCCGACTGATACGGATCTAGATAGTCCGCTTCCTCCAGGAAGAGTGGAAACTGCTGAGCCACCACACTCTCAACAACCTTCACCAAAAAGCGAAGGTTGGAGACTGGATGGAAGTTGTTTAAAATGGCTGGGTCCAGAGCAGGCTTCTTCAGGAGGGGTCTCACCACTGCCTCTTTCAAGGCGGAAAGGACCCTCCCTCAGCGAGGCATTAACAACTGCCTGGAGCCAGCCACGCGGTCTCCCTGGAGGCATATACCATCCAGGAAGGACACGAGTCCAATAAACAGGTGGTGGAACTCAGTCATCGCATAATCCTATCCACTTCATCCTCAGAAACAGGATCAAACTCAGCCCAGATGACATCGGCCAGACTCTATGTAACTCCCTCCTCAGACCACTGCAAATTGGAGTTCAACCCCTCCCGGATCCAAGCGATCTTATCCGACAGATATTGTCCAAATTCATCAGTCCTACCCTGCAAAGGGTCCACCTCCAGCTCCCGATGTAAGAGGGAGCGTGTGACCCCGAACAGGGCGGCCGGGTGGTTATCTGCGGACGCTACAAGGGCGGAGAGGTAAACCCTCCTCGCCACCCTCAAAGCTCCCAGGTAAGTCCTAATATGGGCTCTCAACTGGGTTCGGTCAGATTCGGAATGGGTTGATCTCCACCTGCTCTCTAAACCCCTCCTACGTCGCTTCATCTCCCGGAGCTCCTCCGTAAACCAAGGAGCCACCCGGGTTCTGCGGCGAGTGAGGGGACGTAAGGGGACAACCTGGTCGAGGGCCTCCAAGGCAGCATGTTGCCATGCAGCTGCCAGCACCTCGGCCGAGCTGTGGATAAGGGAGACGGGCAGAGACCCCAGCTCTGCCTGGAGCCTCTCAGGGTCCATCAGGCATCTGGGGCAGAACCATCTCAGCGGTTCCTCATCCCAGCAGCATGGGGCGGCCTGTTGGAAGACCAGCCAAAGGAGATAGTGATCTGACCATGCAACGGTTTGGGCATTAACACTGCCCACCCCCAGATCACTACGCCACTGTTCCGAGACAAAAACAAGGTTGAGCATGTTGCCCCCCCTTGTGCGTGGGGCCCTGTATTAACTGGGCCAGGCCCATAGCCGCCATGGAGGCCATGAACTCCTGGGTCAAACCTGACGCCCCCCCCCTAGGGAGGGCAAGTTGAAGTCACCCAAGACCAGAAGGCCTGGGAGCTCCACCGCCACTCGTGAGAGTGCATCGAGAAACCCAGGCAGGGCCGCTGCTACACAGCTGGGGGAAAGGTATGCAAGCAGCAGGCCCAACCGGCCACCGGGCCCCAACCGCAGGAGGAGGGTCTCACACCCGCCAGTTCATGGAACAGAGACCTCCCTTGGAATCAAGGTCTCCCGAATAACCACAGCCACCCCACCATTTCTGAATGAGTTTCAGCTTAAGTCAAACTGTTTTGTTGCTCCCTACTGATGCATCCTCACCCAGCTTCTAGGATCCTCATGAAGTTCCTGTTGAAGTAATGAGAGGATTGAGCATTATGCCATTGTTTGTGCATCATGCTTTTTTTTAAAATGAAAGACATGCTTCAAGAGTGCTGTTTTTTTAAAATGAAAGATCTCTGATCTCTCCCACCATGAATCATGCTGCTTCCCTGAAGATGCTTTGCTCTGTGGATGACTTAACTTCGACAGTCATCTTGTCTCCAAACCTGTACTCATGAATTTATTTTATTTATTATCAAATTTATGTAGCTGCCCATCTCTCTCAAGGTGACTCTGGGCAGCACACAATGATAGATAATAACAGCAATATTTAACACTGGTTTTGATATCCACTTTACATTTGTAAACTCTATTTACTGTACCTATGCTTAAGCTTTACAGAAAGTGGGTCTTACTTCTGAGTAAGATTATGTAAGATTGGTCTATGAATTTCATTTATGTTTTTGAATTGTGGCTCAACTTCCTCAGATGGATCAGAAAATTTATAATGAAGAAACCAAGTTAACTGTAAATTAATTTTATAGTATAACAGAAACAAAGCAAATTTGTCTCCCCTTTCATTATTCTTACTAGCATTAGAGCCACTGACAGGAAAGATATAATATAATATAGTAGAAAAGTCCTACACTTACGCAAGAATAACCAAAAGTACACATACAGAGTGGGTGAAACCAGGCTCAATAGCAGTAACTGTGAGAGGGATCTTGGAGTCTTAGTGGACAACCAGCTAAATATGAGCCAGCAGTGTGTTGCAGCAGCCAAAAAAGCTAATGCAATCCTAAATTGTATTAACAGAGGGATACAATCAAGATCAAGGGAGGTACTAATACCACTCTATAAAACCTTAGTAAGACCACACCTAGAGTATTGCACCCAGTTTTGTTCACCACATCACAAAAAAGATGTTGAGACTCTAGAAAAAATACAGAGAAGAGCAACCAGGATGATTAGGGGACTGAAGAATAAAACATACGAAGAACGGTTACAGGAACTGGGCATGGATAGTCTAGGGAAGAGAAGGACCAAGGGAGACAAGATAGCAGTGTTCCAATATCTGAAGGGCTGCCACAGAGAGGAAGCGGTCAAGCTATTTTCTAAAGCACCTGTAGGCCAGACAAGGAATAATGGATGGAAACTGAACAAGGAGAGATTTAACCTGGAAATAAGGAGAAATTTTCTGACAGTGAGACCAATCCACCAGTGGAACAGCTTGCCCTTGGAAGTTGTGGGAGCATCATCACTTGAGACTTTCAAGAAGAGATTGGACTGCCATTTGTCAGAAATGGTGTAGGGTCTCCCGCTTGGGCGGGGGGTTGGACTAGATGACCTACAAGGTCCCTTCCAACTCTGATTATCTGTTATCTGTTAGAATATACAACAAAAAGAATTCCAAAGCACTCAGAGTCTTAACCAAATTTGAAAGCTTCACAAAATCCAGAGTAACCTGTTAGAGCTTATGTTATTACTGAATTATGATTAGAAGACTGAAGAATGTGTGCGTTCTAATGGGAACATCACTGAGGAGGCCAAGCCAGAGTACTTTGAAGATGGTATTCCCTCAGTGGCATGGCCTTCAGCAAACCCTCTTTCTTAGGTCTTACTGGGATATGCAGATTCAACTTGAATGGCAACATCCAGGCCTGTACCTGGGGTATACAGCAGAGGTGGTATTCAGCAGGTTCTGACCAGTTCTGGAGAACCAGTAGCAGAAATTTTGAGTAGTTCGGAGAACTGGCAAATACCACCTCTGACTGGCCCCGCCCCCATCTATTCTCTGCCTCCCAAGTCCCAGCTGATTGGCTGGGTCTTCTTTTGTTGCCCTGCATAGGAGAACGGAGCTGGAAAGCAGGTTAGTGGGGTGGAGAGGGAATGGAGATTTTACAGTAACCTTCCCCCAGGAGTGGGGTGGGAATGGAGATTTTGCAGTATCCTTCCCCTGCCACGCCCACTGTTATGTATGCAGGTTTGAATGTCATTGGTTTAGTTTGAACTGTCCTTGTAAAATGTCAGAAATGATTGGTTTAAAAAGTGCGGGAAAATCCTGCACTCTGATTGGCTGGCAACTGCGGCTGCTGGCTATAAGTAGCAGCCACAGCCCAGCCAAATCGGGTCTGTTATGAGCTGTAGTCACTAATAAACTCTTCACTGAAGCACTCTGCGTCTGACTCTTCATGCAAACTTAACACTGGCGATGAAGGTGGGATTCTTCCTGAAGAGAAGACTATGCAGAAAACAAGCTGAGAGAGATGGCTGCGCTGAACACCCCCCCAGCCCCATTCGATCCGATGGCAGAAGACTGGGACTCGTAAGCAGATCGTTTCCAAATGTATTTGGAGGGAAACGATCTCGCCGACATTTCCGAGAAGCGGAAGAGGGCGGTCTTTCTCATGCACTGTGGTCCAGCAGTTTTCAAGATGGCGAAGGCATTGGCGGGAGCTGCAGACGTGAAGGTAATGGAATGGCCTGATTTAGAAAAGCTTTTAAGAGCCCATTACGCCCCACAAGTATCGTGCCTCATTAAGAGACATGAATTTTACCGTCGGGATCAAGGGGAAAGCGAAAACGTTAACAACTTTGTGGCAAGTTTAAGAGACATTGGGGTGCATGAGTTTAACAACTTGGAAGAGGCCATGCGCGATCGATTTGTTCTAGGCCTCAAAGACAAGGTGCTTCAGAGCAAATTATTATTAAAACCTAAGATCACGTTGAAGGAAGCCATAGAAGAGGCCTCCTCAGCAGAAGCCACCAAGTCCTCAGCAGCAGCCATGAAGAAAATTAACAAGGCCTCAAGCCATCCTGATGTGGAAAAGTCCACAACAACTCATTGCGAGCAAATAGATTCTGAGTCAGACTGTAGTGAGGTGGAGGAAGGAATTTATAGACTCAGAATGGAGAGGAAAAAGAAAGACCTGGGAAGAAAGAGGCAAGATTTTTACTGCAGAGGTTGTGGGGGGAGCCACCCCCACACTGAATGCAAGTTTCTTGATACCATCTGCCTCTGTTGTGAAAAAAGAGGTCATCTAGCAAGAGTCTGCAAATCATCCAGAACTCCACCCCACAGAAGAAAGTTTCCTGACAAAGAATTCAAGCCTAACAACTTCAGTGAGAAAATGGGGTGCAACACAGAAGCAAATGGGAAGAATGAAACTCATCAAACAGTCACCATTGGTCATTCTTCACCCTTAAGAAGCAGAAAAGTACATGTGAAGGTACTAATTGAAGGAAGGCCTTGCCAAATGGAAGTGGACTCAGGCTCCTATTTATCTATGGTGTCATGGGACACTATTCACAGACTACTCCCAAGATTCAGAAGAAGCATTTCCAGAAGCAAGCACTGACTCTTAAAGACTACCAAAGGAACAAGATTCCAGTAGTTGGAACAAGAGAATTCATTGTGAAGTTCAAAGGCCACACCAAACGTTTGCCCTGACCATCGTGGACAAGGATCGCCCAAGCTTGCTGGGACTTGAGTGGTTCAATCCACTAGGCATCGAGGTGACTGGCATCAATCACGTGAGCAACATTGAATGGGAGGAGGCCTTGAAGTCTGAGTTTCCAGAGGTCTTCAGCGACGGATTGGGCAAGTATATGGGGACCCCTATCACTTTCAGCCTAGATCCCAAGGTGCCCCCAATTCGTTTAAAGCCCAGAAAGGTCCCATTTGCATTAAAGGAAAAATTGATGCACAATTAGATAAACTAATAGCTCAAGGAGTTTTAGAGCCCACTGACCACTCCAGATGGGAGACACCCATAGTCACACCAGTCAAGACTGATGGGTCAGTAAGAATCTGTGGAGACTATAAGGGGACATTGAACCATGCGCTTCAACAGAGCGCATATCCAGTTCCAGTGGTGCATCATTTATTACATTCACTTGGCAGGGGTACAGTCTTTGCCAAATTGGATCTGGCCCAGGCATATCAACAACTAACAGTTGATGATGCCACTGCAGAGGCCCAAACCATTGTGACTCATAGAGGTGCCTTCAAATGTAAAAGGTTACAGTTTGGAGTAAGCGTGGCACCAGGCATCTTCCAAAGCCTTATGGAAAGGATGCTCCAAGGACTGCCAGGGGTAGTGCCTTACTTTGATGATGTGTTAATCTCTGCTGAAAATGACACTCAATTACAAGAGAGACTCAGAGAAGTCCTTACCAGATTCAAGAAAGCGGGGTTAAAAGTCAAGGAAGAAAATGCACTCTTAGAACTGACAAGGTTGAGTTCTTGGGCTATATGATTGACAAGCATGGCATCCACCCTACAGATGCCAAGGTTCAAGCAATCAAAGAAGCCCTAGACCAAAATGCAAAACAGATTTGCAAGCCTTCCTTGGACTTATTAACTTTTATTACATGTTCCTACCTCAGAAGGCAACCATTGCAGAACCATTACACAGACTACTGGACAAAAATCTGCTTGGGTCTGGGGCAGGAAGGAACAATCAGCATTTAACAATATTAAAAGACTAATCACGCCTGATGCTGTACTGATACAGTTCTCTGAGAATTTGCCTGTTGTACTGACTTGTGATGCATTCCCTTTGGAGTGGGGGTTTGAGCCACAGGCTTCCCAGCGGGAGGGAAGCCCCTATTGCATTTTACTCTCGCACTTTGACCAAAGCAGAGAGGAATTACAGCCAATTGGACAAGGAAGCATTGGCAATTGTTGCAGCTGTCAAGAAATTCCATGAGTATCTATATGGGAGAACATTTACCATTGTCACAGATCACAAACCTTTATTAGGCATTGTGGCAGGAGACAAACCTACACCCACTATCCTGTCACCAAGAATGCTGAGGTGGACTGAATTTCTTGCTGCTTATTCATACAAGCTCATCCACAAGCCTGGCAAAGACATTGGCCATGCTGATGCCTTGAGTCGCTGCCCACTTCCGTTTCACACTGAGGACGTTGAATTTGAGGCGCACACCTTTTTCCTAGAAACTGTTGCTAAGCTTCCAGTACACGCTGCTGAAATTGCCAGAGAGACTGCCAAAGACACTTTATTGGCTCCTGTTATAGGCTGGATTAAGAAAGGTTGGCCTTTTCAAGATCTACCTCACCTTGCCCAACCTTTTAAATCCAGGCAAACTGAATTATCTGTATTAAGAGAATGTATTTTGTGGGGTAACAGGGTGGTTATTCCTGCAAAACTGCAAAGAGAAGTTTTGGAAATGTTACATGAGGGTCATCCAGGTATTGTAAGGATGAAGGGATTGGCCAGGAGTTATGTATGGTGGCCAGGTATTGACAAAATGGTTGAAAACTGGGTTGCATCTTGTCCCAACTGTCAGGTAGTCAGGCCTGCCCCACCTCTTGCCCCCACACAGGAATGTGAATGTCCTAGGGGCCCATGGTCTAGGATTCACATTGATTTCGCTGGCCGTACCAGAGGGCACACCTTCCTTATTATAGTAGATGCATATTCCAAATGGCTAGAGGTCATCCCTATGGCATCCACCACAACTGATGCTGTTATCAAGCAGCTTAAAAAGCTTTTTGTAACCCACGGGTTACCTGATGTTCTTGTCTCTGACAATGGCCCTCAATTTACATCCAACCTTTTTGAATCCTATCTAGCACAACAGGGTATCAGACATGCCCTGACAGCCCCTGGGCACCCTTCGCTAACGGCCGGGCTGAACAATGGTACGCTTTACCAAGGAAAAGCTTCAGCAATTGGGTCCTGGGGACATCACTGAGAAAGTTGAAAACCTTCTTAGTGTTCAGCACATCACTCCTAACCCATCAACTAACTTATCCCCAGCAGAATTGTTGATGGGTAGGAAACTTAGGTCTTCCCTTGACCACCTTCATCCCACTTACGCACCCAACGCACCACTAGATTCCACTAGCAAAGTTCACACGTTCAGTGTGGGTGATTCTGTTTATGCTAAGAACCTTATGGGTGAGCCTTCATGGATCCCTACTGAAATAACTCAAATCACAGGCCCTCGTTCTTACAGGGTACAAACAGAGGATGAGTCCTCTGGAGCAGGCACATTGATCAGCTTAGATCCAGGTTACCTCAGGAACATCGCAATTGTTCCTCTCTAGTTCCCATACCTAATGCCTTTTCTAGGGGGGAGGGGGAGGAGCATGAGGATAATCAGCAAGCAAGAATCATGTGTAACGAGCCATTATGACAGGAACCATCCCAAAACCTGTCACAATGCCAAAATCCATCCTTACAAGTGGAAGATTGCACATCACTACCTGACTTGGATGCTGACATTGGGTTGGAGATGGGTTGGGAGGAGAGACCAGATTGTAACAATCAAACAGGGTCTTCTTTCACTGGAAGCCCGAGTAGGGAAATGTCAACAGACACATTTCCTCCTTCACTGGGTGAGAACATTAAAACTTCTGAACCACGAAGGTCTCAACGTACACATAAGAGCCCCACCTATTTAAAAGAATACATTAGATAGGTTGAGGTTTGAGTATGGACTGAACCTAGTGGGGAGGGGTGTTATGTATGCAGGTTTGAATGTCATTGGTTTAGTTTGAACTGTTCTTGTAAAATGTCAGAAATGATTGGTTTAAAAAGTGCAGGAAAATCCTGCACTCTGATTGGCTGGCAACTGCGGCTGCTGGCTATAAGTAGCAGCCACAGCCCAGCCAAATCGGGTCTGTTATGAGCTGTAGTCACTAATAAACTCTTCACTGAAGCACTCCGCGTCTGACTCTTCATGCAAACTTAACACCCACCAAGCCATACCCACCAAGTCATGCCCACAGAACTGGTAGTAATTTTTTTTTTAATCCCACCACTGGTATACAGGGCTTTAAAGGTGACAGCTAGCACTGCGAATTGTACCTGGAAGTTAGCTAGCAACCAATGAAACTCTATATTTCATTGAGCAAATTTCTCACCTGTAGCATCAGATGAAGCACCTGGAGGTCTTCAAAACAGTTCCCTGCAGAATGCCTGGCAATAATCCAGCCACAAAATGACAACAGCATAAGTGACTGTTAGCAAAGCAGAAAAGCCACAATTGAAGGACACAACTGGTCTACAATATGGTGCAGGTAGTCCTTGACTTACAACAGTTCATTTAATGACCGTTCAGAAGTTACAATGGCACATTTTGACCATTTTTCACATTTATGACCTTTGCAGCATCCCTATGATCAAAATTCAGATGCTTGGCAACTGGTTCATATTTATTACCGTTGCTGTGTTCCAAGGTCATGCGATCACCTTTTGCCACCTTCTGACAAGCAAACAGGAGTCAACAGGCTCAGACTTAACCCAGATAAGACTGAGTGGCTGTGCGTACTGTCCCCCAGGGACCATGTTAATTTTCCATCTTTGGTTCTGAGTGAGGAGAAATTGTCCCCCTCAGAACGGGTTCGCAATCTGGGTGTCCTCCTAGACCCACAGCTGAAATTGGAGCAACATCTATCAGCCATGGCTAGGGGAACTTTTGCACAGGTCCACCTTGTGCATCATTGCGACCCTACCTGGACTGGGAGGCTCTTCTCACAGTCACTCATGCCCTAGTCACCTCACGACTGGATTATTACAATGCACTCTGCATGAGGCTACCCTTGAAGAGCATTCGGAGACTTCAGTTGGACCAGAACGCAGCTGCGTGAGCTGTTGTGGGTGTCCCGAGATACACCCACATATCACCAATTCTCCTCGATCTGCACTGGCTTCCTATTAGTCTCTGGGTGCAATTCAAGGTGTTGGTCATTACCTATAAAGCCCTATATGGCTCAGGACCAGGTTATTTCCAGAATCGTCTCCTACCCTGCATCTCCCTGCAACCAGTAAGATCCCACAGAGTCAGTCTCCTCCGGGTTCCATCAGCTAAACACTGCCAGCTGGCAGGCCCGCGGGGGAGGGCCTTCTCTGTGGCTGCTCTGGCTCTCTGGGACCAGCTACCTCCCGAGGTCCGGAGTGCCTCCACCTTACTGACCTTCCGCAAAGCAGTCAAAACCTGGCTTTTCCGGCAGGCATGGGGCTGTTGATCTCACGACTGAGATCTAGCGAGATCCGGCCCTTCTGTTGTTTGTTGTTTTTTAAATTGTTTTTAAATTTTTTAATGTAATTCTTTTGTGTGTGTGTGGTTTTTTTTGCTGTGAGCCACCCGGAGTCCTTTGGGAGTTAGGTGGCATATAAGTTAAATAAACAAACAAACAAACAAACAAACTCAATGGGGAAGCCAGACTGACTTAATAACTGGGGAACTAACTTATCAACTACAGTGATTCACTTAACAGCTGAGGCAAAAAAGGTAAAATGGGGCAAAACTCACTTAACAAATGTCTCACTTAACAGAAACCTTGGGCTCAGTTGTGGTCGTAAGTCAAGGACTACATGTATTGTGTAAAAGTTCTACTGGCCATAGCCTGTATCTGCTATTCAAGCAGGAGCTGAAAATTCAGGAGGATCTCCAAATTGTAGGCCAGAGCCATTTGGGCAGAGCGCTATCCTTTCCTCACGGACTGTCTCTAGATTGAGGTAGCCTCTGAGTCTATATAGCCCCTTTGTTTTGGTAAGATTCAGTTTAAACATGTTTCTCCCTGTTCAGACCCTAACAGCCTCTAGACCAGTGGTGGCTAACCTTTTTGGGCTCCTATGCCAAAAATTGTGCATGCGCTTGCACGCTTGCACTTGCATGCCATGCACGATCCCCATGCATGCGTGCGCAATCCTCACTCACCCCGCCGCCCCCTTACCTGCACTGTGCCTTTCCAGTATTTTCAGAAAAACAGGAAGTGATGAAACGGGGCTAGTTTTTGGCCTGCAAAGCCTGCAGAAGCTTGCAGAAGCCTTCCTCAAGCCTTTGGGAGGCCAAAAAAGGCCTCAAACTGTCTGAAAATCAGCTGTGAGGCATGCGCATGCCAGTGAGGTAAGTTTTCCTGCAACTCACATGCCGGCACAAATGACTCTGCGTGCCACCTGTGGCATGCATGCCACCTGTGGCATACGTGCCATAGGTTTGCCATCATGGCTCTGGACCCTGCAATGGAGAGGGACAGAGATTGAGAGATCGAGATAGATCAGCTGCCAAGTAGGTTTGTATTTTGGTATATTCTACTACAGAAATATTGGGAGCATTATTTGATTTTTAGACCTGAACTTAGAACATATTTAAAAACTATTGTGACTGCATAGATGGTTCTCGGGATATGACCACACACTGAACAATCATTCAAACTTGAAATGGTGCTGATTCATGGGAGGGACTTATGACTGGTCCTCAGAGTTCTGGCCATCACAGAGAGCCATGGTCATGTGATCATGATTTCCAACGTTCCCTGCCAACTTCCCGCAAGCAAAGTCTATCAGAAAACCAGACGTTGCGGTCATGTGAGGTCCTTGCTTAATGATGGGAATTGGGACTAGTGGGACTCTTTTGCTAAGTAACATGCGATATCACAGTTTATGGCCACTTTGCTTAGTGATGGCAATTCTGGTCCCAATTGCTGTCACCCCGAGGAATAACTATTTATGTAATAGGCACACACCTACCATACAGCTATTTAAAATTGCTTCATTTATTCCAGATTGAACCTAGCAACAAAAGCAGGTAATCCATGACATGCTGGCTCGAAAGGAGTCCATCTAACACTATGGCATCTAATACTTATGGGAGGTTTCCATTATTTACATGCAAATAATTTACATTATTTACATTTACATCAACTGCATCCCCTTGTGGACAATGGGAACATTGCATCTACCTTTCTTTGAACCTGGAACTCCTTTGAAAAATTGCACAGAAGCCTTGGATGTGCAGATTGCTGTAGTTTTTCTGCATGGTGAATGGATTGGCACAGTGTCAAACAGAATATTTTCTGGCTGCCTGTATTTGTTCCCAGAGTGCTTTGGGGAGTGAGTCAACAAGGTGTTTTCCTTTAAAGTCCTAATTACTGAATGAATCCGTCCTGAGCTTGGAACCACATGGGGAGCTTTCCTTACCTTTTGAGGTAGTCTGATATAATGCTGCTTCTTATTTTCTTACATAAAGGAAAATATACAGGTTCTGTTGTGTAGTTGTAGGATAATAGGAAAGTCTGAATATTTTATTTACTTTGTGGGTGACATTTGTTTTGACTCTAAGGCCTCAGTGGAGAGTAATATTAAAATATATATTAAAAACCACATAGTCCAATATTAGAATGTATATACTCTGTTTCTCTGATAATAAGACCCGGTCTTATTTTCTTTGGGTCCCAAAATAAGCACCAGGTCTTAGTTTTGGGGGATGTCTTACCCGCTTACCTTAGGACCACTGCAGCCAGGCCTCCCATGCCCCAACACCTGTCACACCTCTGCCTGACTTCTTCTGTGGCCACTCGTGACCACTTGTGGCTAGACACCACATGGCTCATTGCACCAGTGGCGCCGCTTACAGCAGGAGGCTGCATGGTGAGTTGTGCCATTGCATGTGCGAGCAGTGTCATCAGCATGATGAGCCTCATGGCTTCCTGCTGTGAGTGGCCACAGAAGAAGTCAAGCAGCGGCCCGACAGGTGTCGGGGTGTGGGAGGCCTGGCTGCGGTGGTCCTAAGGTAAATAGGTGCGGAGTGTGTGGGGCAGCTTCAGCCCCCACCACCACCCTAAGTTGATTTTTACACATGCACCTTGCCCCACTTTCTACAACCAGATGGTGGGTGGGGCTTAATTAGGGCTTACATTAGGCAAAGGTGTGAAAATCGGGCTAGGGCTTGTTTTCGGGCTAGGCTGTATTTTGGGGGAACATGGTACATGCTAACATAACAGCAATTAAACAAAAGTGTCTGATTTTGTTAGGTCTGCTGCTAGCTAATAGTGGCCTACTATTTAACTTTGTGTTTCTGTTTGCTTTCAACTGTGAGATCTTTATGTTTCATTTTCACTGCTCTAATGGAGGCTTCTCCAACTTCATACCTCTTAAATGCATTGAAGTATTACTCTGAAAATTCCCAGTCAGCTTGCCTTAAAAATAGGGATCTTAGGTTCTCTTTCTCCTGAGGCTGAGGAAGCTCAAGACCAGCTGCCTGTCCTCATTCCTGCTGAAGGTTGTCCTTGGTGGTGAAGGTGGCAACAGGGAGCTCTCACTGCCTTGGGAAGGTGTGCTTGAGGGTGTAAGGAAGAGCAAGGAAAGTGCAAGGAAGAGGCAGGGTGAGGCTGTTGCTGGGTGGTGCTCATTGTCTCAGGAGGGTGTTGTGAACTTCTTATCAAGTCAAGACTTGTGTCTGTGAATCAGCAGGTGAAGGGATAGTTATTCCCTTCCCTCCAAATTCCCCAAGCAGGCAGAGAAGTGTAACTCTTTCCTTGGACATCAAGACAGCCCCCTCTTTGCATTAAAATAAAGAAACTAGATAGTTCTTCCCTGGTGTCTTATCCACCATGTCCTTCATACTTCTCAGTCTAACCTGGTTCCATTTTAGCAATTTCTTTTCTTTTCTCCCTTGGCACCTGGCATTCTGAATGTATGCCTCATGCTGTTTTCCTATGCAACTGCCACACCCCCTGAAAATGGGAGAATGTTGAATCAAAAACTTTCAGGTAAAGTGGCAAAGAGCAAATGTTGATGATAATATGCACACTTGGCCTGAACCATTACAAGAAGCAGAGTAAGGGGGATGTGGATTAACATTTTTATTTTATTTTATTTATTTTATTTTGTCAAGTGATTATAAGATAACAGGCATAAGTATAAACATGGTTATGAGTACATGAAATGGATACATATAAGAAAAATAAAAAGAATCAATAGGACAGGGATGGTAGGCACATTGGTGCGCTTATGCACGCCCCCTACAGACCTCTTAGGAAAGGGGTGAGGTCAATAGTAGACAGTCTAAGGTTGAAGTTTTTGGGGTGTGGGGAAGAAACCACAGAGTCAGGTAAAGTCTTCCAGACATTGACCGCTCTGTTGCTGAAGTCGTATTTCCTGCAATCAAGTTTGGTGCGGTTTACCTTGAGTTTCTACCTATTGTGTGCTCTTGTATTGTTATAGTTGAAGCTGAAGTATTCATTGACAGGTAGGACATTGCAGTATGTAATTTTATGTACTATACTTAGATCGGACTGAAGGTGGCGTAGCTCTAGGTTTTCTAGGTCTAGAACCTCAAGTCTGGTGGCATAAGGTGTTCTGCAACGAGTAGAGGAGCGGAGAACTCTTCTTGTGAAATATTTCTGGACTTTCTCAACTGTATTAATATCAGTTACGTAATGCGGGTTCCAGACTGATGAGCTGTATTCAAGTATTGATCTAGCAAATTTTTTGTATGCTCTAGTTAGTAGTGTGATATTACGAGAGAAAAATCTACACAGGATTAGGTTAACAACTCTTAATACCTTTTTGGTCATTAGAGATGAGTACTCCAAGGTCCTTGACAGAGTTTGGATCATCAACAAGGTCTTGACTATTCAGCTTGTATTTTATTTTCTGATCTTTTTTTGCAAATATGTAAGACAGAGCATTTATTTGATGAGATTTGAAGTTGCCATTTGTTTGACCATTCTGATATATAGTCAAGGTCTTTTTGAAGGGTAGCAGTATTGTCGGTGGTGTTGAATAGCTTTACATCATCAGCAAAGAGAACACAGTTGCTCTTAATATGACCACAGAGGTCATTTATGTAGAGTATGAAGAGAGTTGGACCTAGAACACTACCTTGGGGGACATCACTGTTGACAGGTACAGAATTTGATAACATTTTTATGAACAAAAGTTTTTATTAAAAAAAAAATCTTACTTGAATATTCACAATGCCAGCAGCAAATGAATATTTTTATTTTCTACTATGAGGCAGCTGAATATAATGAGCATTGGTCCTTTTTTTTTTTGCTTACATGAATAAAAGTTAAGATCTACCCCCTCCAAATGCTCAAAATGTCATTTTCCTAGTGGAATTCTTCAGTGCTTTAGGTACTGTGTTTCTCAAATCATTTTACTTGGATTAACATTATAGTACCTATTAGGAGCAAGAAGTTTCTAAGCACACGCCTTTATACTCTCAGTTTTCAGAGAAAAGGACATACGAAAAACCCAATTTTCTGAGGCCAATGCAATTAAGTTCTACTGGGAATCAAGTTCTCTGTTCAGTTTTTAGTGAGACTTGATTGGTTTTAACAAGACTTGATTGTTGCGCCTATTCATCCTTCATTAGCAGTTTTACACTTCAGTTTCAGGTGCCAGATATTTCCACATATGCATTATTCATACAACTCTGCCTGGTACATAGGTTTTAGATGTTTTATAAATTGCACTGCCCTGAATCAAACATCCAAAGGACAAGAGTGACTTGTCATAGATTTCTAGTATAGAGGACAAAAATTAATTGATGGAAGAAGGGAAAGAGTTGAATAAGTCTGTCTTTTGAGATTTTGCAAGCCAGCAGTTGGTTAACACCTTGGAAACAGTCTTCACTCTCTAAATTTATTTTTTGTTTGCTTGAAGTCTAGGCATAATTAATCGAGAAGCTGGGTATGTTTAAAAATAAAGGCCTCCAAGCTGTTGATACTTCTACTTGGCAGACACCATTAGTATCTACTGATAGATATAGCAATAGCACTTAGACTTATATACCACTTCACTGTGCTTTACAGCCTTCTCTAATCAGTATATTGCACAATCAGCATATTGCCCCCAAAATCTGGGCCCTCATTTTACTGACCTTGGAAAGATGGTAGGTTGAGTCAACCTTGAGCCAGTGAGAATCAAACTACTGGAAGTTGGCAGAATTAGCCTGCAATATTGCATTATAACCACTGTGCCACCATGGTTTATTCAACTGATACCACTTGTTTGGCCAATCCCTATTTTTTTTTACCCATTTCTCAATTTCTCACAAGTACCTCTATGCCTTGTGAACTACAGTTCACAATATGTATGCTAAAGACCACTCACCCACCCTTTAATGTTTCGACTTCATTTGTATAACTTTTCCTGCAGCATATTGGTGTTGCCAGCTAAAGCAGTAATTGATGCAGTTGCTGCAACTAGATCACTTTTTCTGTGTAGCTAACCTGCACTTGAAATGGTGTCTTTGACCATTTGCTTCATTTTCTTCTGTTTCATCTATTGTTTATACCTTAGTAAATAAGTTGCAGGCATGGTGAGCAACCTTCCTCCTGCAATGGAGAAATCCAGGCTGCCGACTGCTATTGCTTAGTGTTTATATCCTAAGAGATAGCTTACCATCACCAATGGCATCCTTTTTGGGAATGATGCAATTTGCAAGTCAACATTTCTGGCAACACTACTGGGGAAGGCTAATTAAGCTGCAACTGCATCTCAGGGTAGTTTACAAATAATTAAAACACAATTAAAATCAGTCAATTATAAATATTCAACAAAGTGGAGCAGGAGAAAGGGAAGCAGTTCAATTAATAACAAGCCATTCATCAGAGGTGGCTTGGGTAAAGAATGAGATCTTTGGTAGGTGCCTAAAGTTGGATTTCAGGGGAAGACTATTCTATAGGACAGGCATTATCACAAAAGGTCCTTCCCACATATCATTGGATGGTGGAGTTTCTGCAAAGATCACCAAGCTTTCCAGTGATTGACAAAATCCGTAACAGTGAAGTTATTTATTAAGGATCCTTGTCCCAATATAGTTTTGGCTTTATAAGATCTTGAGCCCAGCTAAACAGTCAGTAGACTACCCAGCCTGGTAGTCAGCAGAGCAAATTGGTCACTCCATTTTTTATCTCTCCTTCTCAGTCTCCCATCTTCAGTGGGTGGGACAGTCAGAGCAGGATGCCTCGTGTTTGCTTTAAATAAGAAAGGGTTCAGGCTGACTCTATTCCACTAGAATGCAAGTAGGAGGATATATGTATGTTCTTTGCCATTTAACAGACTAAGGTTTGATAGTCCTCAATTGTAAACTTTCCTATGTGTTGCTCATTGAATGCTTACCTGACTTACAAGACAATACCTGATTCCTGGATATTCGATGGATTCTGGGGACTTTTCATTTGACCATTTAAGCAACCTCCATTCTATGGGCTCTGATTGTAACACCTGTAATGGTCCAAATAATGTTCCTTTTAAGATAGATAATATGTCTAGGCTGACCTTGCTCAGAGACACTTGAGCAAGTCAACTAGACTTGCAAGAAACATCTGATGAAATAGTGAATGTGGTTCATTTTAGTCAGATAAGTGTGAAGATTTTAGACAAGGAGAACTGTTCTATGCCTTAGCTGTAGGCTGGGGTGGGGGACTTCATTAGGTAGGATTGAAATTTCAGTCTCATTCTTTTCATTTTAGGAATTAGACAGAGGTAAAAAAAAACAAGCATGATGCCCTAATTCTTGCAGACTCTTAAAAGTTATTTTTCTCATGATACTAAACCCTAAGCCGAAATAGAAAAGCCCCTCCGCATACTCTGGGAGGTGTTATGGATCTATAGATGGAGCATTGAGGGACTACGAATGGCCTACAGGCTGATCACCCCTGATATAGTAATTGAGATGGAAAGTAGAAAGTATGTAGTCCTTTTTACTATATTAGATCAGCTTTACCCGAAAACTCTTGGAGACTTAATTTTGATATAAACCCTAAAGGTTCAAAAAGCAACTTGATGGAATTAATGTACATTTTCACAATCTGCTTAGAGCTGTATTAGATCAAGTCTCCACATGCATGAGATACCACTCATGACTTCTGAAAACTGAGCAATGAACAATAATAAACAGCTGTGGATACCTGAAGGTGAAATGGAGGAGAAAAGCAGCTTAGCTCCCTGGAAACAAAAACCAGACCACAACCAGCTTTTTGACCTTTTGTGAAACAGACATGCAGCCAAATGCCTCTGGGCACTGATGAGATTTATTCATTAATATCATTTCATGCAGCCATTGGAAAGAGGTCTCTTTTCTTCGTGATGGAACTTCACTGTGGGACTGTTTAATGCCCATATTTTGTCTTCAGTGTGGTAGCTTTCCTCTAACAAAATGTAAAATAACCACTAAGTAGGGCCCAGATCATGCCTAGAAGAGCTACTCCATCTTTAGTTGTTTGGCATCATGCATTTGCCTAAGGGAACACCAGAACTTTGGGCTATAGTCATTTGCATCAGATTGACATCTCTGTGTGTGCTTGACATGGAGCTAAGCTTCTGCCTGATAGCGGGAGCTTTTAGAACAGAAAGAACATCTATCTATTGTCCCTAGATAGATGGGTTTTTTTTAATGTTTAGTTTCCTAACACCAGTAGAGAGAGACTGTGTGTCTTTCCTTCTCTCAGATAGTGGTCCCTGTCCTCATTTTCCCACTTCTTTGGTTCTAAATATAGACCCCCAAAGTTATTCAGAATTCCAATGTGTTCTTACCCTGCCCAACCGCACCCCATCTCACAAAAACCTGTAGGACGGGGTTGAAGTTAATAGAACAGGTCCTGAACACTGCTTAGAAGACACTTTGCTGATGCATCATCATGTTCAACCAGCTGTAAAGAACAGAGTGCCGTGCTTTGCCTAGTTTAATATAGTAGAAAGCAGGTATAAATTCTTTCCTTTGTAGGGCATCAACCAGGGTGGAGTCTAGATACTGTAAAGGTATATATTTCTTTCTCACTTCTTTTATCATTTTGACTACTGATTTGATCTACTTCACACACACACACCCTCTCGCACACACACAGAGCCTTTACATTCTTAAAAAGAAAAGAATATACATACAGACCCAGACAATTTCCCCATACTCCTTGCCAAAAGGAGGAGGAAAATAAAAATAGAAATTGAGGAGAGGAGAAGGGGTAACTGTGGGCAGCAAAGAAAAGAGAAAGATAATTTTCTGTTAGGCATTACAAAAATCATTAGAGTCACCAAATAGCTCCTTGAAGCAACAAGCTATTTTCATGGTGAGTTTTTAAAAGCTTTTTCAGAAAGATTTGCAGAGAGTTGGATCTGCTGTTTTTTTCTTGAACAGACACTCTTTTTAACAGATTCTGTTCTTATCAACCAATGGAAGAAAACGCTCATAAATAAATTTAACAGATAGTTCAATAAATCTACCTTGTCCTGATTAAGGTGTCATCATTTAGCCTGAATATTCTACCTGATATATACCAAACAGCATTGTGTCACACTTTTGTGTGCGATACTAAATTCTCTGTCTATAGCTTCAGGTGAAAATATATTTTATGTATATTTTCTTGGGTGTAAACTGCTTTAATAAGTGGCTATATATGCAAAACATTTCTGAGTCAGTTTGCTCCCTCAAGGAAACTCTTCTCCTGCCATCGACAGCACATCATTCCAGATGGTCCAGTCATGTGAGGAGCAGTTAGCTCAATTTTTCCTTTTGTGTGTTTATTTCTACCAATGCTTCACACAGCATGCCTACAGGATAAGAACATAATGGAGATATATGTGGAAAGGGGTCATTCCAGGGTTTTGTCTCTGTTCTGGCAGGAGAATGGGGGTAGCCTTATAGTAGCCCTCTTGAGTTTGTTTGCATGATAATCCCAAAGGTGATTTTTCAAAAGGCAACCTGACTTTTTGTTTTTCCTTGAAAATGTTTTCTTTCTCATCCAAGAAGCTTCTTCAGTTCCAGTTCTGACTGGATGAGAAGCGAAACTTCTTCAAGGAAAAACAAAGGAAGTCCAGCTGCCTTTTGAAAAAGCAGCCTTTGGACCATCATGACCTGGATGACTGAGAATTACCATAGATGTTTGCATGATAGACTGACCTGGAGGAGGGATTGTAGCTCCAACCAATTGCACCTTTATGGGACAACGATTAATCCCAGGGCTGACTGGGTTTAGCTGTAGGCATGATATGCTCACCAGAGCCAGTTAAGTATGTTATGAAATAACTAATAAGACTAATTCCCTACTCTGTGAAAACAGTACTGCATCTGGTTGAGTGTAACAGCACCTGGCAGAGAGGATGGGAAATCCTTTTGGTGATCTGGATGAAGCAACAGTTGAGCCTGCAAAGCATCTCCTATGAACACTGCAGGCCTTGTTTGAACGTCTGCAGGAAGGAAATTTGGTACCATGACTTCAACGGAATTTACAAAACAGAGGAAAAAAATCAGAACCAGGACATTTACTTTATTTTTTTTAATAACAATATCCATTAAAAAAAATCAGACATAACTTTCTGAAAACAGCTTTCTACCTCATAATTTCACAGAAATTAGCTTGGAATTATTGTTTTGCCCTTCTCTCTACTCCTGTTTTGATATTCTCACCATAGCAACCCAAAGATGAAGCCAGAAAGTAGTGAAACCTCATTCACTCTCTATATTTGATGCACTGTATAAAGAGAGAAGGTTGCTCCAAAAACAGTAATTGAGGGGGGGAAACACGGCCAGCCCCTTCCTACCAAGTCAATCCATTCAGTCCCTAGTCTATGTTCTTAGATTCTTTCTCTCTCAAATAAAAAGGATGAGGGGTTTTTGATTTTTTTTTAATGTTGGGTTCTCCGTTAACATGGCACAGAATAGGGAAATAGGGGCAGTGACTCCTACTGTAAGCCCATCACAACCCAGAATTCCTTTGTTCACAGAATTTCTATTTAATCTTTGCGTCTCTGCTGACAATTATACCAAATGTTATTTTGTTGTTCACGTTTGTAGGCATCCAGTCTTGATCTGTACCAAGCAACAGATGAAGAAAAATGAGGAGGATATTCAGAAGCAACTATGTTGTGGAAGGAGAGGAAGTCAGCTGCACTTTCTGCTTCCTGTTCCTTTGTCAATTCTACATCCTCTCTACCTTTCTACCTGAAAGATATCCTCTTTTTGGGAGGTTTCATTTTAGAGGACCCAAAGATGTAGGAGAACAGGAAACTAAAATACTTCCTGTTCCTTTGATGAGGAAATCACACCCCAACATGCTGAAGCCTGAAAGTTCTAATGAGCAATTTCCTGGCTATTCCTTCCACCTTATAAGGCTAATTTTTCAGGAGAATGCGTTTGTTATACCTTCTTCCCGGGACTGGAGATAGTTATTTATAATTCTATTGTATGCGGAGTTCTGGAGCAATTCTTACCTGAGGCACAATATAACTGTGGGGCTGGAGCAGCAAAAGCAACAGAGCTAGCAGGGAACAAAAATCCAAAATTATATTGAGAAACTGGAGTACCTCTCGCCCGATACAAGTCTTTTTATGCCTCTTTGAGATTTTTTCAATTCTCTTCAGCTTCTCCCACTGGCATGAAAGTGTGCAGTGGCCTAGACACATCAAGAAAGAACCATTTGTGACTTATTGAAGATTCTCCCCCTTCCCTGCTCACTTCAGGAGTTAAAGTAGGGCAAATACAGTCATAAAGTTTTTCAGACAGTTACATGAGCGTTGAGAAGCTGCACCAGCTCATTCCTGGTTGGCAGTAATACTGGTGGGCTTACCTCACTCTCCTATTAGCAGTACTCTTTGCATTTCAGCACTACCGAGTTAATAAATGTAATTGCTGACTAAGAAATTAGACCCTTTAAGAAAAGTCACCAAAAAATCCCAAAATAAACATGGTTTGCTTTAAATAGTAGTTCTGTAGAAAACCTCCACTCCGAGCGCTCTTGGTCTGGCCTCTGACAGATGCTGCATCCAGAAGGCTACCTGTAGCAGTAGAAAAACTGTGCTGGGTCATGCTGTGTGCAGGCCAGTGGCTGCTGCTTCCTTGTTCCCACTTAAAGAAGACCAGGAGGAGGAGTCCAGCTGATGACAATGCTGGTGCTTAGTCTTTGGGTGTCTTCTTGTTGTGTGAATTCCACATGCCACGCTTGGAATGGTAGTAATGGTAAAAGTTCCTGAGTCGCAAACGTTCTACCTCTAACCCACTTTGAAGCACCCTAGAAACAATGGGAGTAAATCAGGTGATGGAAGGGAAAAGAGAAAGAGGAGACAGAAAGTTAGTGTTTCCAAGGAAACACCTGCAACAGAACCCTTTCATGCATAACAGGAATATCTTCATATATATATGGATTAGCTGGTATGATCTGGAGCTAGTTTTGAAGCTGCATCTGGTGCAGGAACAGCCAATGCTATAATACCTGGCCTGAAAAAAATCTGGATGAACCCCTAGTTGCCATCTAGTGATCATCCAGACATTTATCAACCCAGATACTGATACTAGTATCCCCAGATGCTAGGGATACTAAATTGGACTGTGGAGCATCGGGCTTTAAACTGTTACTGCCCATGTCTGACTGGGCCTCATTTGTTAAACTTGGTTCCATTTATTTGCCGCTTATCTTGCCATGGGGCTTGGCATGAAGGCATTTGACTCTTAAGCCCTAATTGGTTTTGAATCTAAATATCTGAAATAGTGCCTCTTCCAATATCAATGGGCTCATATGTTAAATGTGGTCAGCAAGATCCTGTATATGGCCTTATGTATACAGTAGGTATTTCCCACACAGTATGTGATTCAGATCTTGTGGTCTTCTCAATTATAGCATTCTCCCTATAGAGGTATCATACACTTGGCAGCTTGTAATAGGTTTAGTCACTTGTGTGGTACATACTGCCCCAGTATTTTTCAACGGTAATGCCCCACATTTAAATATTATTAAATAAATTACAAATGTGTTCATGTGTATTGCTGTCTTGATATATCTAGCTGCATAGAAGTTAAAATATTATGCCTACTGTTTTTTCAGTTCTTAGTGTAGATTGCCTCTTTCAACAGGTAATTTATCAAGACTACTTCGTTCTTTAAGGAGACCTCACAAAGGACAGGATTACATTTAGAAGTAAACATAAATGATGCGTACATTAAATCAAACAGCTAAGGCTATAATCCTCTGCCATCTTACTCAGAAGAAAGTGTTATTAAATTCTATGGGATTAATTTCCAAGCAAACATGCATACTCAATCTGAGCAAACCTGTTGTCCTACATAACATTTTGGGCGGCGCCCTCATTGGTTGTTCTGGGATTCTGGAACTCCTTTTCTCAAGATTTGACAAAGTCTCAACTCAAACCATTTCCAGCAGGCAAAACAAGACTGTTTGATCTACCTAGGGACATGCAGGAGTCTGTGGTTATTTGAGCATCTGACTTACACATTGTTTATATTGTGAATATGTACTGCCTTTACTTCAAAGGGAGCAGGTTCCCCCACCCTCTGACCCAATAATTTATTTTCAAAATGGGAGAATGCCTTTGATTCATCGAGAATACATTAAAGGAAACAGTAACCTTACTGTGGGAAAGAATGTATGTGGTTGGAGAAATACTACATGTATAAATTGCTTTGGGCACAGATGGCAAAAGTAAGCCAAGCTGGGGAATTCTAGGTGTTGAAGTCCACGTGTCTTAAAGTTGCCAAGATTGGGAACCCCTGCTCTAGAACTTGTATAGATGAGGGGGAAAACAAGAGAAGTTGAGAAGAGAATGTAACCAAGAGAAAGTATATGGTGCTTTTTGTACCTGATTGAAAGGCAGGATAAAAATAAAACCAGGTGCTACTTTTCTGAAAAAAATTGTGCTAGTCCCTACTGGAGTATTAGATCTTGGAGAAGGATCCCAGAATGTGCCAAAATTCAAACTAGTTATTGTGGCCCAATAATGCCTTTCTCTTTCCCATCCTGCTTCTACAGTAAGTTGAACTAGCCATAAGGGACGTAGTTATGTGAGTAAGTCCTGAAAGGATTCTCTTCTTCCTTTTCAGTCTGTGTACAGGTAGTCCTCGACTTATGACCACAACTGAGCCCAGAATTTATGTGCCTAAGTGAGAAATTGGTTAAATGAGTTTTGTCCCATATTACAAATTTTCTTGTCACATTTGTTAACGGAATCACTGTAGTTGTTCAATTAGTAACGTGGTTATTAAGTGAATCTGGCTTTCCCATTTGACTTTGCTTGTCGGAAGATTACAAAAAGGGATCAAATGACCCCGGAACACTGCAACGGTCATAAATGTGAGTCAGTTCCCAAGCATCTGAATTTGGATCACATGACCACGGGGATGCTGTAATGGTCGTAAGTGTGAAAAATGGTCATAAGTCACTTTTGCCAGTGCAATTGTAACTTTGAACAGTCACTAAATGAACATTGTAAGCCAAGGATTACCTGTATACCACTTTCCTGGATCAGTTCTACGGGGCAAACAAATAGCAGCTAAAATAATCATAATGGCTAAGAATTTAGAACAATTAAATACAAATTCAGAATCTGCATATATTTGTTTACAAGTCTAATTTATACTGTTGATCCTGGCTGTTAAAGCCTAAAAATCACACTGAGATGGGCAGCAATAAAAGTGAATGAATGAATGAATGAATGGCTTGAGCTCCGTTTGGCTCCAGATCTTCGCACCTTCCGCCATGATTTGAAAACTTGGCTCTTTTTACAATCTGGGCTGTGCTGATTCTCCTGGGTTGGGGTTATTCAATTGGGGTTTTAAATGTTAATTTGGCTTAAATGTTTAATATCATTTTAATTAATTTATTTACTGTTGTATTTTAATTGTAAGCCGCCCCGAGTCCTTGGAGAGGGAGCGGCATATAAGTTGAATTAATAAATAAATAAAATAAATAAATAAAATTGCGATCTTATGACTGCAAGATGCTGCAAACAACTATTAAATGTGTCCATGTTGCTGAGCTCCTGAAGTTTGGTCACATGACCGTGGGGTCCCCCCTGACAATTCTACCTTTGAATGTGGGTTGTAGCTAGCCCCAAGGTAGGTCTGTTGTAACTTTGAACAGTTGGTAAGCAGCTATCCCAAGCCCAAGAGAAAACAAAGATAGCCCCCAACTTATAACTGTTCATTTAATGATGGTTCAAAGTTATAACTGGCTTGGCAAAATGGCTTGTGCGAGTTGTACTTGCACTTATGACCTTATACTCGCAGTTACATGATCACAATTTCCAGCCAAAAAATGCCCGTTTCCAGCCAAATGATCAGTTTCCAGCCATTGGGAAAGCCAGATTTGCTTCATGATCATGGTGATTCCAGTCATAAAAATTATCATAAAATTGGGTCCAATATCTTATGACCACAGTGATGTGACCAAAGCTGCAGTCCCAATTATGGCTGTAGGTTAACGACCATCTGAAAGTAAAAAATAAGTTAAAAAGCATTCTTGGAAAAACCTGGGAAGATTGGATTTCCCTCTATGAAGCAAGGGTTAAAAATAACCAAGGGAGGGTGTAGCACTTCAGTTCTCTGTGAGAGGGGAAAATGGTGTCTATGTCACTTGAAAAGGAAATCTTCAATAGGCTAATAGCCTAAAGGCATTTTTACACAGGCTTCAAACACATTTTAGATTTTGCTTGCAAGCCCAAGTCTTTTTAAAGTCAGTTTCACAACTTCCAGCCCACATATAATAAAAGCAGACAGCACTGGCTTGCTGGGAGAATGGAAGTGGTGGGTGATGGAGGAATGTACTTCAGTTTGCCCTTGCATGCTCAAAGTTGTAGCTCACAGTGTCCTTAGGACAGTAGAAGTGGAAAGCATTGCCTGCAAATAATTTAATGATCCCACAAATGTAAAAGCAAAGATATACACAGTCATCAATAGAGACCTCTCTGCCTAATATTCCTAGCTATTTATTCAGGTAAAATAGTCTGCTTTTTCCTGTGATCAGTAGAATTCCCAACATGGGCCCAAAGAAATCTGGGGCAGAAGAGGTCTGGGGAGTTTATAGAGAGTAGCCTCACCTGTCCAGCAGCTCCCAGTCTTCCCCGCCCCAGCGGTCCCGAAACTCTTCTGTGTTCATCCCCCCAATACGATCAAAGTCGGACTTATAGATCCCAAAGAGGCCAAAGCCATTTACTTCCCAGTAGCCTGAGAAAAGACAAGCCAAGAATTCTTTCTTCAGATTTGAAATGGAAAGCATCAAAAGCTTGAACAGCCCTGTTTAGATCATAGAAATATGTCCCGTAGTGACAGCAAACAACATTATCTCATGTAGATACAAAGGAAACCTGAGCCTTGGTGGTGCAGGCTGTTAAACACCTAGCACTTAATTCCAGCTGCCTGCATTTAGTGCAGGCTCGAATCCCACCAGGCTCAAGGTTGACTCAGCCTTCCATCCTCTCGGGGTAGGTAAATTGAGGACCCAAGATTGTTGGGGGCAATAAGCTGACTTTGTAAAAATGCCACTTGGGGGGGCCAAAAAAGCCCTAGTAATAAGCAGGCATATACAATGGAATGAAGGCTATTGCTGAGCGCATTGGGTTGTGCTCCAAAAATTGTAAGCCGCCCTGAGTCTCCGGAGAAGGGCGGCATATAAATATGAATAAAAATAAAACAAAAAACAAAAAAACAAGGAGGTAACCTTTACTTGAACGAATTTAGAATAGGGAAAGGCTTTGCCAGCTTTACATATCCCTTGAAAATGGATTCTTGCTCAGATCAAATTGGTTTCCAATTAGTAAAGAATTGGCTCCATAATGAATGTTGTCACTCTCTTATTAATGAACATGGGAGTTACCCGGTTCTCCCATGTTACCCCCCTCCTGCACGGCCTGCATTGGCTACCAGTTGCGCTCCGGGTGAGATTCAAGGTTTTAGTTTTGACATACAAAGTCCTACATGACATGGGTCCTCAATATCTGAGGGAGCATCTTCTTCCAATATCAAATGCCGGCCGCCCTGTGCGAGCTCATAGGCAAGGACTCCTCGGGGTCCCGTCGGCGGGTCAATGCCGGCTGGTGATTCCCCAACGACGAGCCTTTTCTGTCGCGGCCCCTGACCTCTGGAATCAACTGCCTTTGGAGCTCCGTCTGGCCCCTGATCTCCGCACCTTCCGCCGTGAATTAAAGACCTGGTTATTTGACCAACCCGGGCTGTGACCCCTCCTTGGGGGAGGGATGGTTTTAATGTTTACTATTGCAATGTTTTAATATTTGGGCTTGTCATTTGGTTTAATGGTTTTTTTAAATATTTATTGTTCTGTGTTTTTAGTTGTGAGCTGCCCTGAGTCTTCGGAGATGGGGCGGCATACAAGTTCAAATATAAATAAATAAACAAAATGCTGGAAGGGTATGCATGTACTTTCTTATTCAAAATAATTTTCTCACTGGTTTATACACAATAGGTATAAATTGCCTGCTATAACATGAGGACTTATGAGGAACAGTTATGGGAATAGAAAGAAGAATCATGCAGTCTTCCTGATGCAGTATAAAGTGACTTTCCTATTGCATTCTTCCAGAATGTTTTCGTTGTTTATACAATACTTCATGTGTCTCCCATTCCCAATAGTCCAGTTGGCTCATAATGAGATAAAAACTATAGACATCCAAGAAACACTTAACAAACAACGTCAATAAGTTAAGACTATAAAATATTTCCTCTAGCTAGCTTCAACTCAACTGCATCTTCTTATCCAAAGTCTATTGGAAAAACATTGTCTTGACTACTTTCTGAAGATAACAAGGGAGGAGTCAACTGTTCAAAAGGGAGGAGCTGCCATCAGGGAGGCCAGTTTCCTCCTCATGAGGGAGAGGTTCTCAGCCTGTCCTCCTGCCTTGTAGAAAGTTGGAAGGTAAACTCTACCTCAGTCAGATGGTTCCCAATGTTATTGAGGATCTAAGTCACAAAAGATTTTAACAAAACTAACGCCTTGAAATTACATCCAAAAGCCTACTAACAACTGATGCAGCTCCTTACATTTTCTTCTTCTTCTTTTGCACCTTCAAATTACTCTTGACTCTTGGCAGCTGCCTGGATGGGTCCATGAAGGTTTCTTGGCAGAATTGTTCAGAAATGCTTGGCTATTGTCATCTTCCTAGGACTTAGAGAGAGTGACTGGCTCACTCATTCCAGAGTGCAGGACATGGAATAATGGATTTAAGTTGCCATGAGGCAGATTCTGACTGAATGCTAGAAAGAAGCCTCCCTAACAATAAGCACAGAGGTCAATTATCCAGAGGGCTGGTGATTTCCCTTCCATGATGGAAAACAATTGACTGTGTTCAAGCAGTGACTAGACAGACATCTCTCTCTGATGCTCTCATTTGGATTCCTGCACACAGTAGGGGCTGGACTCCAGAGTAGTTTTACAGATGTCTTTGTCTCTTTCTCCACACCCAGAAGAAGCACAACTAAAGTATGCAAAACAAGTCCTTGGAGCCTACCTTCATTTATTCTCTTTTTGGGATGCACTTTTATTTCATTCTGCTGGTGCACATTTGTTTTTGTGTTTTTATGATTAGTTGTAAATAGCTTTGAGCAATTGGAAAAGCACATGTAAATATTTTAGTCAATTGATCAATCTATAAAAATAGCAAATCCAATTTTATTTAAAATACAATGTTGACCTTCTCCAAGGATAAAACATCATTAAGTCTAATGTATTAACATTATTTATATACCAAAAGTACGTCTATATTATTTCTCATTAAAACGTACCTTGAAAGAGGCGTGTAAGCCATTTTTTGCAATGCAAAAGGTAAACTTCCCCTTGCTGTTTCCCCCACCCTCCTGTTGATAGTGTCCATATTGAAAATATTAGGAGATAGAACTGTAAATTTGTCACCATCTATTTTATCTATTTTATCTTTGCTGGTTAGAGATGAATTATCTCTATTCAAATGTCATGCATGATGCAAGACTTCTTTCTCCTGGCTGCTTGTCTAAATATCAGGGAAATTTCACTTCTGATCCATTATGGAAAATATTATAGGAAGTGGGGGAAGAAATAGGCTTAAGGATAATTGTACTCAAACTATATCAGAGATAGGGAATTTGTAACCTTTTAGATTTGCTGAACTACAAGTCCCAGCAGCCCTAGTCAAGAGTGATCAAAAGGGATGAGTACCGGGAATAGGAATTTAGCAAAATCTGGCACAGGATTTTGGCCTCTGGTCTAAATCTTTCCCATGCTGTCTTTCCTGCAAAGACGGTGCTCCCAGAGAAGAAGTCATCTACTTCATATTTCCAAGAGTAGTTACAACTGTGAAACAGATTTTAGGAGATGAATATTGGGCAGAAAGGAATGTCTACTGCACAAAACTCAGATGATTTAGAGAATAAGCATATGGCCCCATTTAAACAATAATAAGTCATTAATACCAACAGTATGGTACATATTTTAAAATGAGTACACTTCCTCTCAGCCCTTTCCACTAAAACAGCCAGACATATGCTGATGGATTTCATTGAGCAGCCACACTTGGCAGTGTTATCGTTTAGTGATTTTTATGTCAAACCCACTTAGTGAAGGCCTCTTGAAAGAATGGACTAGCCAAGATTCCTAGTTCAGTGCCTGAAAATGCTACACCAATTCACAGGTTATAGTTTCCCAGCAGCAGCAGCAGTAGCAGCACCTTACCGTTGGGTTCTCGTGGAGAGCTGCCACAGCCCAGCCTCATGACAATGGGTGCATAGGCCAGCTTTCCCTCCACACAGTGTTTCCGGATGCTGTCCAGAATATTGAGGGGAAAGTGAATGTGCAGGTCACAAAGGAATACAATACTGCTGCCATCCTGAGGGATGAAAGAGCATCATAGGCAGGCCGTGAGTGGGGGACAAAGTAGACATTCAACACCTCCCACTTTTCAGGAAGACCCGCTCACTTCTTCTTGGGTCTCACCTCTATGGCGTCCACCCCAGCCTGTAAACCCGCAGAGCGCTCAAAATTCCCTGTACGTTTCAAATACTGGTACCTGTAAAGGAATGGCAAGAATAAAGGCACAGAAATGGGAGAAGCCAGCATGAAGCACAGTCTGTTCAGCAAAATGGCTCTAAATACCAGAAGTTTCCCAGTATCAAGGAAGAGGCTACAAATCAAGAAGTGTTTATTCTAGGTGGAGGAGAGTACTTGACAGTCAAGAAGTGGACATACAAGAAATTCAAGCACTTTAACTCTTAACTCTTTTAACTTTTCTACCAAATGCAAATAAATTCATATCTTCACCAGTAACTTTTTAATCAGTGAACTCTTCAGTTATTTTTAGTTCATCATCAACATTTTCTTGCTCATTGCAGAATGATAATTGAAGCCAAGAGACATAAAAACAAATGGATAATTAGGAACTGTTCTTTAACTTGCAGGCCCACGAATTCAGAATGAGCTTTCTCAGATTAATTCAGGTGGCATGCTTAACAGGGCATAAATTATATTTAATTCAGTGGAATTCCTTCTATGTTCGTATCCACAGGCTCTTGTTGCAAAGTTTTAAGTCAATCACAGGACCACTCCCTCAGCTCTTCTGGCTTTTCATTACAGTTGTTTATTATTACTTTCCTTGTCCCTCCATCCCCTCCCTTTTTTTGGTTTAGACTATCAGTAGGAGAACAAGGAGCCTCTTGCTTCTCACTGCAGAGAATAGGCAAGGATGAAGTAAGGGGCACTGTCACCCTCTCTGCTTCTTCTCTGCTATTTTCTTTCTTTTTTTAAACCCACTAAAAGTGATTGACCCTTAAGTTGCCATACTCTCAAATGGACTTACCTAGAAGATCAAACTGGAGAGTAGCTAATTGTTTTGTGCCAGCTAGGGCTTTTGAGCAATAGCCATAGCACTTATATATCGCCTCATGGTGCTTTACAGCCCTTTCTAAGTGGTTTACAGAGCCAGCATATTGCCCCCAACTATCTGGGTCCTCATTTTACTGACTTCGAAAGGATGGAAGGTTGAGTCAACCTTGACTTAGCATGCTCAAGCTGAGTTATAAAATCACAGTCATCACTGTCTTTCTTCTTTCCTTACTCTATAATATTAATCTTGGGGACAGGCTCCATATAATAGTGGTGACTTCAAGCTGATTGTCCTTGAATTTCTTATATCTGGTGTCTCTTTCAGGTTCTTAAGTGGTTCGGTTTCCTTCAGATATATCTGCCTATTGGCTTTTGGAATAATTATATCAAAAACATTTAGCCAAAGTAGAACTGGTTGTTTATTAATACAGTGATCCTTTTCAATGAATGGGATTTATGGAACTTGCTTTGGGAGTCTTTTTGGCTGAAGAATGTATAAAAGTTGAGACATACATCCAATGATTTCAATGAAGTTCACTTCCTAGTACATATGTTCATGGCTTAGCTTTAACCTACCAATAAAACTGATTAAAACTTGCAGCCCTAGGAATTCTATCTGCCTATTAATGTATCATCTTAATATTTACGATAGTTAATAAAACTAGGAACTCATTCAAACAGCTTTAACTAGAGACATCACACACAGACTGTTTTGATCTCTGCATAGCCGTGCTGTTGTTGGTATTACTTTTTTATATACACAAGCACTGGTTCATTTGTGCTGTTATCCTTTGCTACTGAAGCCTCACACCCCTACACACTGAAGAAAACTGGTTATTTGCACACAAAGTGGCAAGTTTAGACAGGAAATTGAGCAGATTTTATTAAAACAGGTTTCCATCTCCCTAGTGGTTAACTGAACCTACCTGTCATGCCCCTGGTGGAGACTGACACCAAGGAAGAGGAGGAACAGCCAACAGGGAGTGGGAGTGTGGCTCCAGAGGTGGTGGAGGAGACTGGGGAAGGGCAGAGGCTGGCTGAGCAATCAGAGGAGGATCCAGGCCCATCCCAGGGCACACAGGGAGGAGAGGATCAGGGAAAAGCATGGTCTCCTTGGGAGGAGAGGGCCATGATCCTCCTCAGGGCTTACAGCTGGGAGCTATGTATATAAGTGTGTAACTGCACAGTTAGAATTGCTGGAGTCAAAGTGGGTATTTCCTTTGAAGGAGGCTTATCTTTGTTGGACTTCTTCCCAAGGACTTTCCCTGATTATCTGTTTGGAACTTATAATAATTTATCTTGGTTTGCTTCAGAACTCTCGCCGAGACGGTTTGTTCTTGTTTTCCTTTTGCCTCATTATTTACTTTTGGGACTTTAAACTGTGACTAATAAAACAGTTAAGTTGAAGGCATTGCCGGATTTTAATTCATGTTTTGGGTTTTGGGGTTATTTTGAGAGACTACGGGTCATCACACTACCATCTGTTGCACAGAAAAGTACTGGGCAACATTTGCAGTCATTAAAAGAGGTTTTGAAGTTTTAAAATTTAGCAGTGAGGACTTAGGGAGAACCATCAGAAGAAACAGTTCTGAAACTTTCAACCCACTGCTTGGGTTACCTGGGCAGGTGAGCCTCCTGAAGTGCTTTCTCCACATGCATGTCATCACTATCAAAATCCACCAATATGATATTGAAGTTGGCATCCTTGGTGTTCAGAAATAGGCTGGCCATATCTGAGATGAACTGCTGTACCCAGCGTGCTTGGTTCTTCACTGCAAGATATGAACAGGGATTTTTGGCATTTTAACACAAAAACTCAATAGAGTGTTCATGGCGAAACATTCCCCTAATTAAAGGCTTCAATTATCCTTATGGACACACAATAGCAAGGGCATAGAGACAATTCTCAGCATAGGTTTCAATCATGATTTCAAAAGACTTCAGAAGTTTCTAGCCCATAGAAATTCAGCATTTGAGCATTACATTATTCTAATAGCAGAATGAAAGAATACAGTGAAGATGCCAATATAGTTATGCACCAATATAATTTCCTTATCACCTATTGATCAGTGCAGCTTTGCTCCTCTGTAGCCTCATTATAGAATATGGGATTTACCAAGGCAAACAAAAACACATAATTTAAGATCTGGGATACAGTATTCTTTATTTGCTACTCTCCTTTCATGGGGTACAGAGATTAGCTTGGGAGGGACAGATCTGAGTCATTTTACCCTTACCATTCTCTCATTTCCTTCCCAAATGGAGCATAGAAAGACTTTCCTCCCATAATTTCTCTCATTTCATGTCAACAAGGTCTCACAGGAACAGTAGTAATGAGGAAGAAGCAAATTGGACAGGATAGTAATGAGGAAGAAGCAAAGTGGACAGGATTATGCGATGACTGAGTTCCACCACGTTTGTTGGACCCATGCCCTTCCTGGTTGGTTTATGCCTCCAGGGAGGTGACATGCGGCTGGCTCCGGGCAGTGGTCAATGCTTCTCTGGGGGAGGGTACCTTTCCCGCTGCCTTGAAGGAGGCGGTGGTGAGGCCTCTCCTGAAGAAGCCTGCCTTGGACCCAGCCGAATTGAACAACTTTCGTCCAGTCTCCAACCTTCGCTTTTTAGTGAAGGTTGTTGAGAGTGTGGTGGCTCAGCAGTTTCCGCTTTTCCTGGAGAAAACGGACTACCTGGACTACCAATCGGGCTTCCGACCTGGGTATAGCATGGAGACGGCATTGGTCGCACTGATGGATGATCTCCTGAGGGCTCGGGACAGGGGTTTTTCCTCTGTCCTGGTCCTGTTAGATCTCTCAGCAGCTTTCGATACCATCGACCATGGTATCTTATTGTGGCGTCTCGGGGGGCTGGGAGTGGGAGGCACTGTGTTGCAGTGGTTCGCCTCCTTCTTCTCGGGACGCTCGCAATCGGTGTTGGCAGGGGGGCAGAGGTCGGCACCAAGGGCTCTCACTTGTGGGGTCCCCCAGGGGTTGGTCCTCTCACCCCTCCTGTTCAACATCTATATGAAACTGCTGGGCGAGATCATCCTTGGCTTCGGGGTGAAGTATCATCAGTACGCTGATGATACGCAGTTATACATCTCCACCCCAGGCCACATCAGTGATGCCCTCTCCGTGATGTCCCGTTGTTTGGATGCGGTACGGATCTGGATGGACAATAACATGCTTTGGCTCAATCCGGCTAAGACAGAGTGGCTGTGCATACAGACATCTCGGCCCAGCCAGGAGATTCCATCTTTGGTCATGGGGGGAGAGGTGTTGCCCCCCGTGGACAGGGCACGGAATCTGGGGGTCCTCCTGGACTCACAGCTCAGGTTGGAGGAGCAGGTGGGAGCCGTGGCCAAGGGGGGCTTTGCCCAGGTCCGGCTGGTTCACCAGTTACGCCCATACCTGGACCGAGATGCCCTGCGCACGGTCACTCAGGCACTTGTCACCTCTCAGCTCGACTACTGCAACGCTCTCTATCTAGGACTGCCCTTGCATACCATCCGGAGGCTTCAGCTGGTGCAAAATGCGGCCACGCGGGTTGTGATGGGAGCTTCCCGGTACTCCCATGTTACACCCCTCCTGCGTGACCTACATTGGTTGCCGGTTGCCCTCCGAATGAGATTCAAGGTCTTGGTATTGACATTCAAAGTCCTACGAGACATGGGTCCGGGCTATTTACGGGAACGTCTACTGCTGGCATCAAATACCAACCGCCCTGTACGAGCTCACAGGCAGGGGCTCCTCGGCATGCTGTCTGCGACCCAGTGTCATTTGGCAGTGACGCGGGGGAGGGCCTATTCTGTGGCGGCTCCCGCCCTGTGGAATCAACTACCACTGGGGCTCCACCTGGCCCCTGACCTCCGCGCTTTCCGCCATGACTTAAAAACCTGGTTATTTGAGCAGGCTGCGCTGTGCTGACTCCTCTTGTGGGGGGGTTGTTTTTATAATCTGTTTTAGTCTAATTTGGCTTGGTTGGTTGGTACTTTAATGTCTATTTAGGTGTGGCAAGTAACCAATATGAAAAAGAATGCTAAACATGTCCATACAAAATATGCCCATGCTAAATATATCCATCCCAAATATTTTCCTATTAAGCAAATTCTATAGTTGATATATTGATAAAAATACCCTGAAAACCCCACTTACCCAGAAGTAATAGCAAGATAAAAAGGTGTGATCCAAGAGAAATTGCTACTAATCTGTTTTAGTCTAATTTGGCTTGGTTGGTTTAATTCATTAATTTATTGTACTGGTTTTAACTGTGAGCCGCCCTGAGTCCTTTCGGGAGAGTGGGCGGCATACAAGTCAAATAAATAAATAAATAAATAAATGCATCCCTGGCAAATATCTCAAGTATGGCTCCTTCTTTTGCCTGACTTATATATATTTTTTAAAATATGAAGACAATATGAAAAAAGAATGCTAAACATGTCCATACAAAATATGCCCATGCTAAATATATCCATCCCAAATATTTTCCTATTAAGCAAATTCTATAGTTGATATATTGATAAAAAATACCCTGAAAACCCCACTTACCCAGAAGTAATAGCAAGATAAAAAGAATATGTGTATTCCAAGAGAGATTTCTTTTCCAAACTATTTTCAACCCCAATCCAACTATAGTTGGCCTCCGGTTTTGTTTTGCCTCATACGGGAAAAGAAGCCTTTCAACCAGTGGTGGGTTTTACTACTACTACTGGGTCTGTGGGCGTGGATTGGTGGGCCTGTTGTAGCTTGGTGGGCGTGGCTTGGTGGGCATGGCAGAGGAAGGATACTGCAAAATCTTCATTCCCACCCCACTCCAGGGGAAGGATATTATAAAATCTCCATTCCCTCCCCACTCCTGGGGGAAGCTTACTGCAAAATACCATTCCATCCCCACCCCACTAACCTGCTTTCTAGCTCCACTCTCCTATGCAGGGCAACAAAAGAAGACCCAGCTGATCAGCTGGGACTCGGGTGGCAGAGAATAGATGGGGGCGGGGCTAGTCAAAGGTGGTATTTGCCAGTTCTCTGAACTGCTCAAAATTTCTGCTACCGGTTCTCCAGAACTGGTCAAACCTGCTGAATACCACCTCTGCTTTCAACCCTGGGATACGGGCGGCAATCGCTTACCTGGGACAACAAAATGTATCATAACATCATGCCTCCAGCTGAGCCGCAAAGGTCGGCAGAGGGTGGGTTTTCCATACAGAAGACTCCAGGCACTAGGTGGTGGTTGAGATTGAGTGGACACAGTTGCAGGCCCTTCTGGGTTGACTTCAGTGCTGTCCTCTGACTTGCCCTGGTGGAGCAGGACATAGATGTATTCTGAGAGCCTGACTGTTCTCTGGCCCCTCTCCATCAGCTCTAACTCCATCAGATAGCGGTTGCCTCGGGCTGTGTCTCGCCGCTTCTCAACATTAATGATTCGCAAGAGAGTATAGATGCTGTGGGTGAAAGGACAGAAAGCTGTCATATGGAATCTTGGGCCACATCAAATACTCTCCTTCAAGAAACTATCTTGTATCAACTGATTGATTTAGCATTGTTTATCTCTTTTATTCTGACAAGATCCTGGGGAGAACACACACATCTTACAAGTACACAAATGTAACCATTTCCCCTCAGGGGTGGGATCATACCAGCATAACAACTGGTTTGGTGAGTGTGTGCCTTGTGCGCGCTGCGCGCAAGTGCATACTGTTGACAAATCACTAGCTCCGGCAAGCATTCACCTTCTGCTGCCGATGCGCGGCACCCAGCTGTGCCGCGCAAAGCAGCTGAGGTAGAAAAAGCAGGGAATAAAGCACAGTCTAGAGCCCAGGCGAGTGGGTGGGCCAAACAGAAGACCAGAAGATCGTCGCAGTGAACCAGTTTGGTCTCAGATGCTCTTCGAGCTACCAGTTCAGCAGAACTGGGCTGAACTGGTAGAATCCCACCCTTGTTTCCCCTAGAGTAGCACACCTAATTGAGGAATGGAAGGGTGAAGGGGAGCCTCATACCACCCTTATCTATTCTTGTGATAATGCCTCCCTTCACATAATTCTCTTCCATTCTTACCCGCCATTCTTCTCATTGAGTTTCTCCATATACTGAGCCACCACATCCACTACCTCGCTTTCGCTCAGCTGCAAGTTTCCCGAAACGTTGCACCTCAGATCATTCCAGTCTGAACGGAGCAATTCAAGTCCACAGGGCTGACACTAAACGTCCGTTGCCAATTGATGGAATCCTCTAGCCAACTCTGCTGAATCTCAGAGTTTTCATAACTATAATCAGACACTTCCTCTTCCACTTCTTCCTCCTGGGTCTTCTCAGGACCTCCAAGTGCCTTTTGCTGAGATTCTGTCATTTCTGACATCTGTAGGAAAGAGGTCACTTGCACACCTTCAGACAGCACTACCTCTGAAGAATTGAAATCTAACATAGTCCTTGCTGGAGTGGTGACTTCAAAGTTTTCTTTGCTGAACAGCCCTTCTGCAGGCAAGATTGAGGCACTTGGATGCATCTGCCGCTTAATATTGCCTTTGAAAGGTTGCCTACCATAAAATTGTTCCCATTTCCGGCTGACTTGTAGGCCTTTCCTTTTAGAAAGATCTGTTTCCTTGGTGGTATTAGCAACAAGCGAAGATGTTCTATGGGCAGAGGGAGAATGAAGTTTGTTGGAGGGAGCAGGGCCACCCTGAGGGATCCTGGAGTTCCATCGCACCTTCCTTGGAGATCTAGGATAGAGGAAGACTCCAGGGAAAACATCCTTCTGTGATGGGGCCTTCTTCTTACTGGGTTGCAACCTGGTCACATATACTTTCTCTGGAGGTTTGTTTGTCTCTTTCTTGGATTGTTTCTCTTCCTTAGGACTCTGCTGCTTGGTCTTTCCAGCAAAGAAGGGCACAGAAAGGTGAGGCTGGAGGCTGAAAGAGCTGCCTTTTTTTGAAGATGACAGTAGTCCCTGATCACCTTCCTTCCTTCCCTTCTCCACATCTTGTGCCCAGTTGAGAGACCGGCCATTGATGATGACATGTTCTCCAAAGGATGCTGCATTCTCATAAACCTGGAAGCCCTTAGATGGAGTCTGAGGACTCAGGCTAGGTTCACTGCTTGGGCCTATAGAGACAGGATGCCTTGTGAAGTCTCCTTCTTCATTGAACATCTCTTGCTTCTGATGAAAGCTATTATAGTCCATATTATTCCCATAATCTTTTGTGGCTAATGGCTTATCTTTTCTCTTCATTCCAGTGAACACATGGGCATCCAACTCACTGGGGCTCTTGACATCAGGAAAAGGGTCAGTAGGTTCAGGACTATCAGCACCTTCTTCCTCCTCATCAAGGAAATCTAGGAAATTATTCACAAAGTAGGTCAAACCTTGGAGTGATACCTGTGATTGGTAGATGACTTATGGGTAGGGAGGTTGTGGCAGACAATGAGATAAAGAACAAAGTTTTGGGTCAATAGAGCCTATAAGAGGAGACTGAGAAGAGACTGGGGAAGTAGAGAGCAGCAAACATTTAGAATGAGCATAAGCCATTGGAAAACAGCCATAATATTCCTGTTTCTTAAACTCAGCAACCTCCATTGCTCTGATTGTAAGGCAGGGATGACTTTTTCTTAAATTCAATTTCCATGAATCCTAGACAGCATGGCTAATGGTAAGGGATGATGAATAAGGCAGCATAACAACATCCAGGGGTGTGTAAGAGACAAGTTGTCCTTCCCTGTTCTAAATAAGATACTTGATGAAATAATGAAAAACAACGGCCTTATGACCTTCATTTTCCTGTACTGTTGTTCTTCCCTGCTTCTAGTCTATTCTGTCTAAGAAATTACTTTAGGTCAAAAAATAAAAGTACAAAATTACTGTGCACAAAATAAAAAATACATACTGTGTAGATTCCCATTATTAGTTTTAAAAGCAGAGTTTTTATATTTTGGGGGCACAACTAGGAATTTGAGTGATAGACCTTGGTCAGTTTCCAACTAGAAACATTAAGATATTTTTTTCTCCCCATATAATTAACAAAGCCTCTTTTTTATTGAGAAGAATCAAGGCTACATTTTGCAGAGGCTGAAAGTCTAATTTTCTTGCTACTGCAAACCAGATTTAGGTTAGGAAAAGTATTGATTCCGTTTTAAGGTAAGCAAAATATTATTCTCAGGATTAACAGTGTCTAGACTGCAAAAATTACTTCCTTGATTGGGACAGCTTTTAGAAATCCAATGTCACAAAGATACAGGGGAGAGCAGAGATCAGTGAGTTGCTGAAGGTACGGGGAGTCCTTGATTTATGATGGTAATTGGGACTATAATTTAATGGCTAAATGATGTTAAGCAAGAAATTACACCATTTGACCTGATTTTACAACCACTTTTTACAGTAGTCATTAAGCGAATGGCTTAATGTTAAACAAATCATGTGGTTGTTAAGGGAATCTGGCTTCCCCAATTTACTTTGCTTGTCCCAAGCCAACTGGAAAGGCCTTAAATGTAATTGAATATATGAATGACCCTGGGGAAAGAGAAGAGGAGATGCTGCCTAGGATAGAATCAGATCAGGGAAGGAATTGCAGTTGTTAACAGTCAGAGAAACAAATGTAGGAAAGATCCAACCTAATCCTAATGGATCAAGCAGTTAAAAGTGCAGTGGAAAGTTTTGTGTCTTCAGACTAGCAAGATTCTGTTAAAGTGGCCTTACATTAAAGTAGAATCAGTTCATCTCCATATTTCCTGTCTGGTTTATCTGAAAGAGCTTGACCCAAATCATGGTCATGTGACTGCAAGACACTGCTACCATTGTAAATGCAAACCAGTTGCAAACCAGGTGCCTAAACTGCAATCACATGACCACTGGTGTAGTGTGGCAGTCCTAACTGAGGACAAGTTGTAAGTCACATTTTCTGAGGTTGTTGTAACTTCAAACTGTCATTAAAGCGATTGGTCATAAATTGAAGACTATCTGTACAGGTCATTCCCTGCAGAATATGGCCAGAATCAAATACTTCTGTGCATAGGCAGTACTGTATGCTTTAATAAGGCCTCTTGAGAAACTGCTCGTGTATAGCCAGCAGGATGTGCATAAAACCAATATGTTCCTTTTATATATAAGAAGAACTGATTTTCAAATTAGCTTTCTGTTACAGGAGCAGAGCTGTCAATGCTATCTAAAAAGGAAGCGCCTGTGTAAATTCATTCAGAAATCACCCCAAAACACAATTGGTCACAGATAGAAATTTAAGCTGTGCAAGTAGATAGTACAAAAATATTACTGCAAGTGGATGGTATTATTATAATACTGCTGACAGCCAAGGATTCAATAGCTGCTTATAAAATAGGTTAAAAATACTCACTATCAGGATTCAGGAAGAGGAAGGCTCTCTGGTGTAAATCTTCTTCCTCTTCATCCATTTTCATGTACTTAGAAAAGCCAAATCTGGAGGTAAAAAGAATAATGTTTCAGACACAGGGTATGTGTGCATACACAAACCCACATACAATCTGTCTTGCTCAAATATAGCTAAGGGTCTTGGCCTACCTTATCCTATTTTTCACAGGTTCTAGAAGGGCATTTTAAAGACTTATAAATATTGCAAGGGTAGGTTTTTGTGAGTCACAGCCAACTTCACCAGATTGCCTGGAGTCATCGGCTATACACATTTACTCACCTGGATGCACCACAGTTCTGAAGGACAGAGATAGTTGTTGAAACTGTGTTTCTGAACACTTAGGTAGAAAAGAACACAATGCATGTTGATGGAATATATTAGTAAAGAGCAAAGCATGGGAAAGGTAAGACCCCATCTCAATGCTGATGTCAGAGAGCACTCATAATATCTAAGTCACAGGAATCTGTACTTGCTGTACTTGACTCAGTTGTTAATTAAAACTGGCTCAAGTATCAGGAGAGTGTCATGCCGATCCTCCACTAAGCCTTCTCCATGGGGTTCATTGCCTGTCTTACTAATGTCTGCTGAAAAGGCCTTCCAGACATATAACCATAAATGCAGAAGATTCTTCACAAGCTGGAACCTGAACAGATTAAAATCACAGCTCATGTGTGACTCATGTAAAGACTCCTCCCTGTAGGTGTTGATAGTCAAGAAGTGGGACTCGTCAGCACATGTAACCTGTCATGGAGTTGTTTCTCATCCACAGGTTATTTTCATCAGTTTTTAAAAAGGGGACATCTTCTATAGGGCAATCATGATTAAGTGGGACAACTTGCCTCCAGAAGTTGTGAATGCTCCAACAGTGGAAGTTTTAAAGAAGAGATTAGACAGCACATTTGTCTGAAATGGTATAGGTTTTCCTGTGTAAGCAGGGGGTTGGACTTGAAGACCTCCAAGGTCCCTTCCAGCTATTCTATTCTATTCTATTCTATTCTATTCCTAATCCTAATCCTAATCCTAATCTATGGATGCCCTGCAAATACGGCTAAGATAAATTGGGATATCTGGGAAGGGAAAGAGAAGCAAATCATAAGAGAATGGGTCAACAGTATTTGTCCTCTAGCCTTTCTATCATTATATGTACTAGAAGCCCAAAGGTGAAATATCTCTTGCATTCTTATTTTATATTTCAAATATTTCCACAGAGTTGTTTTGCTGTGCTCTCCTCCTGCCCCAGAGCTGGGAAATCATGTCAGCATAAATGGTGCTGCTCTTAAGGACCATCCATGTGAGGCTTTTTGTGCAATTTCTCCGGTGGCAATACAAGAGCAGGGACTAGCACTATTCCTTGGTTAAATTCAAATGTCACTAACGATAGGAAAGGCCATTACCAAATGCTGTGAAAAATGTGCACCTGGGTAGTGATATATGGTCTCGATGATCTGTTCAATCATTTCTTCAATTCTTTTCCCAAAGGGTAGTTGATCTAACAATAACTAGATGACAATTGTGAGTTTATTGTTCTAACTGCAATGTGGTGGTTGTGTGGATTTGTGCCACTCAGGTGAAGCCACTGAGTAAGTGTTCTTGGAGAGTTAAACTATTTTTAGTTTGCCTGAGAGAAGTGTTCAGCTATGAGATGCTCTGCTCAGGCACATCCATATAATTTCTCCAGTTTTATTTCAGATCTATTTTTCAACTACTAGATGGTGGCCAAAAAAATGGGGGGCTCTCTTCCTTAGCCACCTAGCTATCATCCAGATTTCTGTAACTGAGATATAGCTACAACAGTGCATTGTTAAACAGCTGGAGATTCTTTACTAATTCATTTTTAGTATAATTTTATTAAGGATTAAAAACTAATACAAACTAATGAAAACTGAAGAAATAAATCAAAGAGAACCCTAAAAATCTGAGAAAGGAAAAAAGTAAAAGTAAAACAGGAAAGAAAGAAATAAGATACAAAGTAGTTTCCAATCTTCTTTAGAGAAGCTATATGTGCAATTATAAACTTACCCCTTATTGTATGGTTATAACACAACTCTCTTCTTTCTACAATTTATTCAGTCTACTCATCAAAACCATACATCACAAGTTCATTTTTTTTTCCTGTTTCATGCAAGAAGTCTACAAGGCGTTGCCGTGCAGCAATAAACATAGTCTTTGCTTTTTCTTTGTTCAAACAATTCAATTTAGCCATCTCAGCAAGTTCCACCACCTCAACACTTCACTGATTCATGTATCACATCACAGCACACATACAGAATTTTGAACATCCAAAATGATAGAAGAGGAAAAAATTATAACTGTAGGTTGAAGTCCTGTCTGTACCAGATTGCAATTTGCAAGTAACTTTTTAAAAAAATAATAATTCCGGAAGAGAGTGACTGAGGGGCATTCCCAGAGATCACTGGAAACTGGGAAGGGAATACCTCATCATATAGGCCACAGAAGCAATATTTTCTATTTCTATTACACTTGTTGAGGCAGAGAAGGCTAGTCATGATCTCTAGGTCCACCAATCATCAATACTTAAAGTGGGGATGAGGAGGGAGGATGTCCCTGTGAAAGCAGGACAATTTTAGTCTCCCACAGAGTCAACAGAGCACCATAAATCAGGCCCAAGGACTGAACCAAAGGGGTTGGTCCCATCACAGGCCTGCTACACTGATTGCAGCTGAGCAGATTTACACCTCTGATCATCTCACCTCAAGCTTCTTCCCCCATATGCCAAGGAGCCATGGTGGTGCAGTGATTAGAATGCAGTACTGTAGGCTAACTCTGTCCACAGCCAGGAGTTCGATCCTGACCGGCTCAGTGTTGACTCAACCTTTCATCCTTCTGAGGTCAGTAACATGAGGACCCAGATTGTTGGGGGCCATATGCTGACTCTGTAAACTGCCCAGAGAGTGCTGAAAAGCAATATGGGGCAGTAAATAGGTGCTATTGCTATTGTCCAAAAGAGAGATCTTCTAGAAAAACATTTCTTTCATGCCATAATACTTTGGACCCAGCTGCAACATGCCTCAGTAGTAGTTTACCTACGAGATGAGGCTCAATTGCAAAGTCCACAACAAACAGAAAGTGGGACATATTGTCAGTGCTGTGAGCAGGTCACGTGGATGAACCTTCAGTCTGTTAAAAGACAATGTACTTTTTTTTCACCAATATACTTTCTACACTTCAAGCAGTTCTTTCACAGCTGCTTTGTAATAACTCTTCTTCATACTTACTTCTCTAGGTACATTGGAGATTCTCTGTAGAAGCATTTGTTCTCTGATTCCATGTGTGTAAGCCGGGTGAAATCATTAGGATAAACAAAAGAGAGGTAGACCTGTAGAAGGGGAAAACTGGTAAGAAAAGTCACAATAAGATGTCTATCATTCCAGTTTCAACAGAAACTAAGGAAAAAGAAGAACAGATGTGTGGACTATATCACCAGGAACAAGCAAATACTAAAACACGATTATTATACAGGACCATAAACTAGGGCGAGAGAAACTGTTTGCATCTCAATGTCTGCATTGTGATATATTTTAAATCTAGCTTTTATTTTCTTTTATACAGAAACAAACTTCCACTCCAGGATATTGTGGCTACAGAAGCATAGGGATTTACTAAAAGACATTTAAATATGTTTTCGGTATTCAGGCAGCAATTACCTTCCCTTTCTCTTCTCTATCCCTTCCCAATTCTCTCTTCCTAAATTCACCTTTCCTCTCTTTTCTGGTTTACTAATGTTAATGCAGTTCCTATTAAAACATTCTGATCACTGTTGATGGTGTTATTCTGCATATTAAAAGAAATAACAAAAAGTCGAGAGATGTGGGCAGGGAAAAAAATGGTAAAAACAAAGCCCATCAAGACACTTACAAATTGCAGGCCCTGATAGCGGGCAATAGGAAAGTCCTTCACCACATATGTGGGGCTGTAGGCACAGGGGACCAGCACATTCTCCACATGGGACGGCTCAATCTTGGGAGCTGAGATAAAGGCAATTAGGAAAGAAGAAATGAGGCCTTTCCAGACCACATGATGTTCCAGGGTCCACATGAACTCAACATAAGTGACTATTGACTCTAAATTGTGATCTTCTTCTCTTGATTTGTCCTAATCTATGACATTTACACTTAATTTCTTCAATTAAGTACCAGATATTCATCTTTTTGGCACTTTATGAGGAGGGATTTTGCTTTCTGTGGAGAAGCACTTTCTTAGGAGCATCCTTCCAGCATAAAGTGATCTACCTACCCTGCTGCATTATAAACAATACAGGACTAGCTTTCGTTATTCCCATGGTGAAGTACCCCAATATTCCTGGTGAACATCAGGTTAGAGACATCTATCTTGCCCTTTCCAAAGTTCTCAAGATAGTAACACAGAAAGGTGGTCAATTCCCCATACATAAACACTTTTTAGGAATGCCTGTTTAACGCTTTGCTGCTCACACGGATATTTACTTAGCCCAGTCCCCAAGCGCCAGCTTTTATCGTTCTTCAGACCACAATACAGCTTCCTAGTCTCCAACTGTGTTTCTCTTAGTCAAATTGTTTCTTCTCTCCCACTTACTGAGGAAGAAAATATCCCGAGGGTCAGGCTTCAGCATATCAGCTCCATGTTCATCCCTTTGTGCACCCCAGAGGTAGCTGTCAGCGTGGCTAGCAAGAGACTGAGGCACATGGCCTACCTCATTCATTTTCAGACTGGATTCATCTGAGGGCAGAGGAAGAGAGGGGCAAGAAAAAAGGAGGTATGACTGATGGGGGTAAAACTTATATACCCTTGGATATTTGCACAGCAAAGGCAGTCCACATCTCACATTTATTAGAAATAAAGATCGAGTAAGAGGGGTCTTGGAATAGATTCCTAGCATTTTCACAGAGCCATTTTCACAGAGCCTGCAACCAACCTACATCCCTGACTAGTAATAATTATTAGTCTCTTTTCCTTACCCAGTTCTCTTGTTCTTATTAATGTCATTTTCAGGGGGCATTGTAGTTCTGAGAAGCTGTGAGTTTGCTAGAGCTCAAATGGTTTGCATGCACGTGCACTGTTGTGTTTGTGTGTGTGTACCATTTATTAGAAATTCTTAGTCCAAAGGCTTGATTTACAGTATACGTTTTGATGGATGTGTCCCTACTTTCTTCTTAAATCTATGCTACTAAATCTGGTGACCTTGCTGCAGATCTTGCTTGGTATTTGGTTCCTATTTTCACCTTAAGGCCCTGCCATTTTTGTTACTGCCTGCATGCCTTCTTTATAGCTTATCAGTTCTTTGCTCTCTGCTTTTTGATATTCTTATGAAAAACTGTAGCCTTTTGCTATTCATTGATTTATTTATTTACCTTGCTGTACTCTTCTTGAGGTGTTTTGATTTAGATTTAGGCATATGTCACATTTTTATTTTCTGTTGCTGCTGGGGTTTGGATAGGGCTTGTGACCAATGCCCATTTGTTTTCCTAGTAAAGGCTCACTTCCAAACACAACTGGTTGTTTTAAAGGCGATCTCATTCCTTCCAATCTCACTTGAGTTTCTACCTGAGGTAGGGCTTTTAGAACTACAGGGAATTCACCAAAATTACGCAAAGCTAGCCTATATTTTATCCAGGTATAGATAATTTTCACTTTTTATGCAGTAACTACTTTTATTAAGCCTTTTTATCAACATAGATCTTTAAAATATGACTGTATATCCTCTTCAAGGCTGGCTGTTATCTAGGTGGAGAGAAAAGAATTTTCCAGTAATATTCGTTAGAAAACGTGATTCCTTTCTCTTGAGTATGTTTAAGGGTAAGCGCAGCCATTATTTTTAGAAGGCTCACAAGGGGAAGAGAACTGTTATAGACCTGCTCTACTAGAGGATATACTTTGAATGGCTATTATTTGGGTATCTTAAGACTGGCTGAGATTCAGTCAGGAGTTATCTGCTGAGCTCTCTTCCAACAGTCCCAATTTATCTATAATTTTCTTTCCAGCTGCCCATAACTTGTGTCTTTTTAAAACAAATGACAAACACCTGTTCTACATCTCCAAACACCTGTTTTAGAGAACTATCCATCTTTTTAACATCTTTCATCTCCTCTTTCATGTTTAAAAAGTCTTATACATTCTTTTCAAAAGCTGTCAATTTAATATCCAGGAAATTGGCCAATTAAGTATCAAATGACTCAGCTAACTTATTGCCCAATTCCTCAAATCTTTTCTAACGTAAATGTGGTGTGATTCATCTCTCTGCAGGTTGCTCTCCAGAGTGCCCTAACCCTCTTCTCTGCTATTTATGCTGCTTTTCTGGTGGTTGCCATTGTAATACTGTAATCCAGAAGTGAACGTGCCTCAATTATCAGAGAAAAAGTAAAAGGAAAGCCCTTTTTTCTGTTTTGTCTTTCTGTGTCCTTAATACTTTAGTTATCTCAACTGGCACTCTGTGGTTAGGGTCAGCATCATAGTACCTTATTACTTTTATCTTTTGTTTTGTAAAATCCACCAATTGTCTATGCTCTGTACTAGTAAACAAAAAAGCATTTCCACAAATGTCCACTTCATTTGTCTATTTTAATTCCAAATTATTCCAAAGCACATTCACTAAAATAATTAATTAAAAAATGAATTTCAAAATAACTATCTATTTTATCTGTTTTTAACTTTCTTACATCCATTTCTTGTTAAGCTTTTCATCAAAAGTCTTTTAAATTATAAAATCTTTTCCCTTTTAGTCCAGAAAGAATGTTGACTCACCAAGTGGAAGTCTCTTATCCTGCCACTCAGAAAATCTGCCTTTAGCTGTAAATTAGTTACATCTAAGAGTGTTTAAGAAATTGATTCATGTGTCCATATAAGCTGCATTAAGGTTAATTTATGCTTCACCGAAAGAAATCTAACAAAAACCTAATAGAGATACTAAAAAGAAAAAAGACAGAAATGGCCACTGTCTCTTATATATAATTTTGCAGATGACTTGGTGTTGATTTTGAAAGCTCCCTGAAAGGGAATTGAAACATTAATGGGAAAACTAAAATAAATTGGTGCATTAGCAGGATTTAAGATCAAAACCAAAGGTGAAAATGTTAACAAAAGCATGAAAATAGAGATCAAGCAGAATTAATGAATAAAATGGTTTTTAACATTGAGAAGAAAATGAAATATTTGCATATCACTATGACAAATATGAACTGCATTTGATTTCAAAATAATTATATTGCTAAGATGGGAGAAACTACTGTACAATTGTCATTGATGGGGAGAGTTTCTGTAATAAAAATGAAAGTCCTGCTTAGAATGATACTTTTATTTTATATAATATCTACTTTGACAACTGATGCATCATTTAAACAGTGGCAAAAGCATATATCTAAATTTGTGTGGTGGGGGGAAATCTTTATATAAAACATGAGTTAAATATAAGGTATTACAAGCTGCAAAGAAAAGAGAAGGATTGGGTTGATCTGATCTGAAGATGTATTTTGTAGCTTACTGTTTCATTTGACTTACAGTATACTATTTACTCTGTCCCTTGCCTATTTGTGAATCCCAGAATAGGACCTGGCCTGGAGAAGATAGAATTGAAAATTTCTTTTCCTGAACTTCCTTTAAGTAGTATATGTTAGAATATACATTTTTTGGGGAGGGGGACAATTATTTCTCTCCTATGTGATCTCCTAGAAAAGAGCAGTATTGGGCTTCCGGTTTTGAGCCTCCCCAAAGATGGACCGCTGACCACGATCATGCGCGGCTTTGGTCTGTGCTTCGGCGTCAGAGAGCCCTGATCTTTTAGATTTGGGGCAGAAGCTGCTTCGTAGGGGCGGCGGAGGAAAGGGAGACCATCAGCCGGGTAGAGGGGAGCCGCAAATCCCCCCCGGTTTGGCAAAGCTCCCTCCCGAAGACGCCTGAAGCGGTGGTCCAAAATGGCCACCCTGAAGGGAAGGATTAGACTAGAATAAGTATTGGGCAGGAGAGAGTGGAAGAAGCAAACAGCAGGAGAAACAGGACAATATAATCAAATGGAAATTACCGTCTGGATTAGCATTACAAAGTATCTTTAAGAAAGGACTCAAAGCGGTGAATTGAAAGAAGTAAAAAAAAAGGTGTGAATTGCCTTTGACAGCGACAGAGCTTTGAGCCGAGAGAGGTAGAAGCTGTACAAGGAATTACACAACTAACTTGGATGAGTATATCTTGATTTTATACAAGCACTAATTCAAGCTGAACTATAGATTGCTAAAGAGGAAATTTATATTAACTGGATCTTTTTGGGGGACTGTGGTTTGAAAAGCTCTGAATAATTGGAAAGGAAAAGAAAAGAGGAGGTGTGGACTTGTTAGAACAAAGAGTGCCATCTGAGTTAAATTTAACTTGACTTTTTTTTTAAAGACTCTGTTTCTTAAAAATACAAGGAAAATTGATACAATAAAATAAGAGTTTTGGAAAATTGAAATATTGAAGTAAAGAAAGATATATGAAGATTCTGCCCTTGGATTGTTAATTCTGTTATGGACTTGGTATTGGACTAGCTGAGGATTAAAAGTTGAGAGGAAGGAAACAAAAGCAGACTGTTGGCATTAACTTTAAAGACACCAACTGGATTAAATAGAAAATTGTAAAATGGCAATATCTCTTCAGGCACTAAAAATGGAACTTGGAAACATTAAGGAAACTTTACAGGAAAGAGGTGAAATTTTGGGCTTCGTTTTTAAATTTTTTGAAGAGGCAATTGCAGAGTATGAACAACAAAGACAAAGTACAGAAGAAGAGGTGGAGCAAATTTCAGAAGGGGCCATCTCTAATCACCATCGAGAACAAAGAAATCCAGAAGGAAAGAGTAAAAGAATTGGGAATAAATATTGGAGGTCTGAGAAATTGATTAAAGAGGGAAATATCCGGAAAATAAAAAAAGGGGAAAAGAATCAGCAGAAATTCAAAGGGCAGAAGATAGCTCAAAAGAGAGAGGAGGTTAAAAACTGGAGTGAAATAATAAAGGGGGAAATGTTAGGGGAAAGAAGGGAGAAGAAGCAAGATTTGGGAACAAAGGAATATGGGAATTTTTAAAAAATGGGGGTAAATTTCTTACACAGAGATTATTTATTTATTTATTTATTTGATTAGTCAGTTGCTTACAAGATAATAGGTATAAGTATAAACATAGTTATAAATACATGTTTACATATAAGAAAATAAAAGAAACAATAGGACAGGGAAAAGAAACAATAGGACAGGGACGGTAGGCACTTTGGTGCGCTTATGCACGCCCCCTACAGACCTCTTAGGAAAGGGGTGAGGTCAATAGTAGATAGTCTAAGGTTAAAGTTTTGGGGGTTTGGGGAAGAAACTACAGAGTCAGGTAGAGTATTCCAGACATTGACCACTCTGTTGCTGAAGTCGTATTTCCTGCAATCAAGTTTGGTGTGGTTTACCTTGAGTTTGTATCTATTGTGTGCTCTTGTATTGTTATGGTTGAAGCTGAAGTATTCATTGACAGGTAGGACATTGCAATGTATGATTTTATATACTATACTTAGATCGGACCGAAGACGGCGTAGTTCTAGGTTTTCTAGGTCTAGAACCTCAAGTCTGGTGGCATAAGGTATTCTGCAATGAGTAGAGGAGTGGAGAACTCTTCTTGTGAAATATTTCTGGACCTTCTCTACTGTGTTAATATCAGATACGTAATGTGGGTTCCAGACTGGTGAGCTGTATTCAAGTATTGGTCTAGCAAATGTTTTGTATGCTCTAGTTAGTGTGATATTACCAGAGAAAAAGCTACGTAGGATTAGGTTAACAACTCTTAATGCCTTTTGGCTATGTAGTTACAGTGGGCTCTAGCAGCTTGAGATGTCATTAGAGATGAGTACTCCAAGGTCCTTGACAGAGTGGATATGGAATATGTTTATCAAATATATTGAAATGCTTTTGAGGATTGGAATGCCGATTTTCCTTTTCATTTCTTTTGGTTTAAGTATGAATGGAATAATTGATAGAATATGTGTAATAAATAGATTGAAATAAATGAAATGATATAGGAGGAGAGCTGAAAATGAAATTGGCATTAGAGTTTAGGATTAAATTAGTAGATAAATATGTCCTTTTTCTTTTTTGAAATTGTAGATAAATTTTATGGAATTAAGAAGGGGAAACCATGCAGAATCTGATTTACATATGTTATGTAGTTTTAAAGGGGATTAATAATTTTAAAGTTGTAGGTAATAAAATGCTAAATATTTGATGTGATTTAAAAGGGGAAATAATTAATGAATATGTAACTCTGAGGTGGCACTCTTAAATTGATATTAAAGGGGGAAACCAATTTATAGAAGTGTTACTAACTAGAATTTAAGAGGATTATACAAATGTGACAATTAAAAGTACTACAGCACAATAACTATGAAGTCAATATATGTGAATTAAATTATGAGATAAGCACTTGGAATAATATAACAAAATAGAAAATGCATAAAAATATTGTTAAGACTAGAAATTGAATATAAAAATTGAATATATAACTATGGTCATATTTGTATGTATATGTGGAATCATGCTGTTCACTAAGAAGAGATGTTAAAATGTAGAAAACTGAATAAAACTTGTTTAAAAAAAAGAAAAGAGCAGTATTTTTTCAGTACTACAAACCTAGACCTTCAATTTTCTGGATTCTGGTCTATTTCAGCCAATAAATAAGCCAAGCATCTTTTAAAATGGGGGTGTGTGTTGTAGTAAGATGGGAAGAATGATATAGTATACACTAAGGATGATAATTGCACCGTGTATCACACTGCTGAAAGAGCAATAGTTGCCTCAGCTGAGGGAGAGAAATGTCAATATTAGTTTTCTTTCCCTGGGTCAGCATGAGATCCTGGCAAGTCTGCTGGAAGCAAGGCAGATTCACCCATCAAAGAAGAATAGATGGTTCCATTCTTATCTGCTTCTGATTCTCTGGTGCCAAGATAACTAATGCTTAGAATACAGGCTTGGCTAAGCTCTCTAAGGAAAGGGCAAATGTGATTGCGGTAAAGCGCTTAACAGAGATCTTGTGAAAACAATTTCTGTAAAAATGGTGGTTTATAAAAGTTGCTCTTTATTATACTTTATGAAAGAAGAACTAATTAAAGTAATTTTAACTGTCATCTGGGGGAGGCACAAAACATGGATTATTTCAACAAGAGTATTATTGTTGTTCTTAACTATTTATATTCACCATACAAATCAAATCTTTTATTATTCATTTGTTATTTTTGTAATATGCACTGTGTTGGATGTTCAGTTTCAGGCCAGCTTACCTAAGAAATACAATCCAGGATTCTTCATAACAACAGATTTCCCCCCTGCACATTTCTACATGAGAGCAATCAATACCTACCATTGCTATGCCTCTTGCCTACCTCTTGCTTTAAAATAGTTTAACCCAAAGCACAAAATATCAGGTCAAACAAGTTCTGTCAGAAATTGAGGCTTTAAATTATTCAGCATGACTGCATGTCCATTATTCTCCTGAGACACCTTTTAACAATTTGTCTTTAAAATAATACTAGTTCCATCTCTTAAAACTAACCGAAGATTGATTTTCCTAGAAATATTCTGTCAGAACTGCAAAACATTTGCGGTTTGAGGTCGTCTCCTTTCCACCATCTTGTATTGTGCTTCTGTACAAGGAAAGTCTGTTACTCATAGAAATTCCATGGCATCAGAAACTAAGGAGGCTTGGCTGCTGACACATAGCTGGGCACATGGAAGAGAAAAGGCTTTTGCTGACAAAGGGGCTTATGAAATTGACTTGAGTCTTTAAAATGATGGGCTGGCATGGGTCTACGACAGCTCGCCATGGTTCACTCACTACAGAAATGGCCAACTCAGCACAGGCCGACTCGCCATGACCAACTTGCCACAGGACAAGAGTTACATTAATATCGAAGAAATAGTTGAATAGAATAATTAAAGAAAGTATGTCAAAAGATGAACAAAATAAAATTTGAATGACAATTTTTAAAAAAAATATTTTAAATAATTAAATTGAATTATTGAATTGTCCTACTGCAAGTTGGTCCATGGTGAGTTGGCCAACGGCAAGTTGGCCACAGCGAGTTAACTGTGGTGAGTAGGCCATGGTGAGTTGGCTGCAGTGAGTTGTCCCATTGCGGGCTGGCACTTGGGGTGGGGGCTTGAAGAATGAATGATGGGCATTTTGTTGTGAACAGTCCTGGCCTGTACCTCTTCAGATTCCTTAAATGAGCCACCACAATATTCAGTTCAAAAGGCGTATCAGAAAATACTTTAAAAAGAGGGGGGCACTTCAAAATAATTATTTGGAGAAAAATCAGTTTAAAATACGTATTCTAAGCAAGACTCAGAATATTTTCAGACTCATAAGAAAGCAGGATAGGATGGGCATTTGTGTTATCATATCTAGACTGAAGAGAGTCTGATTCATTCATCACTGTTTCAAACACACAAAGAGAAGGTGAGAGGCCTGAGAATTGGTTGCCTGGTTACCAGTAGGATATATTAATGAATAAGATCCAGTGGATGGCCAGCTCCAAGAGCCAGAGAGTAGGATCTTCAAGTAATTCTAAACAGGACTACAGTTATTTGGCTAATTCAGCTTATTTCTGAAAATGTTTGCTCTTTTTTGCTAATTACTGCCAAGGCACTAACTTTGACAGCATAATGCCATATTAAACAAAACAAAATAAAAAAAATATGCATCATGATATTATGGCAAACAATTCTGAAAGCTTTCAGCACTTGCCTTCATTAAAGGTTTCCTAGCTATAGTGAGAAACTACACTTTCATAACATGAAAGTAACCCCGATCTAATTCTCTGGATTGAATGTGAATTCAATTTGAATGCCTAATGTGTGTCTCTAGTTTCCAGGCCTTCCATCAGGCAAAGAGTACAGAAATATAAATTTAATTTGCCCTTTGGGGCAATGACCTAAATTGCTGTACAGTATCACAAACTGTTTGTTAATGACACAAAAATAAAGGTCACATTGGGAATTTCAGGGCTATCACCGAAGAGCAAAGTCCCGTTGTGGTCCGCCAGCTGCCAGCACAGCTGGGAGCAGCCTCGGACAATGAGGACGTTGGGGAAGAACTTGGGCCAGTTCTGGAGCCTGGGGAAGGCTCTGATGGATGCTCAGGGTTGGACACAGAAATAGAGCCAGGGTCGTCTGGCATTTCCCAGACAGAGAAGCAGCTGCCTTTGGACTCAGAGATTAGCGAGGAGGAGGAACAGCTGGGGCCTGTTCCAGATGTGTGTATACACAGAGCAGATAGGAGAGGTGAACAATGGAGGACAATGAGCCGGCTCTGAAAGCACAACGAACATGGATGTTGAATGGCCCCTCCCTGGCTGGGAAATAAATAGAGGAAAGAGGAGGGGTGGTTGTCGCAGACAACCATTTGCATTTCTGGAAAGTTTGCTCCTTGTGTGTTTCATGGAACAAAGACTGTCTTGCCAGAATTGAGGCTTGTCTATTTCTCTGTTTGAACTGACTTAATTTGCAGCCTCTTGGCTGGGAGCTCACAGCCTTGCATTTGTCATAATGAGCTGATGAGGACTACTGTTTTAGTTAACTTCTTGCAGGACTCTTGCCTGGACTTTCTGTTGGTGAATGCAGTTAATTCCAATGTGTAAATAAAGAGGGGTTTTTCTTTGGTGGTAGTCTGTTTCTTGCTTCTGCAAAGGCTGGGTCAGAACAAGTCCATGTATTTTGAAGCCCTGAAAAATAGAGGTCACTTCACTCTTCCTTATAAAAAGATGCCCCATGGATGTTATGGTCATATCTGTTTAGCAAAGGTTTTCATCCAGATTAATACTAAGAAACCTCTACAGCTGCGGAAAAATAGGAGACCATCTTCTGGCTAGATTCCTGTGTGAACTGAGTCCCATGGCTTACTCAGTTCTAATTCCATGTGGCGACATCATCTTCCAACCCAGCATGATAGGAAGGAACCTTGAGAATTCAGGACCAAAGCAATCATCCACATGTTTGGATCACACTAAAAATAAGCAATGGTAATAATATTTCACTTGTTTTCAAGTTTACCTCTAAGACAATACGGCTTGTATTAACTTACAGCTGGAAATCACAATCTGTATTATTAGATTTCAGAATAGGTAAAAAGATTGACCAGAAATGTCAATATAAAGATACGAAATATTGGGAATGGGTGTGGGTGGAAAAGAAATATAAAAGCGAGTAAACATTATCAAAAGATAGACCTTATCTCATAAATCACAACATAGACAAGCTGGCATGAATTTTTACAAGTATTTCAAATAATGTGAAGAGATTCTGCCTCAATAAACAGATGAAGGCAGGAATTTTTTCATATAATGTCCAACTTTCTGTAGTTACTGTGGACTAACATTAAAGATACTTCACTGAAAACTGCAGTTTCTGTTTCATTGATCTTGCCTAGTTGTGTTGGGCTTGATAAAAGGACACTTTTATTTGTGTTTTTGTGTCATGACAATTTGTCCTTGTTTAGCTGTATAAAATAGAAATATGAGGATAACATTTTAATATATTCTAAATCTGGGGTCTCCAACCTTAGTAACTTTAAGACTTGTGGACTTCAACTCCCAGAATTCCTCAGCCAGCAGCTGGCTGAGGAATTCTGGGAGTTGAAGTTCACAAGCCTTAAAGTTGTTACGGTTGGAGACCCCTGTTCTAAATAGTATCATTATTACCCATATATTTTAAGTTTGATATATATAAAAGAGGGCAGACTTTTCCTCCAGTTACCTCCAGTTACACTAAATATGTAATGACATGTTAAGGAAAGCACAGTACCAGAAGGACAAGAGTGCCTGTCACTTAGTCTGCACTTCAATTGCTTTACTAACTTTCCCATGGATATCTCTCTTGAATAGCTGGTACATATTAACTACAACATAGTTTTGTCGTGTTGTCTTGCCTTTTTCCATACATGCTTGCTGACTGTTTTCTTTCTAAAGTGATTATAGACTCTTTTTGATCAAAGCTTTGCAAATAATAATGAGTGCTAAAATTCAACTTTGGGGTTTTTTTCTTTTAGCAAGCATTGTTTTTTTAAGAAAAAATGGTCAGGGAAAACAAATAGACAGGCTAAGAAGGTTAAACAGGTAATGCTGCAAAAGGAAAAGCAGACAGGGATAAATAGCCAGACAGGAGTAGCTTGAAGAGATGGGCAGAATAGAAGGAAATGACTGCTATCTGTAGTCATACTCCACCCTCAAGGAGAGTAATTCCAGATGCTGAATAGCAGCGAAGTCTGTGATAACATCCATAGTATCCATCCACTTGTCTGTATGTGGCAGCTAAATTACATAATTAAATATAGCTATTGTTATTAAATGATTTGGGGTTTTCCAAAGCAAATCTCCTACATGAGATTTGCCTTCCTAGAAAGTTACTATTACTGTCAACTAAGACTACCTAAAGGCAGGAAATGATACTGGTCTATCAAGAATTGTATTGTTACTAATCTGGTTTTTAGGTAGCAAGAGCCTTGCCCTTCTCCATACTATGAGATAGGCTGGAAAAGTTCATTAGATAGGCACTTCTCTAATAATATAGAGTAATGAGGTACAGCCTTCCTTATTATAGTCTACTTTGGGAAATATAGCCTCCCATTTGTTCTAATTGCCTTTGAAGTTACTGACTGATGTGCTGCTTCTTGATTTTAATGTGAGTTGTTGATTCCATTTTTGCAATTGGGGTTAATTTTTGCATTATTGCTGTTGTTATCCCTAAACTGCTTCATAAATTTTGAAAAACACAATACAAATGCAATAAAATCTTAAGTGCGAATTGCATGAATTCCCTGTACAGAATACATCTACACAAAAGCTTATTTTAGTCATCCCTGGACACAGCTGAAGAATGATCAAATGCAAAAATTATGCCAGGGATAATCTGTGTAATGGTTAAAAATATATTAAATATTAAATGGTAATATTTTACTCTTTTCCTCCCCATCCCTTATAGGTCCATATGCAACCATTCCTGTTTTATTAACTTTTTTTCTTTTGACAAAGGAAGGGATTTCAGGCAAAGAATGAGTTACCAAGAAAATAACTTTTCATGGAGTGGTAGCCATAGACCAGAGGACAGAGGTGAAAATTCTCAGTTACTGATGTCTCCAGAAGAAAACATTCCCTCACAGCCATCTATCTTGCAGGCACTTCTGTCAATACCCCAATTGCCATGATCTCTTGTGCGCCAGTAATGCCCCTGTACTTCTTACACAAGCCCTCTGCTTTATCTATGCCTTCTGCTGGATACTTAATTACAGGCACCTTGTGTATTGAGTACCAGGCAGAAATCTATTCATCAAGCGCCTCCTGCTGCCAGACCAAGTTATGAGCAGGAAGTGGAAGATCTATGGATTTAATTAAATCTGGCACTATCCATCTTTGCTTACAAGACAGCTGTTCATAATTCAGTTTAGGAAGCATCATCTGATGGACATTTGCTGGGATGGGGGGAGGGGCTTTCATGCTAGCCTCTTCTCTTTTTGCCCAGGGACCAAAGAAGTGCCTAGAAGCTTTCAATGCTCCTAGAAAGTATTTTATTTATATATACTGCTCCCCGAGAGATATTGCACATATACACTTTTCCTTTTATGTGAAGCATCAACGTTTCATGTTGTTTTACAGTGCCTTTTTATTTGTGAAAGACAGCAAGTAAATGCCTTTCATAGCCCAAATGCTTGATCCATCTGGTATTATTTTATGGAGCGTACTCACAGCTTCATAAGCATGCTGCCAGATTCATAGACAAGAGACCAGCAGTGATTCTGGACATTTGAGTCGACACAGCTTAATGTGAATTAGACTCAGTGAAAGAGTCTCATACACATGACACGGCATGGTTAGATATTAGTCCCTGCTGCATATTAGAAAGACATTATTAGAACAGTTGATTGCCCTCAATCAACATGAAGGTGCAGTTCCTTATCATACCCACTGTGGTTTAATTCCAGCACTTTTCTCCTGCCCTTCCTGCAGTTTGACAGCTATGTGCCTTGGGCTTCTCAGCTTCTGACCTCAGATATCCTCAATTTAATCCCCACACAGGGAGCAGCGGTCCAACTATTTTGTACTAGGTTCAGAAGATATTATCAGAGGTTTATCAAAAGAAATTGAAGACTGATTGAACACAAGGTTAATTAAATAACTTTAGATAATGTATACCCTTCAAATTAATGTTTCGCCTTTGTCTTACAAAAGGAAAAGTGAAATATCTTTCCATTCCATTTTTGTTTGTCCAGTTACCCATAAGGGAATTAGTCCCATCATCTAAAGTTTGTAGGAAAGACAATCAACCACTTTTTCCTTCTCTAGAATGAATTTGTAGAAGGGCTTTTCAAAGATGTAATTTTAGAAGGCTGACTGGAAAAAGGGCTACAGTGCAAGCTGATAGCTCAGCAGAGAAGGGAAATCAACATTTCACACAGTATTAATAACAGAGCTGATAAAGTTTTGAGAAAAATGACTGAAGGAAAAAGTTCAGGAAAAAAATTATTCAATTAATTTATCTGGAAGATTTCTATTCCACCTTGAGGCCTCTCTTGCAATTTACATATTCCATAAAGAGCAGTATTATGAAATAGTAATAAAAACACAGCGGTTACACAATTAAAATGATAAAAGATCAGAGAAAAATAAACTAACAAAATCAAGCAATAACACAAACAGCAAACAACAAAATTAATCAAACTGACTAGCAGTTTTAGAAAGTAACAAAATATAATGTAATTTGGGAAAAAATCACAATATTTAATCAACAAAGCTTGAGCACATAGGGCAGGCTTTACATAATGTATAAAAATAATAAATCCAATAAAGTTGAAAGATGACTGCTAAACAATGTTCAGAGTTTTTATGCCTTCTTCTCTGTTGTCTGATGGAAGATCTAGAGGCAAAGCTGCCCCTCTGCTGAAGAAAAGGGATCCTTATTCATGTTTCTCTGGGATTTTGTCTATCCTGTGCTGATCAACATTTCTTAACTAACTATACTGAAAAGATGATCCTCCCACCTATCACAATGATACTATATGCCACAAAATTGGCATACAAGGGTTCAATACAAGAAAAAAAAATCAGAATACAAGGTCTTTTAGGCAGTACATACAGATGGCCCCTCACTTTTTTTGCATACTGTCCTCATTAACCTTAAACACTGCAATCCTATTTATTAGTAAGCAGGGGAAATTGGTTTTCTAGGGCTTCAGAGAATCTTTACCTGTATAGAGTGAGATGTAAGGGGAATCAATGACTTCAAACTTGAAGCTGGGAAGGAAAATTCGCCACTGAAAGAAACAGAAGAAGTCCTTCAATTTGCATGCATTTATATTCATAAGTAATAAAGTTTACTGCTGAAACTACGTGTTATATTGCATATGTACAATACATAAAATATAACGCAAACATGATCAGAGGTGAATAAAATTGATTAGATGTGAATACAATTGTACCAAATGTAGATATCTATCCAAACTTACATTAATATAATTAAGAGTCAGCAATTCTAAAACTACAGTTTTCCTAGGGATCCAGGACTGGTTTATATTTCTTTAAGCCAACAACAAAATAAGATTGACTACTTAGTAACTAATGTAAGGGAATACACACACAAATGTATACATTCCATTTCAGAACCCATGAATGTTTCAATCATCTGACCTAATGTTTGTCTCCATGGTACTATATTATGATAGGAACAGCAGATAACATAATGGCTGCAATTGTTCATTAAAAACAAGTGCAAATCCTATTTCACAGGAGCTTTATGGCATATGAGCATTGGCATAAATCTATATCTCCAGAGCCAAACATGGATCTTCTTCCTACCCTCAAATTTAAAGGGTTTTTTTTTAGAGAGAAATGATCCAGGCATTATAGGAAAAGGCAATTTGGGTGATGTCTCAGTGCTTTTTGACTTGCAGTCAAATCTTTTATCCTTCTGTTGAATGTGTTATTATTTCCTTTCAAAGAATGTAAGCTAAGTGTTTCTATAAATGTACTAAAGAAAGTAATTGTTTCCCATCTTCTGCCTGTCATATAAACTCATCTTTTGTATTTCAAAATGCAAATATTACATAAAGTATTCTAAATAGCAATACGAATATTAATATCGGGAAGCAGGTAGGACAGCCACCTACAATTTTATGGTTTCAATATTATTCGTTCACTTTTTAAAAACAAAACAAATGACAAACAATCGCAAAACTGCTCTAGATATGGAAAATGGTTTCAGAATAACACTGCCTTTAGGGTAAGGGCAGCATCATTTCAACAAAATTTCATCTCCCTCTAGGGAATATCTTAAAATAATATGTGTCTGAGAATCCTCTAAATAGAGTTCATACATGAGAAATAGAACCTGGATTATTCAGAGAACTGGTATTGAAGGTCACTGATAATATTCCTAGAGCTGGACTGAGAGTTATTGTCCTGTTTGTGACATTTGAAATATCTGAACACAAAGCAGTTCCAGTTACTTTGAGTTCTCCCTTTCAAAAAATCTATTTCCCTTTCCTGCTCTTATAGGTTCAATATTTCGTGTGGCTATGTTTAACCCTGGGAGGATACCTTGAGAATAATTGACAAGCATTTGGATGCTGTGGGAAAGTATCAAAAACATTAATGTGTCCGAGTTTATCTGCTTGTTTTTATATGCTTGCTTTTAGATAGGGCATATGCTGTTCATTCGTCAAATTTAACATTGACCCAGGCAAGTCACCTCACAATAGTTTTACAGGCCCAGCTGCTTTTCAGGATGGTATATATGATGTTAAACCAAAGATAATACCATGGAGCATCTTCCCCATTGCCTGTTCTCTGCATGTAACACCTTCCAGGATGATCCAAAATCCTTTGAGAAAGACTTCACAGCAGGTACAGGCAATCCCTGGGAGGGAAGAGCATTTACACTGAGTGCCTATTCTTCTTTTTAATTTAGAAATGGAGCCTCTTTTTAAAAAGACTAATATTTCACTTTCAGCAGCCTGCAGTGCAGTGAAGCCTTATACAAAAGGAATACAACTCGACTAAGAGGCAAGAAAATAAGCCTGTTTTTCTGAGACATTTTATCTTGCGAATAAAAGTGTTTAAGAAATTAGCAGCTAGGAACTCTTTCTCGCTCTCTCCATTTCCCCCAGAGAAGACTGCAATTAATTTGAAAGGGGGGAACCCTTCCTGATCTCCATTACAAGCATGAGAAGATGGGACTTATCTCTTTCTCCCTTATACTTTGTTTTACTATAGACCCGATTAAGAGAGTTAAGGGGAAAAATACTTTCTTATGCTTGTCTTATCTGATAAACATTGATCAGATAAACATGGACAGGTTGTTTTTCAACTCGTACCTCCAATAGCCTTCATTAATGAAAGTCCTGTTAATATTCTGCCAGAAATGCTTTGGGGGCTAGGGCAGTTTGATAGGATATAAATATGTATTCAATGACAATATTTTGAGTCAATAAACAAAAAGCTGGAAGTCAGAGTTATTGCTATTTTTTAAAGCTATTTGATTTTCTTAATAAATTGTTGTATCTGATGGGGAAAATAATGCATAGGGATTTACTTACACCCACTTCCACATGATCTGATCCACGGTCATCTTGCTTATGGAGGAGCTCAAAGTAGTAACGTCTGGAGGAAAGGACACTAGGTGGGAAGAGAAAAAAAGGAAAAGAGCTTTATCTGCAGCTTTATAGGACCTGAAGGAATTCTCTTTGGTAGCACAGACTAGAGACCGAAGAGGTGGGGGAAGAACTTATACAGCACTTAGACTTATATATCGCTTTACAGTGCTTTACAGTCCTCTCTAAGAAGTTTACAGCCAGCATATTGCCTCCAACAATTTGGGTTTTCATTTTACCCACCTCAGAAGGATAGAAGCCTGAGTCAACCTTGAGCCTGGTGAGATTTGAAGTGCCAAATTGCAGTCAGCTGGCAGTCAGCAGAAGTAGCCTGCAGTACTGCACTCTAACCACTGTGCCACCGTGCTGCCATTGACCCTATTTCACATGGACTGTCCAATAAGAGACTTTGTGTGTTCCCAGGAACAGAGAAAGGCTGCTGAATAGGAGTCCTATTGGCTATACACTTCAGTTTCTCTTTACACAGAGATATCGAACAGACAGTATCATCATAGGATAATGAATAATACCACAGTTCCCTAGAGGCTAATAGGAAAGAGCTCAAAGGGTCACTCCTTTTCTTAAATTTAAAGTACATCCATGTTTTCTATTTTCAGAGAAAAATGCTGCAATTCATCAACTTGCATAAGCTTGTCATACCTATTTGTATTTTCATGGGCTTAGGAATAGTGGATGTAACAGAAGATAAAATGGAGAGGTAGTAGTGCAAGGATTAAGTGATCTAAATCACAGTGGTTTTATCTCAGCCCTAAACTTAGCAAATGTCTTTTGAACAGCCTCAATTTCCAGCCTCAGGTTTTTTTTAATCCCTATAATTTAAGTTATAAGGTCTGCCTTGAAGGGTTATTGTAGAAATATTGGGAATGCTTGAAATGGGCTAAATAAATGCTAAAGATTGAATAGCAATATTTGCTCACATGCCTGTTCTCTTATGTGCAGAAGCATGTAACCTGTAAAGGTTGCTGAGGCATCTAATACTGGAGATTGAGTGAGCTAAAAAAATGTTTACCTCCCTACCACATATTCCAGCAATGTATTATCATGAAACCTAACATAATCCTTACTAATGCTGTTACCGTGTTTTCCTGAAAATAAGACGGGGATAGATAGATAGATAGATAGATAGATAGATAGATAGAGATAGATACAGATGTATATAGATATAGATATTTGATATCTATCTATCTATCTATCTATCTATCTATCTATCTATCTATAGACCAAAAGACCCATTAGGTCTTATTTTCAGGGGATGTCCTACTTTGTGGCCACCTGCCCACTCCCTCCCACCATTATGGCCCACGGCCATAATGGCTTACAGGGCTTCCCAGGGCAGAGGCACTTTAGCCCAGATAGTAGGGAAGGAGGAGATGTAGGGCCAAGAGAAAGAATGGGGCCTTGACATAAATACTTTGCTTAGTCATTGATCCTAATATTCAACACTTTGCCTCTTTGTAGGCTTTTAGTTGCCCAGTGTCACCTTGCAGCAAGATGGGCAACAAATAAACAAACAAATAATAAAATGCAATCATGACAACTTTGAATATGTCTTCTGTTTTTGCTTGTGCAAATAAAACTGGACTTCATTCATTCAGAAGGGAAGTTTTGACCCAAACCCTGTATGTATTTCTAAATCACATATGCATAACTTTGACTATAGCTTTCAAATTTCAAATACAATGCAGTACTGAAGGATCTGTGGAAAAACTTCAAGCATTCAGAAAGCTATCTTTGCTATGAAGGAGATAAAGCATAGAAGGAATAAAAAGAAGAATTAGAACAATGGCAAAGCGGATGATGTCAGTAATTCTAGCTATAATAGATGACTGCTCCCAGCTGACACAGGGGAGATAGATGAGCTGCAGCTACAGCAGAGTTCCTGCCATGGTAGCACTGCTGCCTGTCAGTTCTGATTGGTGAGAGCAGAAGTCTCCTAAAATCCTCCTTGTTGGCTTGGTGCACTGGATGTTGCTGCTGCTACCATGGAAACCATATCCATCTTCCATCCAGGGAGCCAGAAGACTGCTTTGAACTAGCTAAGAAACTCAATCAATGCAGTGTGTTATTCAGTTTAATAACAATACAAACTCCCCAGAGTTGAATGAAGTTTGATAATTTTGTAAGTTAGAGATTCTTAAGCCCTGGGAAGAAAACAAGAAGACTCTACATGAAAAAACAAGGCCCAGCCTCCCAAAATATAAGATGGAGACTTACTAACTTTAGCTGAGGCTTGCTGACTTAGCTGTGGCACTATCTGCAGAAATGATGGATATTTTTCTAATAGCAACAATATTGGGCTACCCAGAACTTGCTAAGAACAGGAGCATTATAGGTAGTTTACTTCAAAGACCACAGGAAACCATGATATAACTGACCTCAAAGACTTGCCCAAATGTGTCACAATCAACTTAGAGAAGCCATATTTAATCCCTGGTATCTTCATTTGAAATAACAGGGTTCAGATACTCAGAAAGTACTTGATTGATAGCTCTTTACATTCTTAGTTTACACTTTTTCAGAAACATTCCATTCCTACAAAAAAAAACCTCAGAAAAAAACAAAATGGCCACTGCACCATTTCTTCACTTCAGCAAGTGTTTGTCTGAATTATATCATTTGAAAGACAAGTACTTTTGGAAACATAGTTCAAACTAGCACTTCTGAAACTTTAGTTGCTTAAGGAAAGTAAATAAAGGTACCAAAAATCTCTGGTCTTGAAAAGGGAGCTGGGAATGAATTGATCAACCATTACTTTATACAGATGCTTAAATAAATTTAAAGTTCCTTTTCCTTATCAGACCAATTCTACAAAAGGATCTAATGAATCTTCTTTGAAAAACAGATTTCCAGTTGATGCTTGAACTCTCTTCTGATATTGTTTTCTAGTCCCTTTATTTCACTTCCCGTAGTGATTCATTAGTTTTTAATTCTCTACTACTCTACTAGCATTTAACCAAATCTAACAAAAATGAATATGAGCCCCCTTTCCAAATAATTATCTACAAAGTGGGGGGATCATCTTATGTTCACTGAATGAAGGCAGATAACTTTTGACAAAGAGATTCACTGAGGGTAAGAACTCTAGAAAAACATTTAGGGTCCATGGATGAATTGTCTTCTCTATGAATGCGTTCCAATTGCCTATAATTCTTCCTCATTGTTAAATCATACATTCAGGGCCATCTTTCTTTTATAAATACAGTGCATTATACTACTTTTTGACTGAAATGTTCTATAGAAAACCTTTTTTTTATTTTGGTTAAGCTCTGATTTTTTCTTTCTTTTAAACTGCCCTAAATAGCCTGTCTCTGTTGCCAGGTTATCTTTGGATTTTCTGTTTACATCAAGCTTAGATTCTTTGTTCTTATCCCTTTTCCTTTACATGATCACAGGGCTATTCAAGGAAGAAGTAGGTACAAAGGCTTTCCTTTTCAAAGCACCCCATGCTGTGGTAAGCATGTTGGGCATTAAACATTAAGAAAAAAGAACAGAGAGACTTCTGGGTCTTTTCATGAAGTTTAGAAAGTAAATCTCCATCTGCCCTTGGTCTGAGGTGAAGAATTTTCATACAGATTTTTTATTAAAAATTGGAATGACCTGCATCGAATTGTATCCCTCAGTGTGGATAATGTTCCAAGCTAATCATCCACAAGGCAGTCTGCATCAAATAACAACTCTCTCCCCATCAGTTTGAAAACACTAGCACCGGGAGAAATGCTATACAGCTCATGTATATCTCTTGGTCAAACAATGCCAAATGTTCAAAAGTTAGACCCTTCCATTTAAAATAACAGTTTCCAGAAAAATGAAAAACACAGAACCAAAATGTAACAAGCTCTCAAGTATGGATTGTATCAAATCATTTCCAGGAACAGAAATAAGGGATCATTTAATCATTAAGAGTTGTGGTGGTGCAGTAGTTACAATGCAGTATTGCAGGTTAACTTTGCCCATTGCCAGGAGTTTGATCCTGATCGGCTCAAGGTTGACTCAGTCTTCTATTCTTTGAGGTTGGTAAAATGAGGACCCTGATTGTTGGGGGCAATATGCTGACTCTGTAAGCCACTTAGAGAGAGCTGTAAAGCACTGTGAAGCGGTATAAAAGTAAGTGCTATTGCTATTAATGATGGAAAGGCTATAAAACACCTTTGAAAACTTGCTCCTGACTTTGCTTTGTAGTATTCAGAGAAAATCTAACAAATTTTTTAGTTCTTTCAAGAAAATGCATGAGCAAATGTATTAGTTTATGGGTTGGGGTTAAGCTCTTTTTATTCCTGTTTCTCATGGGATTTGAGAACCCAAGAACACATACATTACCTGGGATGTTTTTAAGAATGGGACACATGGGAACAGGAAAACAAATCCATTCAGATAAATAAATAAATAAGGTTTGACTGACACAAATTCCAGAACAAGAGAGCTTTTCTATTTCTGGTGAAATTTTGGGCAAGGGGTTCAGGGAACTTTAAATCCATAGATTTTTGGAGTTGAAATAATGAATTACTCTCAGTCTCACTATGTCACCAACATAGAAGTTGAGGTAAAAATATATATTGGCCTTTGTTTCTTGATCTGCTGAGTGCTTTGACTGCTAAATAACACAAGTACATCCTGTATCTTAACATTCCTTCCTGCATGAATCAGTGCTAGATCATTGAAAGATTCACATTTTTAAAATTTCGCTGAAGTACCAGCATGATGGTATTGCTGCCGGAAAATTTCCATCATGCCAGTAGTCAGCTTTGTTTCAGCTCCTCTAGTCTTTAGGCATGTGTTTGTCCATTCATATTCTGTTCCTTCATTTGAATGACTGCCCTCATCACTCTCCTCTAGCCACAGAGAAAAGCAATAAGCATTCAGCACACATCTTCATTATTTATTTATTTATTTATTTATTTATTTATTTAATTTAATTTTATTTGTCAATCACTTACAAGATAATAGGTATAAGTATAAACATGAGTAAGAATATAGGAAATAGGTACGAATATAGGAAATAGGGGACAATAGGACAGGGATGGTAGACACAATGGTGCACTTATGCACGCCCCTTAAAAATTAAAAACTTGTTTAAAAATTTAAAAACCCTTAAAAACTTTGGAACCGTTAGTGTCTTGACCCTAGTGAGGAAACACTGAAAGACCCATATGTCACCTCCAGTCTGATGATACAGCATAGGTTATACACAGAGAAAAAATAGGCTATGCAAAGAAAAAGAGAAAGAGAGAAAAAGACAAATATATATTGGGAGTGAGGGGGAAATGAAACTAGTGCATAGGCTGTGACTTCCAGGAAAAAAAAAGCTTGTAATCTTCACAGAGATCTATTTAAATATTACTTTCACACCATCACAACTATGTGCAAAACAATCCTTTGCTGCATGGAAAGGACAAAGGAGTTTATATGTGTTAAAAGAGCATAAACTCACAAAATCATGAATGGACAGTCTACAGTTTAGGAGGACCCTCCCTGCAAAAAGCAAAACAAATAACAAACCCCCCATTTTACCTTCTCCCCTCCAAGCAACTTATGAGATACAATGGGGTGAAAGAAAAGTGACGGCCCCAAAGACAGTAGTGAATTCCCACGGCTGGGGATCAATTTGAATCTACATTTTCCTGGCCCTAGTCTCTGCATCACACTGGGTTACAACTGCAGCCATTTTACCATATGTGAAAATAATGTATTGACAGGAAAATGGTAACTCTGCTATGAGAAGAACCAGAAGAGAAGTTCTATATCCAGAAAGAGAACTAGAACTAATGAGACTGAAGATTCCAAAATGATGTTGATTAAACATTAGGAGAAGCTTCCTAAAGGTAACAGCTGCTTTATAGTAGAAAAGGCTGCCTTGGGCAGTTACAGATTTCCTTCACAGGATGCACTGCATTGAAATAGAGAAAAGTAGTCATTTCCAAGAGATTCTGCAGCTCCAATACCGAAAATTCTGTATGAATCGGAACAGGTACCTTCTAAGGACTCCCACTTACTCAAATGGCCTGTGTCTTTCAGTTGACAGGATGCAAAACAAGAGAAAACAATTTTGTGTATAAGGGAAACACCTCTTCAGCAAAATGCCAAGAGAGGTCCAACTTTGACAATGAACTGATGGAGCAAAAGAAGACGTGGCCATAAGAGAGTTGCCAGCTTTACTGAAAGAAGAATAAAAACAATGGGAATGAAGCTGTCAGACTTCTAATTTGACAGAAAGTGGCTTAGCTTCAAAATGACTGGCCTTAGTGTAAACTAGGGAGAGAAGAGAAGACAGTAAAGGAAAAAGAGAAGATACAGAACAGATAGTCAGTAACAAAAGGAAGAAGGCTAATGGAAAAATAAGTTTAATTGCCATTTTAAGCAGCTTTGAGAGACAACCTGGGTTTGCAGAGCCTAAAATGAGGATGGGCAGTTTACAGTTCAGTGTTTGTTGAAGTTTAAGTACAGTCTTAGCACACCATATAAGCAAGACCATCATGTTAAGTTGTGGTGTGATTTATTTGATTGGAACTTCAATGTTATGAGAATTGCTTTGTGAACTTGGATTAAACTGGCCTTGGGTCAAGAAAGTTGGGTCTAAAGTTAACCATCTACAGCCAGTGAAGTCAACTGACATAATTCAATTTTTGGAAAATTAAATAATAATAAATCACAAAATAACAAGACCTGCAAATAGAATGACTATAGCAAAAGAAAACAAAGATAGTACCATACTGATAGGTTCTTGGGCGCAATCCTAAAACATCTGGAGCACCACTTAAACATCACCAGCATTTAAACACTATCAAAAATGCCAAATCCAGTCTAAATATCTGGCTAATTGTGTGACTGACCATAATAACAACATAAAAATGGCACTTTAGTTGTTTGCTGTTAGCAAAACAAACAACAGAAATCAGGTCAGTTGCTACTCTGCTTTCAGCTGGCAGTTGGCAATTACCAGCAAAAAATAACTCACTAGGCTGGTTAACTGGCAAAGAAGGAGAAAGATGTGTGGTTTTGTAGCATTAAGTAATCCCAGTGCTTTTACTGAGCAAGCCCTGCTCCATAGTTGGGTCACAACACAGGTATGTAAAGGAAGGGCTTGCCATAACTAATCTCGTTTTGCTGCAGACTCCCTACTTGTCTCAATATATTTTCATAGCTGTTATTCAGCATCCTGTTTCTTCTAAAAGTCAACTCTCCTTAATACCCAAGATGTTACTTCTAAATGTGGAATTACATGGTATATGACCACCTGATATTTGTGAATTTGTAAGCTCTTTGAAAAAAGCAAGCTCACCCCCCCACTTCGACCACACCTTCAATGTGGAGGTCATTATTCTACCTGGTCAGGCAAGAAGTTCAGAGCAACTCTTTTGAGGCAAGGGCTTCAACTGGCCAGTTCTGTCCATCTCATGGATCTAATTCAATACTGAAGCTGAGTGGGGGCAGATTACACAGACTCTGATATAAGTATACTGAAATACATGTGAAGTCTTTCTGCAATGTGCTCTTTGCATGACTTGTTGGAAAGAGTCAATGCCCAGAGGCCTGAGTAGGGGACTGTGAGAAAATTGGGAATTTCAGAAGCGTGGTTGAAGAAAGAGAACAAGATTCTCCTGCTGGGTTGAATCTGTTCTGGAGATCCCAATACCCCCCATAGAAAATCTTCCCATCAGCAACAGGAACCGAAACAGAGTGCTCTGTGGCTGGCCTTGGACTTATCAATTCAAAAGTTCAACTTACCTCCGTTAAATGCTTTCAGATTGAGCCCATGGATTATGCACTCTTGAGGCTACCTCCACTTCCACAGATTTTAGTGGAGAGAATTAAAGCAAAAGCAAACCAGCCTGAAGAAAAATGAAAAGCCATTCTTCCACTTCATGACTTGGCTGCTCCCCTTTGTCAGTTTCAAAAGTAGTGAATTATTCTTCCTTTAATTCTTAGGATCAGTCTATCCATCAAAATGAAAAATGGAAGGACATGGCAGAAGCACCTACCGGATTGGCTTTGAGACTTGAGAGCTAAATTTTGTGAATTCTCCTGGAGCAGTCCACTCAGAGCCCAGCTAAGGAGGGGGCAGGGGAAAGAAGAAGAAATAAAGATATTGTTTCATTTTTTTTTGCAGAAATAAAAACTATTGATGTTTCCTAATAAGCTCATTAGTGACAACTGACATCTGCTTAAAAAAACCAGCTATTCGGAGAAATTTGTTACTATTGTCTTCTTCCGTTGTTGTTATTATTATTGTTGTTGTTATTATTGTTGTTATATTTCTAGTCTTACCTACTGAGATCTTTTGATACTCTCCTATTCAAGTATTAGTCTAATTCAGCCAGGCTTGGCTTTTGCAAATAGGCAAGATTGAAAAGGACTGATCAAAAAAGAATGACTTGCAACTGGTCACATCTGTGATAATGCAAAAATTGTGAGCTCATCCCATGATAGGGCCTCCAATCTCTATAACAGTGAAAATCACTTTGGTGTAGTGGTTGAACAGGTGGTCAAGAAATCAGGAGATTGTGAGTTCTAATTCCACTTTAGGCATGAAAGCCAGTTGGGTGATTTTGGGCCAGTCACTCTCTCTCAACGCAACTCGCCACAGAGGGTTGCTGTTGTGGGAAAAATAGGAGGAGGCAGGAGTATTCGGTATGCTCCCTGCCTTGAGTTATATATAAAGTAATAAAAGCTGGATAAAAATCTAATAAATAAATAATGCCTGAGATAAAAGTAGTTGTAACTTGCCAGCTACAACTCTTTTCTTTTTTCTTTTGTCTCTGTCCCAGTTTCAGCCCACAAATGATTACAAAAAAATAACTTGTGTCTTTGTTAGCATTCCCATCTCTGCTACCTAGAGCTGGAATCAAAGAAGATGGAAAATATGAAAATTACAAGAAAATCAATGTTCCAGCCTGCACCCTATCCCTCCCAATCTCATTTCCCCCCACTTTGTATTTGCATTTATGGGGAGAGAATAAAAATGGTAGCTTTGTGAAAGTAACAACAAATTTGCTTTTCCAATTACTCTTATAGAAAATGGGGAGGAGGGGTGATAGGGCCCTACAACATGTTGGCTTCAGTAGAGGAAAAATTCAAGGAGGTGGGAGGCACAGCAATAGAACACCCAGAGGAAAAGCTATGGAACTGCCTTTGAAACATTTGTTATGAGGTAACAGCTAAGCTGTAAATTAATAATCTCAGCTGGAATTTCAGAAAATTCCACACCATTCTCATAACACAGAGATGTGGCACTAATCCTAGGTCTGGGTATTCTTGTTGTGGTTAGCCAGCAGCAGGTGCGGATGGCTGAGGAGAGCGAGGACTCAGATGAGGGGCCAGGACCATTAGGAAATGGACTGCTGCCTTCAGATATTGTGGGGGCTGGCAGTAGTGATGAGGAGGTTCCCAAGGAGCCTGTGCCAAGTGCGCGTGCATGCAGGATTGCTCGTAGGAAAGAGCAGCTACAACAGCACGGGTGACTCGGGAATAAGTCTTCAAGGTAATGGCCCCTTCTTCAAGAAGATAAAAGCCAGCTGTGAAACGAATGTACTTTGCAGAAGGCAAAGACGTTTTGAAACTCCAGCCTTGTGGACATTCCAGTATCCTGAGTTTGTATTTGAAAATTCTTGTATCGCAAATTATTTCTTGTCTGTTATCTTTTGGCAAGTCTCACACAGTTTGGCAAGGCTTGTGCTTATCACAGCTAATTATTTTGCAAAAGCATTACAAGGTTTCTGTTCCTTTTGGATTGTGTTTGATTTGTTGAAAAAGGGCATGGATCAGAACAATTCTTTATATGTGAAAAGGGGCATATATGTGCAAGTTTTGACCCTGGCCTTTGTGTATCTATTACAAATATACACATGGAGAGAATTATGGCTGTTCTGGGAATTGGCCATGCACATTTAAAATATGACTATAAAGGAAGATTTAATTTTGTGTTGCTTTAATTTGTTAACAGAATGTCAAAAGCACAGATTATAAATCTGTTTGGTACACCCTGGGGATTTCAAAACTTCCCAGTGTTTGAGAGACAGTCTTTGAAATACAAGTGAGATAAGCAATAAAACACATGTTCAGAGGAAGGGAAAACAGATATGAAATCTGATCAATTTCGCATGAAAACTTCTCTGTCTTGAAAGAGTGTTCCTAGCAATTACCTACTTCCTAATGTTTTTAGAACCAACTATTAATCATACATACAGTATTTGTATGTGTTTTTCTCCCAGTGGTTCTCTTTCTTCTTTGCTCTTTACTGACAAGCAAATTCAGAGGCTTTAATTCAGGGCTGAAAAAAATGGTGCAGGAAGTGTAGTTTAACCCTTTCACATCTCTTTCTGGCACAAAAACATTCTGCTCACATTGCTATTTAAAAAAACCTAGTCCTTCCTGGATTCTTGAAACAATTGTGAAAGCAACTAAGAGTTTTTGCAAATAGCATTTCCTTCGTATTCCTCTCATACTCTTGGCTGGAATAAGGAATCATAGAGAAGTAACTCCAAGCACAGGAAACTTTTGCCTGAAGTCATTTCTTTGCAGAATCTAGATCTGCCTAGCTGGTGTTGTTCAGAAGGTGTCTTTCATCTTTGATCTTGCTGGCCGCAAGTTGGAGAATTGCAATTCCCAAAGGCATTAGACCAGGAGTGGCTAGACTAAAGTAGTCACATATAATAGTTCTGGTAACTAGGGAATAAAGTAGGAACACCATTCTCATTGTGCATGAGAATTCTGTTCAAATAAAACACAATGCATATTTCCATCTTTAAACATTATACAGCAGGTATTATACCAAATTCTCTAACTTCTCAAAATATACCTTTTAGGTTTCCAGATTTAAAAAATCCTATTTGTGAGAAGTCAGGCTAAGGGCAGAGTCAGACAACTCTGGAGTTGTTTCACAGATCCAACCTTTTCTTTGAAACCCTTTTCTGATTCCATATAAGGTATAACATGCCATTAGTATTTAATGTATAAGCACACCAGTAATATTGAATGAGCAGTCCTTGAGGCCTCTAACATAACTTTGCTGCTTCTGTCAAAGATATAGATTTTGCTGAACAGTAAAACAGTGCTATGATTATAGAAATCAAAATAGCCCAAGGGGTTGCATTAATTCTCTCTTTGTCCATTACATTTGTGTCTATAAATGCACAGGAATGCACTTTTCCCAGATTCAGAAAAATCTACAGAGGGACTGTTGACAGCATGGGGGCAGAAGCATTTATTTAGCTGTTTTCAAACATTTTAAAGTTGAACAGCTGAACTAAAACTCACAAACATTGAAGGTTTTTCTACTGAAGTTATTTTGTACATTTTTTATGTTTCTTATGCTACTTTCCCCCAAAGCAGCAAAGCATTCACAGTATGAATGGATTTTAATAGGATGCCCAACTGCTTGGGTCATGAAGAGATAGATTTGATAAAGGATGATAGGATGGCTGTTACAGGAAAAAGAGGAAGCACAATTTGGTGCAGATTTCCATTTGTTCCCAGGTACTCACCCTTGAACCTGAACATCTTCAAAGAAGAAAAAACAAGAAAGTCCAGTTGCCTCCTGAAAAAGCACCTTTGGGACAACCATGACCTGGATGACTGAGAATCTCTACAGACTTTTAGCTATACAATTTGGGGTGAACACCCTTTCAATGGTGTGGGAATAGGAATGGATTTCCAGAGAAAAAAACTGCAGACTACAGGAACCAGGAGCACTACTCAGGTGACCCTGAAGACACAAATAAACCTCCAAGTGCTTCAAGGACTCTCTAAGGATGCAAATGACCAGCTGTCTGCAAGGAATATAAATCCTTTCATTCCCCACTATCCTGTCAAGAGCTGAAGAAGCTTCTTGGATGAGAAGCAAAAAGTCTTCAAAGATGAAAAACAAGAAAGTCCAGTTGCTTCCTGAAAAAGCACCTTTGGGACTTGAACCTGAAGGTTAGACTTCTGGATGTCTTAGTAAATATCAAGTTTGTTCATAACAAGACCTCTTTCATTCATGATCTGGCAGCACATGAATGGGCAGACTCAGCATGCATCACTAAAGGAGGCATGTAGTTCTGCTAGATATATTCCCTCCTAGATTTCAGGTCTTTCAACAGCCACTGATCATGATAACCAGTTGCATAAATCATCCTAGGCCAGACCAGAGGTGCTGGAGACGTCTTTGCCTCATGTTCAGATTGAATCCTCTTTATTTCTGATCCTTTAACAGATCTGAGGAGGAAGATCTGTGGCTTAGGCAATTTCCTGAAAAACTTCAGGTCCTACTAGAACAAGAGATAGACCCTAGGACCAGAGGGAGTTCTTGTCTATCTTATATTGATGTGCCATTTGCAGTCTTTCCTGGGTAAAGAAACCTTACCATATGATCACACCCAACAATTAAATGACTATAATATGCTTTTCTGGGGGTTATCTCTACCTGTAAAATTCAACTGGTAAAAATGCAGTTGTCTGGTTAGAGAGAATTGTAATATGATGTTATGGTTACTGTTAGTTTTCCAGAGCCAATCCAATTTTCCCCCTTAATCTGTAATGCCCTTTGTGACTTGGCTTTAAGTTATTTGAGGGCCTGTCTCTCCTAATTGGATGCTCCCCACCTCTACATGCAAGGGATGCTGAGGGCCCTGACCCCTGACAAAGTCACAGGGTCACGGACCAAGAAGCTGTCTTCTGGTGGCCTTAAGGCTATGGAATAATTTAACCTCGAAGGTCTAATTCAGACTTTCCTCCAATCTGCCAGTATTGTTTTGTTTAATCACCTTTTACAAAATAATGTGTGCTTTAGTAAACTTTTATTTTTTTGTGACACTGGGCTCCTGCTTTATTTTTATTTGATTGGTGTTTTGGGTTACAATGGCTTGGTCTGGCAGTTGCACAGAGTAATTGTTTGGGATTTTATATGATGCTTTTATGATAGTTAATTTGTAAATCATCCAGAATCTGGGAGCTTGGCAGTGCATAAATAAATGTAATAACTAATTAACTATCTCAATAAACCAAAACATTTTGCCTGAAATCAAACTGCAAATTTCCTCCTTTATATGGGAAAACGTGCCTTGTTTCCAGCATTTTCTTTACTCCCCAACATAGAGGTAAATAGACTCTCCATACATAGTATGGAAATGAGAAATCTATTTTCACTCTAAATGAACTGAGAGAAATAAGCATAAACCTTGCTATAGCCATAGACAAGAGACCTACAATGCAAGGCAGTGTTAGTTAAAAAAACAAATGGGCTCAAGCTGTGAACCACAGGAGCAGAAGGGGGCTTGCATATAAAATATCACTATTGCAACATGTGAGAATTTCAAACAGACCCTCAAACACACACACACACATTTGAATTTTGTACAATACATCCAGGTTTTAATTATGCAGCCTCCAGATGTAAAACTCACAGCTGAGTTGGTTCAAGGTTTATATGTCTCCCAGTGGCAACACTACAGTTTCATTTACATTTAACTCTCTCAGCAAGGAACCAAAGAGATGATGCCAAATGGTACTGTTTGTAAAAAGGCTGTAAGAAGCACATCGACCAATGGAAAGCTGCTACGATGCCTTTATCATCACCTTATTATCAAAAGTTGCCCACCTTGCCCACAAACGCCACCAGACGTATATTGGCTGGGGTCTCATCAGAGCTGAGCCAAAATTCAGAATTATCATCCGAAGCTACAGAAAACTGAAAATCTCCTATAAGACAAGGAAAGAGAATTTAGCTAATTAAGAGCAGGAAAGTTGACATTTAAATTTGTTTCCTGTCCTAGCAGGCTACCTACAATGTCATGTGTTCTTAAATGTTATTGTCTGATCTCAAAAACCTGGAGTGACAGTGCCTTATTGTTTGGTTTATTTTTAAGAAGGGGTGGTGAGAGAAAGAAATACTTTATTCAAAAGTCTCATAAGCTTTTTGAAGACATGAAACTTATGACCTGGGAAGGGCACTGAGGAGTGTGTTACAATCATTACTTAGATAATTCTTCTGAAGCTGCACAACAATGCCCAGGGTGAGACTGTGGGAGCAAGGCAATAATAGGGGATTTTTTTTGAATAAAAATATTCTGGCATGAAGCTAAGGGAGAGAAACTCCAGAAAGGAAGCTTTGCCCTTGAAGGAGAAGCTATTGTACTCACCATCTTTGAAGGGATGAATGTAGCCAAAAATACGTAGCCCGTAATTTTTCCACTTGGGTGACACAGCCAACTTTTTTACTGTTGTACGAGTCTAAAAGTTAGAAAGGAAAAAAGAAATTCTTTGCATGTAAAACTTTCCACTTCACTGTGGGAAAGTGGAATGTTGGACCAATGCTATCCAATTGTATTCACTGTGATAGCACATTGGAAAACAGAATTTATATATATGAGCTTCTCCTATGTATTGTGCAAATTCAAAGCATTACACAAAACATCAGCAGAGTGAGGGAATGCCAGTTAAACTTTCTCTTCAGATACAGTAAATAATGTCCTATTACTTTAGTGTTACTGTCTGCTTTATTATGTATTGCACTATTGTCTTGATGTTTTCCTCTAAGCTCTTTTACATTGCTGGCCTTTGGCTATAAAATTCATTCACTCATCCAGCAAAGTGACTATTGTAAGAACCTAAAGGCACCATTTATAAGAATAAATGAAGTCAAGTGGGAATTTCTATTGCACCGCTGATCTTCCCACACTACTGTATAGCTTCCTCTATCAGATTCTAATTTTGTGAAAGTTCCCACATTTGGTCACAATCATAGGGACAGGAAGCTGCATAGCCTACATTTTTACTCAAATTTATGTCCTTAGGTTGTACTGAACTACAACTCCAATAATTTCTGGACAGCACAATCTTTAATTAGGAGAAACTGTAGCCCAGCAAATCATGATGGGACCTGCGAGAAAAGGCTGAGTGTGATTATTTTACTTTCGTACACTTTGATTTTTCTTGCTTTGTTGTATACAAAGAGTCAGAATGATAGCAACAATTTACAAATGCTGTAAAAAACGAATGAACGAACGAATGATAAATACTATTAAATGAAAGATATTACTGGCATTCACTATCATTCAGATAAAGCCAAATTACATTTAACAAAATGTAAATTCACTTCAGAAGAGCTTAAGAATATTTACTGCATAGAAAAAGAGAAGAACCACTCTCTTAGAAGCTATGAAGAACTGGCATCTTTCTGGAAAATAGATTATACTCACATGAGGATATAGGGGAAAATGCAGATTCTTCCTTAGATGTCCCACAGCTCCTCCACACCAATCTTCAAATACATGCAAGTTTGATCTCCCTTTGTACTGAAAAATCAAAATGGCATCACTTAGGCTATACATAAATTTTCTGGAAGTTTTGTAGTTTATGGTATATGTATAGGCATGCAGGTGTATGTATCAGTAGTGGGATTCAAAATGTTTTACTACCGGTTTTGTGGGCATGGCTTGGAAGTATACTGTAAAATCTCCAGTCAGAGGTGGTATTTGCCGGTTCTCTGAACTACTCAAAATTTCTGCTACCGGTTCTCCAGAACTGGTCAGAACCTGCTGAATACCACCTCTGGTATGTATGTAAAAAATAAAAATAAGGAACCAGAGTTCTCAAAATTTTTGGATTTTAGCTTGTATCACCCCAAACCAATGTTAAGTGACTATAGAATTCCACCATGATCTGAAGACCTGGTTATTTGACCAATCCGGGCTGTGACCCATGGGTGGGGTGGTTTTAGATTTTGACGGATTTTAAGTTTTGTATTTGTAATTGTAATTGGGACTATTAGTTTAATTCTTTTTAAGTATTTATTGTGGTTGTTTTATTGTAAGCCTTGAGTCTTCGGAGATGGGGTGCATATAATCCCATTAATTAATAAATAAATAAATAAATAAATAAATAAATAAATAAATAAATACAAGATTAGTGTGTAAGACATCATTCTCCTGCCAGGTAGACACCTAAGTTATTGATAATATTCATTAGCTAGCAAAAAAGGAAGACTACGAATGTCAATAAACAAAACAAAATGAAGCATCACTCCATTATTTTACATGGTAAATATTACTGGGCACTTACTGATGAAAATAATACTGTACATTATAAGAGATCCTTGCTGCTCTTGGAGCTTGGTTGTTTTCTTGCAGATGTTTCATTACTCAAACTAGGTAACATAATCAGTGGCAGTAAAGAGTGGAGTTTGCTCCCAGTTTATTTTCTAGTGGCCTACCCTGTAAGCTTTGGTGGGAGTGGTTTTGGGGGTTATTTGCTTGGGTTGTTTAACGTTAGCTTATTTGGCAGTTTCTTAACCAAGGTATTACTACTTCTTGACTGTTGGTCTAAGGTTAATCTTGGTGTTAATCTATGCTCATCTGGGTGTTGACTGCTGGTGATGAGGTGCTTGGGTCTTACTGCTCCCTTTTGGATTGTTCATTGTCTCTTCTGCAGAGTATGTAGATATTGTTTATATGTATTGTATCTACTGATGGCCAATTTGTCAGACTGCCAGGCTTCCAGAACTTCTCCAGTGTTTTTGGATTTGGCTTGTTCTTGTGTAAGAACTCTATTCAGATAAGACAAACACAGTGCATCAACCCTGAGCAGCAGAAAAAAGGAAACAGATCACACGTACAACTTCTTCCAGCAAAATGGATAGACTAATACCAAGATTAACATCAGATCAATGATGTGAGCATCAGATTAAAATCAGACCAACAATCAAGAACAAAACAATGCCCCAAATCAAGGAACTGCCAAACAAGCAAATACTAAACAGCTCAACCAAAGAACCTCCAAGACAATTACCAACAACAATGACAGGGCAAATCACTAGAATATAAATGGAGAGCCATTCCTTACTAGTACTGATGATGTTACCTAGTTTGGGTAATGAAATGTCTGCACTAAAACAACCAAGCTCAGAGAACACCAAAGGCCCCTCATTTCAACCCTGAACTGCAAATATTCTCCTTTATCAGTACAACACATTATGTAATATAATCTACTACAAGATCCTCTGCCTTGTAGGTAAGTTATAAATATGTTAAATAAAATGTACTTGGAATAAGTCCGAGATTCCTTAAAGGATAAATATTAATGTATATGTAAAAAAATTAAATTGAAGCCATTTGTTTATCAGCAAATAAACAATTGAATAACTGAAAGTTCTGGCTTTAGACAAAAAACACCACCCTTAACTATAATAAAGGTATGTGGAATGTGAACAGCTGCAGATTAAACCAAAATGTATTATCCAGGTATGCAAAATAAAACAACCACTTGCATTCTTTCTTGTAATATTAGCTTTAAAATGGTCTGGGTATTTAGACCTTAGAAATCAATAATGTCTTTTTGAAAACTTAAGAGTCTCCAACTTTGGAAAAAGCAAGAGTAAAAACAAATGTAGGTGCTATATTTTCTGATAGCCAGTTGCAACTTGACATATTTGATAAAGTATTGGAGCACATTATGGCCTCACAACTCCAGCCAATAGTGATACTACCTAAACCCATGTTTCACAACTCTGGCAACTTTAAGTTGTATGGACTTCAACTTCAACAATTCCCCAGCCAGCATGCTGGTAGGGAAATTCTCGAGTTGAAGTCTATACAGCTTAAAGTTGCCAATGTTAAGAAACACTGATCTAGGCTCATTCCAGGCCATCTTGGTTATGGGAAAACAGATATAATATTCTCTTATTAGACAAAGAAATATAAAATGAAAACTATTGCTCTTGGACAGCCAGAACAATTTATGAAAATCTTTCCTCTCAGTCCTGCCTTTTTGTCAATTGCCAATCTATGTTACGGTCACAGAGCAGCACATAAAATTAAACATTAAAATAAAGCAAAACCGAACAAAGCATAGTAATATATTACAATTGATGATGAAATCATCAGTGGGTGATCAAGGTCTGCCTAATTTTACAGACAGTGTAACAAAACTTAGCTACATTCAGAAAAACTGGATCATACTGATCTGACAATCATAGTTGTACATAAAAGCGATCAGAATTTCAGGATATTTAATCAGGTAAGTTCTTATGAGTCCATGAGTTCCTAAGGGGGCAATACACATGATATTGAAACTGTAGCCTCTTTGTCTACAGGAGCACAGACTTAGCTCATATGGAACTTTTTAATATTGGTCCTCCAGAACTGCTGTGGGCAGAACATTACATGCCAAAATTAATGTCCTCTGAAATTTTAAAGATAGTTATATGATATAAATATCTCACTGTATGTTCAAGAAAACATTCTTGGGTAAAGCAGACATGTCCTGATTCTTAATACTTTGTTTAAATGCATTAAGTGCATGTTCATACCCATCATTAGGAACTTCTCCTTGGAGAGGCTGAGATAGCAACAGCACTTGGACTTATATATTGCTTCACAGTGCCTCACACAGTGCTTCACAGTGCTCTCTGTGGTTTACAGAATTGGCATATTGCTCCCAACAATCTGGGTCCTCATTTTACTGACTTCAGAAGGATGGAAGGCTGAGTCAATCTTGAGCCTGGATGTTGGAGTTTTAATAAAACAATTCTAATCCATGTTGATTTATAGTTACCCTCAGTGGTGGGATTCAAATAACTTAACAACCAGTTTGCCCAGGGTCAGGTTAGCTGTCATGGGAGGCCTGGCACACCCCCGTCCTCCAGCTCCACCACACATGTGGGACAAACCTGACCCTGGGAGAACCGGTTGTTAAATTACACCCCCCCAATCAAAGTAGATCCTGGGCTCTGCACTGCAATGGAGAAACAGGCAACGGAACAGCCAGCACGAGGGAAGGAGGAGGGAAAGCAGACTTCTTTTTCCACTGCCCATTTATCCATTGCAGCGCAGCACCCAAGATCCACTTTGGTAGTAGAGGGTGGGTAATTTAACAACCGGTTCACATGTGCCGGTGAAACCAGCTGAATCCCACCACTGATTAGCATCCATAAGCAAAGGGCTCAGATCTGTTGGCAAGATCCTGCACTAGTTTCAACCTTGAATAGCCCTGCCTCCCTCTTTAGAACTGCATTAGAAACACAGGGGGCTACCTGCACATGACCTTTTTGTAATTCAAACCCACTCAGTTTGGTCACAGCCACATGAACGGCCTCTTTCTCCTGCTGACAGTTACACTTTAACATTATCCAAGCCAATATTGGGACTAAACATAACTGATCATCAAGCCACATCACTTGTACCATCCAAATATTGTGTTGGCTAAAAAGAGGATGTCTGTCCAGCTAGAGCGAGATATTTGGCAACTGCTGCATATTTCCCAAGCTGTTTTTATCAACACAAGTCCACTGGAAAAAGCAGTTCCAAATCCAACAGATTTAAACCAAAACATTATTATAGTACAGTAACCTCAAAGTTGTATGGAGAATCACCATTTTATAAGGTTGAGAATTTCCTGTTAGAGAATCTTAACTCACACTGAGCTTCTTATTGCCAGGGTTAAAGTCTATGGTGAACATATGTGCTAGTTCTGTCCTTGCGTACCTCCACCCCATGTTTCTCTAATTATTTTGCAATTTCTTGCTAATTTCTTTCTACCCTCTGAGGCTCATTTTGCTAGTTAAGCACTGCTACCAACTTAAGACTTTATTTTTTCATTATTACTATTGGCTTCCCCTATAGTAATTCTGGCTTATAAAATATGATAGCATACTGAAGACACAATAATATGTACTTTTATTAATGCCTTGCATTACCAAGATTATGATAATTGTTGGATGGAAAAGGAACTTATTTATAATTTAATAAGTTTGGGGCCACCTATTTAGCCCATGGAAACCAATATTTGTGAACTCTGTTTTAACAGGGATTTTTCTAGTGTTGTGTGCTGAAGAGAGTCCATTGGAGTTGGTGGCCAATAAATTTAAAATACCACCACCAACTACTCAAGTAAATTACATAACAGGGAGAAGTTTGCATTATACTTCTTCTCTATCACATCCAGGCACTCTTGAACACAGAGAATTTTGCTTGAAGACACTTTCAAATACTTGATCTTGATGTGTCTTCTACAGTAATATAGAGCCATGTAAAATAGGATATCATGGATAAACATATGTTATGCATCTTGAAAGTTAGCAGTCTTACATGAATGAGAAATGTAGAGTATACAGAAGTTCCTTTGCTATTCAATAATGGCCCTCTGCTATTTTACCTCACTGAAAGCAGTAAAAAAAAAGCTATCACCTCTAACTAGCACCATCTGAATGTTATTTGACATACATTTCTGGAAGTTACAAGATAGGTACTCTATCATTTTAGTGCAGTTCCATGTAAACTTGATATCCCATTTTTTATAGAGGTCCTTTAGGCATACGATTGTTTAAAGTTTCTTAATCTTCTTTAACATATATTAACACATGTTCTAAGTATTTTAGAACAAAATCAATATATAACTTATTCCCCACAAAACCATTTAGACTTTGAAAAAATCCTTGAGATGTCCCCAGAGAAATTGTCTATAATGTATAAATTTATATTAAATTTGTGTTGGAAACATGAACAAGAAGAGACATTTTATCATGTTTGATGAATGGGTAAAAAAAACCCTAGAAAAATGGGGATTCAAATACACACACTGATTCAGAAGATTTTAAAGACTAACGTACAGCTGAAACCAGAGATTTTTTTCCTCCCTTTTGTACTGATGGACAGTTAGAAAAAAAAGTCCAGGGCCTTGGGTGGCTCAGGCTGTTAATTGCCTGCAGTTAAGTTCCAGCTGCCTACAACTGCTGTAGGCTTGAATCCCACCAGGCTCAAGGTTGAAGGCTCAGCACTTCCATCCCTCTCGGGTAGGTAAATTGAGGACACAAGATTGTTGGGGGCAATTAGCTGACCTTGTAAAAATGCCGCTTAGTAATAAGCAGGCATATACAATGGAATGAAGGCTATTGCTGAGCACACTGGGTTGTATCCCAAAAATTGTAAGCCGCCCTGAGTCTTCGGAGAAGGGCGGCATATAAATGTAATTAAAAAAAAATTATGATAACATGCAGCAAGATTATTGTGCATACAAAGATGAAAAGATTTGGCACCACCCACAGTGAGAAAAGGCTGATGAAGATGATGAAACTTGATGAGACAGCTAAATTGCTTTTTCTTTTAATCAGAGAAAAGACAATATCAACATTTATCCCTGACTGGAAAACCCTTTAGACTTTTTGTGTAAAACAGAAAAAGAACGAATTTAGAACAAGTGGGCAGATTATAGAAAGAAGAGGGACATGTTGTAACCATAGAGTAAGAAGTAAATTTATAATTGTACTTATAATTATAACTGCTGTATTTATAATTGCCATATAGAAGATTGGCAGTCAGTTCTTTATATGCCTTTTCTCTCTCTTTTTTGCTTGTTTTTCTTTCTTGCATTTTACGTTTGCTGCTGATTTTTTTTGCTTTATATTTTTATCTTCCTTTTGAATTTTTAAAAATATATACAAATAGATTTTGAAAACACCCAGCTATAAACCAATATCCAGTGTTTCAGATGTAACAGAAACAATGTAAGATTACGTATAAAAGACTACGAAAAGATTAAATCCGTTAACTCCTGTTCAAAATGCCAGGTAAAATACAACGTTATTCAATAGTTTCTTAAAAATCATAATGAGGTGGTGCCAATGGATTGGTGGCAATTCAGAGATAGCCCTGCTCCTCTTTGGGAAATACTGGAAGTGCCAAAATGGGTCCATTTTCAGCCAGAGGCCCTCTGGAGGCTGAAAACGGGCACTTCCGGTATTTCCAGAAGGCCTGTTTTTCGGCCTCCTGAGGCTGCAGAGGCTTCCCTCGAGTCTCGGGAGGGCGAAAACATCTTCAAATGGGCCAAAACTCAGCTGGGAGGCACGTGCATGCGCAGTGCAGGTAAGGATGGGGGTGTGCATGCATATGCGCAGGAGAGCGCATTGCATTGTGGGTGCCGGCACGCACGCTTTCGGCACACCACAGTAAAAAGGTTCGCCATCACTGTCCTAAAGGAAGTGAATAGAAAAAGTCATACACAAGAAGTCTATTTTACAGAGAGGTTTCTGCTGAGAAAACATTTTTTTCCTATTTCTTCCAGACACTGAAAAAGTTCTTGCTACTACACATAATATGGGTAATATTTGATTCCAGGAGTGTTGCATCTCCGGTGAAGGTCAAAAACAGAGGTCATTGCAGTCAACCCACGTCCACCATTCACAATTATGAGCTGCAGCACAACAATTCCTGAATCCACAATCTTGCTGAAAATGGGTCTTTCCCTTTCTTAACATCTCTGTTGCAATGATAATCCCATCCAAGCAGTGTCCTTGCTTCTTGCATTCAACCCTCATCTGGCACACCTCAGCTGCTGCTCCCTAGGTATTGTTGTGATACTTGAAATAGAAGATTAGTCACAAGCTTCATTAAAGTCATAGGAGCTGAGGATATGGAAACAAAAAACAATGGCTGAGATGGAACAATATCAAAGTAAATCCCCGATATAACCCAACAGAGCATCTTTTCATAAAAGTCAGTGTTTCAGAAGTGATGCTTCAATAAATGCAATGCACATCATGCTATTGTTATTTTGCATGAAGTTAATGTATGATGCTGATCAGTCTCCTGTGCAAACCTAAGTACTGAATAAAGCAAGAAATTTAAATTTATTATCCTTTGTGACACATCCCAAGAAAACAGGAGGCAAGATGCTTTACATATATAAAATAAATGCCAACCACTAAAATCCAAAGGTGTGGAGTGTGGGTGAAAGTCAAGAGGGTAGGGGTGGCCCTCACATGGTGGGGGGAGATGTTCCAGAGGGCAGGTGCAATGACAGAGAAGGCCTCTCTTCTGGACCCCACTAGTTGGAATAATTGGACTGATGGGACTCACAGCAAGCCTCTGTCAGCATGGGTGGAATGGGCCAATCCCAGTGGGATGCATTTCTAATAGCTTCTCTGCCTATTTCCTGTCATAATGGCAGCCAAACAGCAGCTGAAATGCCCAGATGGAAGTATCTGTGTTGCAATGAAGAGTATTACTCCAAACCCTGTAAATAAATCTCAGCTAAAGATTCTGCAGGAGGTGAGCCGGATCAAAAAAGAGGAAACTGAATCAATTAAATCTTATTTATTTGCCTGAACTAATTGTAGAACCTCCCTGGCAGCATTTAAAAACATTGTTTAGCCGCTATGAACATAAACCTTCAGGATAGGTTCAATTATTGTAAGATCATTTCATAAAACAATGGTTTCCTCAGCCAAGAATTAGTCTATTCACAGCTGTTACAGCCTTTTGGCAGAGAACGTAAGCTTGACATCCAATGCTGAAATCCATTATGAAACTTCTATGAAGCGTCAGAATAGAAACAGAGCAAATATTCTAATTTTCTTTTGCACTTCCCATCCATTTCAATGGATTGCATCAGGCTAATACACACAAAAGACTAAGCCATCAGATTATTAGGCTGATGTTGGTTTTATGTGATTTTGAAGCTATTGTGATTTAGTGTTATTTATAAGCCAGACTGCTCTGGCTGATTTAGCAAACCATGATTCTGGTTAGCTCCAACAATTCAATGACCTCAATGTTTCATTTAATAATACTTTCTAAATGTTCCCCCTGCAAAATCACTAACTCCAAATTACCTTCTCTCCCTCTTGATGGGAATGATAACTGGCATAGCAGGAACCAGCACAGAATGAAAAAGATTAGAATTTAAATTCTGGTGCATATATACAAGCTTTGTGCGCTGTATACTGAATAAACAGCTATTATACTTAGCCTCATTCTTATATATAATAAGATATCTACACTAGCCAAGTTGTGCCTGATAGTCTGCTAACCAATTCCAGAATAAAGGCTGAGAGCATAGACAAGCTAGATGTACAGTCCCTTTATGTATTATAGTATTTGTATGCCACTAACTCCATGTAGGCCTGTTGGTTTACACAGAATCCAATAAAAATGAATTCCACAACATACAGTAAATCTTATAGCAACAATGACCCCTTTGTTATCAAGCTTATCTACATGAGCTGCCAAATGTTCTCCAGGACAATTTCATTTTCAACTATGCCTCTAAAAGCCAGAGATTCTACAGATCTTTTTGCAAAAAAGTATTCCATAGGCATGGAGAACTTGATTGAGAAACACTGTTCTCTTGCGTCCCTCCTCAAATTGTACATGGGAAGGGCTTTTAACTTCATGTTGGGAAACCAGCATTGGATGAGTTGACCAAGTATCAACCATATTGGACTCTGAAAATAACAACCATCACCTTCAACTATATCAGAAGTGTACTGGCAATTAACATTAATGGCTGAATTGAACTTGAAAAGAAATAATTACTTTAATTATTATTGTTATATGTATGCATAATCTTCTTTTTCTTTTTCTCTTGTAAAGAATTTAATGGATATCTGTAGGAATGTACCAAGCAGAATCTGATTAATAATGGTTAGATGATATAAAATAGAGGGTAATAGAGGTAATAATGGTAAAGGTGAAATATAAAAGTTAAACAATAATTGGTTAGAAGAGATAGAGGTGTTATCCTTTAGGGTAGTAATTACAGGGTAAAATACGTCTTATAAGACAATATAAAATTTTAAACAAGATAGACAAAAGTGTAATAATATTGATTGGCAAAATATTGAAAATTGGAAAAAGAAATGTAATTAATGAAATGATGGAATGATGAAATAACTGAAACAAGACTATAGAAGCTAGAGAAAGGGGGGAAATTATGGAAAATAGTGGAATTTGCTATGGTAAGTGGAATGGAATATACAAAATGAGTGTATAATTGAAATTATAGTCGCATGGAGAAGGGAGGGTCCGGTAACACACTGTTCTCAAAAAAAGATTTTTTTGTTTTTTATATTAGTCTGTATGCATTTGCTTGCCGGGAATGGTTCTAGGATGATAATATGAAGTGTTATAAGATAAATTAATCTAAAAATATGGAATATTTTGTATGTGAGAATATACAAAAATAATTAATAGATGAGAATGGAAAAGATGCACAAGGAGCTTTAACCTACCGGCATATCATATGTTTTTTCTGTGTATGTCTGTCTAAAATAATAAAACTTTTTTCAAAAAAAAAAAAGAAAGAAGTGTACTGGCAACCAATGCATTCCCTGTAGTTACTCTGGGCCGAAGTATCACTTACCTCCTCATTCCAAGGCAGAACATGGCTTGTTACATTTGGTTTTGAGGCTCTTCCAGTTCTGTCGTGACTATACCTTTTAGAAAACCACCCATGAACTCCTTGATCTTCTACCTGTATATTTTTTTAAAAAGGGAAATATAAACAAAATAAAAATTAAGTAGGATATCATTTGTAAAAGATCAAAGAAACATACTTTTGGAACCATGGCTGATAATTCCAAAAGATACCAGTGCCAAATACAAAAGTTTTGAGAAAATTGGCTGATAATAATAGAATACAAGTGTTGAATGTCCAGGCCTGTCAAACTGGTGACCCACGAGCTGGATGCATCACACACAGGTCACCCCCACCCCCGCAAAGGCAAAAAATGTCACAATATGTCACAATGTTACATGACACAATTGAGTTTGGCGCCTGTGCATCTAGTCCATCTTCCTGTGGTCAGGAATCTATCGCATCTACAGCAGATATAGAAAGAGTGCAACAGAGGAGGAAAATCTTCTAGGTCTGTTCTAAAACACAGTGCTGTCACTCCTCAGACATCCAGATTAGAAACATCAGCAGGAAATGACTCAAACCTGCCCAATCAGTTTATGTCAACCATCCCTCCTTATAAAGAGACAAATTACTTAAGCAATTAGGGTATTCAAAGAAGGGAACAAAAGTCTTAGCTTGTGATCAATGACACCTTGTCAAATTCCTCTTCTGGCAGAATTAATTCTCAGCCAGCTGCCACCAATGAAGGAGGAAAGAGAAAATATCCCAAGATTAGCTGTGTCACACCTGGCCTTCTCTCCAGTAAACCTCCAAAGGTTTTTGTTTTTGTTTTTGAAATGCCTGTACCAGCTAAAGATGGAGGCAGGTGGCTGCTTTCTGCAGGATTGGGACTTTTACACCTGGCCTCTAATTCACTAGTTTCTTCCTTGTGAGGAAACTGTAGCTGTTGCTGAGGCAATCAGTTCAATGGTTAGAAGGATGTAAAGGTGAGCTGTGGCTCTTGGAAGCACTTGCTTCCATCTGTGGCTCTGATCTCATTCATGAGCATCTGTCATAAAAGGGACTGGCTGTCTGAAATGACAACAGATATTCTATCTGTCTGGCAAACACACAGAAAGATGTGGGCTTCTGTTGTTCACTAGAACTGCCACAGAGCTCTGAAAGAGAAAGGAGCTATTTGCAGAAATGAGCTATATCATAATAGAAAATAGTCTTCTGTAGGTGGAGTTTTATCGAGGTGGGACTACTGGGAAGGTGGTATCTTCTCTAGGTGGGAATACTAGGAAGTAATCTAACATGTTGAGAAGATACTAGGATATAAAAGACTTAGAAAAAGTACAGTTGGAATGGACAAAAACTCTGCTGTAATAAAAAAAATTGCAGCCACGTAAGTTGAATAAATAAACATTCTAGTGAGTACTATTCAGATTGTTCAAATGTCTTTGAAGACCTTTAGATTGTTGGCTACATCTGAAGATGAGTTTAACTCCTAGAGGAAGCCACTGTGCATGGACGGAACTACTTCAAGATCTTGTTGCACATTCCAGCAGACATAAGCAACAAGAAGACTGTTGTGACCTTTGTTTCTCAGCAAGACTCCTAGCCTGGATAACTGGAATTTTCCCTCAAACATCACTCTGTGTTGTGCAGCCCCATCTCAGGCGTGTTCAAACCTCAGAAGTTAAATCTTCACAGATGAAGAGATTATTACAGCATCACAGGAGCTGGAACAACAATAATAACCACAAGAGCAACCCTCAATGGGAACTGTATTTAATACTATTATTTTTGAGCTGACTTTCACCTAATTCAGGTGACTCCTGAAAAGAAGCAAGTGAGCTTCTCTTATGTGGAAGCCAACAATATATTGCTTGAGATTTGAATGTTTATGTGTGTGTTTTAAATGGGTGAAGACTGGCATGAAGAAGTTTTATTTTATTATTCTCACTTTAGCTCTGTGATTTGGTGGAATGTAATGAAGCTTTCTATTCTTAAAAGAGTAATAGTAGTGCACTATGAAAGCAAGAAAATATTCTGAGGACAAAGATGCATTGCAGCAACAAACTTGTTCCGAAACATTTACTTGCTTGGGAAAATTAAAAAGGGCAGATAAATTGCAGAAGCGGACAGTCTATACCAGGGCTGGATGCATCATGCACTGGCCAGGCCCATTCCTGGTTTCGCGAAGGGGAAAAAAGTCACGATACATCATGTGACAATGCTGTGACGATGCAAGTTTGACACCCCTGGTCTATACAGTCTACAGCCCGAAGTATTACAATCCAACCCAGATTGGCAGACATTCATGAGCACCAACTGGCAGCCAAAAAAAATTATTATTATTATTATTTATTTAGACTTGTATGCCGCCCTTCTCCCTAAGGACTCAGGGCGGCGAACATATAAAAGAGGAATATTTACAATAAAACAATACTAAACAACAAGTATAAGATTGCTAAAAACATTAAAAACAATTAAAATTACAACCAAGTCTTCAGGTCTCGACGAAAGGAGTGGAGATCAGGGGCCAAACGAAGATCCGCAGGGAGCTGATTCCATAGGGCGGGTGCCCCACAGAAAAGGCCCTAGCCCTGGAAACCGCCAGCCGACAATGCCTAACTGACGGTCTTCCCAGGAGGCCCCTCCTGTGGGAGCGCACGGGGCAATCGGAATGTGATGCTGGCAGGAGGCGTTCCCGCAAGTACCCTGGACCCAAGCCATTTAGGGCTTTATAAGTTGTTACTAACACCTTGAAGGAGACCCGGCAGGCAACCGGCAACCAGTGCAAGTCGCGCAGGAGGGGTGTAACATGGGAGTATAGGGATACCCCCATCACTGCCCGCACGCCTGCGTTCTGCACCAGCTGCAACCTCCGAGTGATCCGCAAGGGTAGCCCCATGTAGAGAGCATTGCAGTAGTCGATTCTGGAAGTGATGAGTGCATGAGTGACCGTTCGAAGGGCATCTCGGTTCAGATAAGGGCAAAGCTGGCGAACCAGCTGAACCTGGGCAAAAGCCCCCCTGGCCACAGCTCCCACTTGCTCCTCCAGATTGAGCTGGGCATCCAGGAGGATGCCCAGATTCCTTGCCCTATCCACAGGGGGTAACACCTCCCCCCCCATGACCAAAGATGGCACTTCCACTGAACACCGAGATGCCGGTAAGAACAGCCACTCGGTCTTGTCCAGATTGAGCCGGAGCCTGTTACTCCCCATCCAGGCCTGCATCGCCTCCAGGCACCGGGACATCACCGAGAGAGCATCACTGATCCGGTCTGGGGTGGAGATATAAAGCTGGGTATCATCTGCATATTGATGATAAAAATCACTTAAACCTGGACAGGCTCAACCACAGTTTCAGCTGGGAAACTGCTAACATTTTAGATCAAGCCAAATCCCAAAATGCTAGAGAATATCTGGTAGCTTGGCTTTCAGACAAATCAACAACCAATAGACCTATAGACATAAATAAATCCCATTTATATATCATTTAAAAGGTACAGTCAGAAGCCTAGGAAGGAAACAAACAGATGAGAAATATCCCTTCCAGTGGCCAACACTCAGATAAGCATGAAACAACATCAGATAAACAATTATTGAAAAACAGTACTGTATTCTAATCAAGGGACCATCAAGCAGAAAACCACACTTGAACCAAGACTGACAGGGCAAAGTACCATACATAAATAAGCAGCAAACCTCACTCTCTCTTGCACTAAGGATGCTACCTAGCCTGGTTAAAAAAAGAGCAAAGTATCCAAGCTCAGAGATCACCAACAACCCAACAGTTCAACCCTGGGCTACATACATTTTCTTCTGTTGGAATTCAGGTACAAGTTAGTCTTTTACTTTTGGCTTGTTAAATCTAGATCTGAACTGATTCTAGATTCCTTTTCATTGTGCAGATGCAATTTCAGAGTTCCCATTACCAGTTTTTGAGTGGTCTGAATTAATATCCTTAATTTTATTTATTTATTTAGAATAGAATTCTTTATTGGCCAAGTGTGATTGGACACACAAGAAATTTGTCTTTGTGCATATTCTCTCAGTGTAAATAAAAGAAAAGATACATTCGTCAAAGTCAAAAAATATATATGCTGCCCATCTCACTGTTGAGTGACTTTTATTATGGAATTATTATGGAAAAGAGGAAGTAAGGGATGTGTATTTGATTACTGCATTTTACTAAACACTCAGCTATGTACTCAATTTTCCATTATTGATGAATTATGAATGATTATTAATATCATACCATACTCTGTATCCTTAGAAAGTATCCTAAAAAAGATAAAGCAGTGGAAAATGGTTAAAAAATATATCAACCCTTACTAACCCAGCTTACTTTACTGATGGACGTGTTCTAGCAAAATGCTATGGTTTGTGTCACATCCCTAAAGATGCATTCACTTCTATGAAATAAATAATATGTGTCTCACATCTATTCATGTCTATTTTGCCTCATGCTCATGCTGCAGGAACCTAAGGCCAATTAATTTTTCACCACAGACAAACACACGTTGTACACTTCCAGACAGCTATATTAATCTACCAGCCAAATGCCTTGCCTTCAGGCAGTTTTCATGACACCATAGCCTTCCCATCTGTAAAAAGATTTCTCTCCTACCACATTTCTCCTGATGAGTAAAAAAAAAATTTTAGTTTTAACCTCTTAACATTACCAGTATTACTATTACGTTCACAGCCACACTTTTGCAAGTAGTGTGTGTGTGGCGGGGAGGGCATGACCTGTTTTCCATTGCAGGGAAATCTGGCCCTGCTGCTTTGGGTCTTATCCTGTATTTAACCCCTGCATGGTCAAATTTGGGCACAGACAGCATCTTCAATCAACTCTCTGGCATTCAGGTATAGATTGTTAAAAATGGATCTTTTTTCAGCCTACTTCCCACTTGAGTAAAATGCCTCTACAATTACAGCTGTTCAGAAAGCTGTTTAAATGGAGTCATGCCCCTATTAGAAAGCCTATCCAGGCTTTTCTATCCAGGTGTGCTGCTATATCACCATGCCAAATGATACATTGCAGTTTTTGCAATCATTTTTTCCCATTTCCCAACCACTACCACCCACAGCATCCTCTCAGAGAGCTGAATTTTAGAGGGAGATAAGACAAATTGCAGACTTTTCTGGAGGTGGCAGTGGAGAGAGACACATTTTTCTTCTTATGGAGAGAGGATAAGGGATTTTTGTAAACTCGTGGTCCAAAGCTTAAAGCCTTTAAGAATAGAATTTGCAGCTGTTGCCCAGTTTGAAAGTAAAAAGGGAAAAACTCTTCCAAGTTTTATACTTCCAGAAATAAAAGCATGCCCTTGATGATAGTATCTTAGTATCAAAATAGATTTGAAAAACATAAGTACAAGTTGGAAACCTTTAAATGTGTATTTTTAAATTTTAGGAAGCTGAAAAACTGCCGCTCTGGAAAAAACTTATTGTATGTTTGCCACCTGTGATTGTGCACATTCCATATTCTTCTTTTGGCATTTGGTACATTATGTAAGGCTTTGAAGCGTGTTAATCACGTTTGTTATGTATGTAGGTTTGAATGTCATTGGTTTAGTTTGAATTGTTCTTGTAAAATGTCAAATAGGATTGGTTTAAAAAGTGCGGGAAAACCCTGCACTCTGATTGGCTGGCAACTACGGCTGCTGGCTATAAGTAGCAGCCGTAGCCCAGCCAGGTCGGGTCCATTCGAGCTGTAGTCACTTAATAAACTCTTCACTGAAGCTCTTCGCGTCTGACTCTTCATGCAAACTTAACAACGTTTGTTATTTCTACTTCCTACATGAAAGTATCCGTGCAATAAAAAGAAACACGTGAAAGGTGGCAGCGAGGGCTTGTGGAGGAAACTGGTAGCCTCTTTTATTTTTAAGTTTTAAGTACACCACTTTCTGCCAAGAAAGTGCAATTCTTCATTTAAAAAAAAAATAGCAGGGCTACAGAAAAGATCCAAAAGAGGCAACAGGCTTGTGCAGATGCTTCAAAAGGTCTCTTTGGCAATCTGGTGGTGTGGATGTAGATACCTTGCAAAAAGTTTTGAAATAGTGATCATCTAAATGATGCAACTGCTGTAATGCTTTGAGAAGAGGTGTTCAGCAAAGCCTTATTTTTGATACTCCCCAGGATTAAAAGACAAACTGGTTTCTGTTACAGAAGTGAGTCAGAGAAAAAAAAAATCTCCATCAGGTTCAAAATACAGAACACTGACCGATTTATCCCGTATGCTCCTGTGAGTGTGTTGTTGAATGCATTTGTAGCACTAAATGTTTAACACAGTGGTGGTATTCTACCAGTAGCAGCGATGAGCAGCAGAGACCGAACCTGGGCTCCCATTACTCACCTTTATCCTCTGAAGTTGAAGCGCAGCTGCTTTGCGTGGCACATAAGAGTGCTGTGCGGCAGCTGCTGAAGCGATCGGAATTGTGCAGGCTTGCAGGAGGTGAGTTAGAACGCCTCTGTGCCTGCACAAACGCCTCTGCGCCTGTGCAAAGTATGTGTTTGGCACATGCACACATGCAAAGTATGTGCATGTGCACAAAGCGTGCCCATCAAGCCACGCCCACTGAGCCAGTGGTAAAAATATTTGAATCCCACCACTGGTTTAACATCATAAACACAGATATACCCAAGTTAACAGTCTTGACAGGATCGGAAGAATTCCTCATATTGTGCACAATTTACACCCCATATTATACAAATAATGATCTTATTCTCAATATAAATAAATATCGCATTTTCCCTGGAATTCTATTTTCCCTTACTAAAGACCCAGACAGGAGTAAACACATTATAGGGAGATTTCATGAAAGTTATGATTCCTCCCTCATTCCCGCTGCAGTGATTTTGGTGGGCTCTTAACAAATTTAACTTCCATTGCCAAGATAACAGTCATCATGAAATTACATTCCCCATTCCATTCCACTGTACCCCTAAGAAGTGGAAGATTCCAGGTTGCTGTATAACAAATGACCGTTACAGCATTATCAAAATGATGTCTCTGTTTTTTCCTCTGGTCTTCCCTTCTCGCATTAATTTTATGTTTTAGTTCCTATTGAGGGTCGGGGCTTTTGGCTACCTCTATCCCAGCACCTATTCTATTCCATTTTATTACTGTAAGCTGTTTTTGGAGACCATTCTGTTGAAAAGCAGAAGAAAACATAGCAAATTCTTTGATATCAATTTGTGTATCAATTATATCATCATATATAATCATAGGCATTAGGGCTCCACCAGACTACATTTAATAAACCAGCTCCAAAAAATGGGAAAAGCTCCCATAAACCTACAGTTTAACAATGTTAAAATGAGGGCTGTGACTGTACAAAGATCCATCCTTTTTTTTTAAAGGACATTCATAAAAAGGGATCAGTTTTCTTTACTCAGTCGCAGCTGGCAACTTGATTTTTTAAATTTATCTATGGATATCACCAATCCTTTTCTGCCCCCACCAAAATGGTCTTACTAAATTTCTTTTCCTCTATTCTCTGCAATCTTATACAAGCTTTCCTGGAAACTCCCAGGATTTAAACGGATATGGAAAGAATTTGCTGAACTATTGGTTGTTGACATAACTTCAGCGACAAGAGAGCCAAAGGGATGGTTGTTCCTTTCTGCGCTTCTACAGTAATGTCAAAAACTCGGGACCAGGCAAATGGAATCCATTCTGTCATTCCTTCTCAATGCCAGGATAAACCTGGCATGGACAGCTGTTAGATCTCAAGGACTCACCCACCAGCTTGTCACTTGGCTGGTCCTCCCTGCTGAGCAGCTGGCTCGGTGATCCTTCAATTTCATTTCCCACAGTGCCTTGGGATGACATCGTGTCTGGTGCTTTGAGGCCCATTTGAGAAAAGGGCATCTCTCCATTACCTGCTGTTGTTGTCAGTGGTGGGTTTCAAAGTAGGTTACCACCGATTCGGGGGGCGTGGCTTGGTGGGCACGGTTTGTGCATGTGCACACACTTTGCACACGTGTGCCAAATGCGCACTTTGCACAGGCACAGAGGCTTTCCTACTCACCTCCTGCAATCCTGCACTCTCCCTGTAGCTTCAGCAGCTGACGTGCAGCAATCTGCTGTACTGAGCAAAGCAGCTGTACTTCAAAAGCAGGACATAAAGGTCAGTATGGGAGCCCGAACAGGTGGGTGGGCCCAACAGCAGCTCCTCAGAGAGAACCGGTTCGGTCTCCGCTGATCTTCGGCGCAACTGGTACGTGAGAACCGGGCTGAACCGTAGAATAACACCACTGGTTGTTGCCATACCCAAGTAAAAGTGTACCCTTGAAATCTAGAACTGATTCCTTCATAGGGCCCAGAGTTATAGTTTGTTTCCTTGCCATTTTGCAACAGGGGAGAAAAAGGCAGGATCTAATAAATGAATCACCATCACCAAGCAATATTAATCACTCCTTCACCAGAGTCCAAAGCTTTAGCCTGTTATCTTATTTTCAGCTCTAGCAGAAACAGTGGAATAGACTTACTTACTTACTTTACTTTTATTGTCATTGCACCTTATACAACGAAATCAAACACCATCTTCACTGCATACCATGACCATGACCATGAAAATAAACACAAACACACATCCTTCACCCTTCAGTCATTGAACCAGAAGCCCCCGATACCACACCAACACTACACTATACAGCAGAATTCAAAAGAGCTACTGCCCTGGGATAGCTGTTTTTCAGCCTATTTGTCCTTGTTTTTATTATTCTGTACCTGTCTGCCAAATGGTAATAGTTCAAAAAAAGGGTTCCCAGGATGAGATGGATCTTTGAGAATGTTTTGAACTTTCTTAAGGCAGCAGGAGCTATAAAGCTCTTCCAAAGAGGGGAGAGGGCAACCAATGATCTTCTGGGCAATGACATTAACCCTCTGGAGTGCTTTCCTATCTGCCACTGTGCAATTGGCAAACCATACAGAGGTGCAGTATGTTAAAATGCTCTCTATGGTGCAGTGGTAGAAGGTCACCAGCAGTTTTTCATTCAGTTGTTGTTTTCTGAGAAGTCTCAGGTAGCATAATCTCTGCTGGGCCCTTTTGACCAGGGTTGCAATGTGGGCACCCCAGGTCAGGTCCTCTTTTAGGGTAACACTCAGAAACTTAAAACTGGCCACTTGCTCCACTCGGTCTCCATTGATAAGCAAGGGCTGGATGTCTGATCTGTTCCTTCTATAATCCACTATAAGCTCCTTGGTCTTATTGGTGTTGAGGACCAAGTTATTGTCTCCACACCACGAAAGCAACCAATGAATAAGCAAATAAATAATCAAACAATGCTCACCTGCTGCTGAGATCACACAAGCATGCCAAATATGTTACAGCACCTCCCAACCATACACAAATGGTAAGCTGCTTTTTTTTTATACCTGCGTATCATTTGAAGATCTTCAGTACCAAAACTGACAGCATGACATTCTTTTTATTCAGCTTCCAAACCAAAGTGGAGAACAGGATCGGGTTGCAGATTTTTCTCCTTTCCTTAATCTGTCCTCTTCAACTTTGAACTGAAACGAGTTTACTCAGGAAGCAGCAAAGAGATGCTTATTGATCGCCTGGGTGATAATTAATAGGAAGTAAATGGCACTTGCAATCATTGCTTCCACTACCTATTCATAGAGCAGCAGCTCTAATCACATAACGGCTTTGTTAAATTCACCTGCCATTAAAAGCATCCTTAACTTGCTGGCAGAAGTGGTCTTATCTCCAAAGATACATCAATAGCTATTAGGCAAGGGCCCCCAAATTTGGCAACTTTAAGACGTGTGGACTTCAACTCCCAGAATTCTCCAGCCAGCATAGCAATTCTGGGAGTTGAAGTCGACAAGTCTTAAAGTTGCCAAGTTTAGAGACCTCTGCTATTAGGTATGTCAGGCTCAGGTTTTGGAGTTTTCATTCTATAAATTTTTACCAGGCTGCCGTGGTTTGGATGATTTGTGTAACTTTTGTATCACAATTTAAGAATAAGGACTAAGACACATTCAGTATGAAATTGCCTGCAAGGTCATACTTGGAACACTATTGTTATTATACATAATTTTTACTGGGAGCTTCAATGACACTAAAACATCATTCTGTTCTACTTAATCTCAAGATAAGCAATATGCCTGTTACTAAGAAATTCGAAGAGAACATCTGGCCCATGCACTGATTCACTGCTACTGTGAACAATAAAATGTTTCTTGTCCTAACCATGTTGTACCGGAAATGATGCATCTTAGAAAGACTGTCTGAGTCCTTTCCCTCAACTCTGTGATCAGGTCCAGTAGGGCAAAGAAAATATACCATCAATAAACTATCTATCAATGAATGGTAATAGAGTGAGCAAAAGTAAATTATTAAGTCTAATTGAACACAGCAAAAACATCACCAAAAGTGCCTCCCTAGATCTTTCTTTTTAAAAAAATAGATGATGATGATGATGATGATTTTAAAACCTGTATGCTGTCCAGCTCTCCATGATTCTTGGCCGTTCACAACAATCAAATTACAATGCAATCCATAAAAGATAAAGATTTTAAAAATGGCAGGTTGAATGAAGCAATCAGGTCTCACTCTTCTTCACCAAATGCCTGGGTTAAGGGACAGGTCTTTAAGACCCTTCAAAACAACAGCCAAATGAGAGCCATCCAGATGTCAGGAGGAACCTCATTCAAGAGGGCAGGCACTGCTATGAAGAAGGTCTGGAGTCCTCATAGATGACATTGTTTAGTTGAAGGAATCCAGACCAAGCCAACCCTGCAAACTGAATTGGCCAGGAAGATACTTTGAGAAATTAATCTGACTTTGTCTCACAATGGAAATAAATTACTCTGAACTTCTCCTTTATGTAATAAAAAGGAGAGAATAATATGCACATTATTTCAACATGCTTCTTGCAGAGTACACTGAAATTTCTCAAATCTCCCCTCAGGAAAGAAATACAAATGGCAATAGCATAAGCTTATTAGTAGTGGAGATTAAAATGTGTGTCTGTTGGGCATCACATTGTACTAAAAACCTTCTCTAATCCAGTGTTCTCCAGATGTGCTTGGTGACAACCCTTTCATTCAGTCAGGGTATCTACTGAACACATTTCATGGCGCCAATGGACAGCTATAAACCAAATTACATATTCACCAGCATAGCGTTGGGGATTGTTCTTCTAAAATCCTTCTGTTCTTTAGAAGTGTTACACACATACACAAATGCTGTTGGAATGCGGAAAGATATGCCTGTGTACATGACGTATATGCTATTACCAGATGTAGTGTGGAAAGAGCGGGAACATACTCCTGTACTCATCAAAGCTCCTGTGGCTTTTTGAGCTAATTTTGAGATTGGAGGGAAGCACAAGTCAAGGCATCAGTTAGTACTGGGTGTAACTGACAATGCTGGATAGAAGAACAAATGCTGCTCTTTGCTTCAGGAAATAACAAAACTTATACGAAAAGTCCAACTTATGTGTGTCATATTTAGTCATACTCACTTAGTCCCATGAGATACAGCATCTTCCGCATATATACTGTGAAGGGATCTCCAAAGGATTTATTTTATTCTGTGCATTGTTTAAAATTCTAAAATAAGCTACACCATATAGAGTGAATCCTAAAGGTGTAATGTAAATGTCCTTTTAAAGACTTAGCTTGCTGATAAAATAGAATTGGGAGAATAACATTTTAGTTTTTGTAAATACTTTTTTTTTAAAGCAAAAGTATAACTTCCTTATGTCTACCACGTGTGCATCACTGCCCTCTTCTGGATGGAGTTATACAAAGAGTTGCAACCCATTGTGCCAATATTACAAGACAGGTAAGATAGCAGAAACAACAGCCACCAGGAATTTTAGCAAAGTGCATTTATAAACCCTACATATATGTACATACATACACATACAGAGAGATATATGTACCACCCAAAATATTATGGATCATTAATAATAGCTACAATATAAAAGAGCTTAAAAACATTCAGTCAATTATCTATGGAGATTCTCAGCCATCCAGGTCATGGTTGTCCCAAAGGTGCTTTTTCAAGAGGCACCTGGACTTTCTTGTTTTTCTTTGAAGATATTTTGCTTCTCATCCAAGAAGCTTCTTCAGCTCTGACTGGATGGTGGGGAATGGAAGGATTTATATTCCTTGCAGACAGCAAACAGCTCTCTCAATTGTGGGAGAGGGATACGACATCATCTATCTCCAGTCTATAACACAGTTCTTCCGGCAGTTCCAAGAAGGCTCCACACCCATTTGCACTACCCAGGTGACCCTGAGGACACAGATAAACCTCCAAGGGGCCTCAATGACTCTCTAAAATAATGCAAATAACCAGCTGTCTGCAAGGAATATAAATCCTTCCATTCCCCTTCATCCAGTCAGAGCTGATGAAGATTCTTGGATGAGAAACAAAACGTCTTCAAAGAAAAACAAGACAGTCTAGTTGTCTCTTGAAAAACTACCTCTGGGACAACCATGTCCTGGATGGCTGAAAATCTCCATAGACATCTGTTGAGTTACTTATTTAACTACATGAGGAAAAGAAAGAACGTTTTTCCCTTTTTTATAACAATATATATATATATATATATATATATATATATATATATATATATATATATATATATATATATTAAAGCACAGAGAAGAGTAGCTTTGTTATATTGTCTTCTTGCCTTATTTCCCAAAGATAAGCTCTTAAAAGATTTTAAAAAATTGAAGATCATTATTTATGATCTTCAAAATAATGCAGGAGGGGGTGCCATTTGCCATATGTAAAATTATGAATAGGAGCTAATAGGTGGACATGATGTTAATGAAAAAAATCCATTTCAGACACGTTAAACTGCAGTAGATGTACCAGCTAAAAAGAGCAAAAGGAAAAAAATAAAAACCTTTAGACAATAAATAAAAGATTGCAGTTCCACACAATGCATAGATAAAAGCTAAGAAGCCTGTAAATCTCTAGTAAGAATGGCTAAGGTTGCAAATTATCACTTGCTATCCAGAAACTGGCACCCGTTCAAAGAAAGCTCTGCAATGGCTCAAGCACCCAAGTTAGAATCCAGGCCCTGTTTTTTTCCTTTTGCCTCTGTCTCTTCCACAATGGAATTCCCACATAAGAGTCAGTTGAATCAGAACAACTTAATTCTGAATAATTTCCTCTATACATTCCAGAAGTGTGTGTGTGTGGAGGGGGGGAAATGCTGTTTCAATAACACTTTGAAACACGATCCCAGAGTCCAACAGAGAAGCGTTAAAGGGGAAAAAATGGTGCTGGAGAGAAATATTGTAAATATGGAAACTTTTATTTCATTATTATTAAACTCCAAGAAGCATGAACGGGGAGGGCCTCTCTCTAAACATAATTCCCCAGATATAATAGCTGTGGTGTGTGCAGTCTGGGCTTTTTCCTGCATGCTTACACACTCAGTTTCTCCCAGCAGCTGCAAAAGAGGGAGGTTTGGCTTTTATTACTGAGGAACACAGAGCCTTTTTGATCTGCCATTGCTACATGCACACCCTACACACACACACACACACACACACACACACACACACACAAGGCTGGGAAGGAAAGGGAGAAGGAAAAAAGTCCATTTATTCCGTTTTCACCAGGCTTGTGCTATTCTTTGTATACTGATATCCAAGTGCACACAAATTAGATGAAAACAGGGTTCTTCATGGAGAGGACTGGGCCTTGGAGTGAAATTAAGGCTGTTCCATGAAGAAGGTTTTCGAAGAAAATGTGTGTTTTGGAGAGATGCGGAGACACCTTGTCTGTCCGTCCGTTCCCCCCCCCCATTCTTCTGAAGCAGAAATGGCAGCCCCCCCTTCCTTCCTCCATCATCAAAGCACTAGACAAATTTCTTTCATAGCCACTCAGAGTTAATATTTCAAGGCACCAGAAAAAAATTTTCTTTGAAAAATAATCACAAAGCACTATTATACCATCTTCTTAATAATGCCTTCAAAGGGCATTGTGGCTTTTCCCCCTCCTCTGGGGCTTAAATTAGCTCATTTCAACAAAGTTGGCTAATTATTTCTTTGGCACTATGCATCCTAATGGACTCCCTTTTGTTGACAGTATTTATTATCAGTCACTGCCTCTCTTCTTCCTGGCCTCAATTCTTCCTACTGTTGCTGTGAAAGAAACTTTTTTTAAAAAAACACACTTGTTGGGATGTGGATGTATTCATTACCTGAATCCCTGAATGAAAGCCTATTTGAAATGAACTCAGACAATTCAGAGAACCTACCTGGAAGTCAAAGGCAAACTGTTTTCAGGGAAAGCCCTTATTCATAGTGTGACACTAACTTTGGAAGTAGTGGAAGAAAATATTTCACACTGGGACCTGTACAGGTAGACACTGAGACCTTCAAATTTCTAGGTTCTATCATATCACAAGACCTAAAATGGACCTAACATCAAAAATGTCATCAAAAAAGCACAACAAAGAATGTTCTTTCTGCGCCAACTCAGAAAGCTCAAACTGCCCAAGGAGCTGCTGATACAGTTCTACAGAGGAATTATTGAGTCTGTCATCTGCACCTCTGTAACTGTCTGGTTTGGTTCTGCAACCCAACAGGACAGACACAGGCTTCAGAGGATAATTAGGACTGCAGAAAAAACAATTACGACTTTAGCAACAGAGTGGTCAATGTGTGGAATGCACTACCTGACTCTGTTGTTACATCCTCTAACCCCCATTCCTTTAACCTCAAACTAACCACTTTTGACCTCACCCCATTCCTAAGAGGTCTGTAAGGGGCGTGCATAAGTGCACCATCGTGCCTCCTGTCCTTGTCCTATTGTCCCCATTTATTCGTACCTATTTCCTGTATTCTTACTCATGTTTATACTTATACCTATTATCTTGTCAGCGATTGACAAATTAAATCAAATCAATCAATCAATCAATAAATTATTACCAACCTGCCTTCAGTCGAGGACCTGTATACTGCATGAGTTAAAAAGAGGGCTGTGAAAATGTTTACAGACCCCTCACATCCTGGACATAAACTGTTTCAACTCTTTCCCTCAAAATGATGCTATAGAGCACTGCACACCAGAACAACTAGACACAAGAACCGTTTTTCCTGAACACCATCACTCTGCTAAGCAAATAATTCCCTCAACACTGTCCAACTATTTACAAAGTCTGCACTACTATTACTATTAACCTTCTCATCACTCCTTATCACCCATCCGCTCTCACTTGTGACTGTGTGACTGTAACTTTGTCGCTTGTATCCTTACGATTTATTTTGACTGTTTCCTAGTATGATTTGATTGCTTATGGTACCCTATAACTATTATTAAGCATTGTACCTTATGATTCTTGATGAATGTATCTTTTATTTTATGTATACTGAGAGCATTTGTACCAAAACAAATTCCTTGTGTGTCCAATCACACTTGACCAATAAAGAATTCTTGTCTAGTCTATTCTAGTCTGTTTTTTTTAAAAAGACAGTCAGTACTATGAAATATCAAATTATTCAGGATGTTGGTACTTTGCAAAAATAGTGCAGGTTTTTCTAGACAACCATTTTGCAATGGATCCAGTTTGGAACATCCTCAAAACTGCAGTATTAGTGGAAGACTCGGGGGTACAGTCTACCATGATGGGGCAAAAAGCAGCATTCCAGTAAGGAGGAATTGGCCAGGGGAAAAGGGACTCAAACTAAGCCTGAGGGAAAAAGAGAGTAGGGAAATTGTGTGGCAGCAGATCCTGCAGTGATGTCAGCCAGCCCAGCAATCTTTGCAGTAACAAAGTGACCTCCTTCCATAGCCTGCATTGGGGGAGGGCGTGCATGGTTATGCAAGAACTCTCCAGCCCATGACTCTGGTTCCCACATAGCTACAGGAGTTCAGAGTGTGTGGTGCAGCGGAAGCTCCCACAGATGCTGCCTTTTTTTCTTCCTGTTAACAAAGATGGTGAGGCTGAACACTAATGCTTGGAATCAAGAATTAGAAATTATTTAATTAACGCAAAATTACAAAGCTGGGAAGGAGCAGTACCTAATAAAGAGCAAGAGTGCTCTGGTTCTAACTTTTATACCAACATACATTTAATATTCGATAGAGATTTAGATAATCAGATGTGTGATTAAATATCTGTTTTTCCTTCCTATGCTCTCAATCACCAATGAGAATAGAAGCCTGTATCCTAAGATTTAATACATTTTGATTTGCAATACTGAATTTTGGAACAATTTTGTCTAGTTTCTGCAAGCTTTTCAATGAGCCCAGGCCATCTTTTGCATCAAGTCCAGCTAACAATATTTCGAATAAATTAGAATAGATTGTGGAAGAAGACCCATTTTATGGTGAGGAGATTCTCTATTTCTTGAAACATTTAACAATGTTTTAATGTTTAGTATTCTGTTCCTTGAATGTGTGGTCTTTCTTTGAGGGTCACTTCACACATTGCTCTTAGTTTGCACAAATAATGAGAGTTTATTTAAGATTTTTGCATTTTGTATATAGAATAAGTATCTTCTACTTTCATGCTGTTGTGAATCTTTTAAATACATCTTCCTTCCTTCCTTCTTTCGACAAATAATGTTAGAAAGGAATATATTTTTATACAAGAGTAAAACTAATCCCTTGGCATATACTATGAGAAATACTTAAAAATAATATTTCTTGTTATAAATATAACAAAAGCAGAATGTTAATGGTAAGAAGATTGGATAAAAGGAAGTAACAATGGTTGCAGTCAATGACAACAGAGAAGATTGCCAGAAAAAAACAAGCATTACTAGTATCACTACATCCTTGGGCAATCTTTTGGCATTGGCAACTTTATCTGTTTTATTTGTTTCAAAAACAGTGAGACCAGCAAAGTAAAAATACTGTAAGGATAAATATGACAGTTTTAAAGCATCACAGATGGTAGCACTTCATCACACTCCTGAACACAGAGAGAGGGAGACAAACATGCTCACAAAGCTGAAAGAGTACAAAATGTTAATGAAAGATGAAAACTATCCGTGCTCCTTTCCTCCTTTTACTACTGCTTCCAATCTCTTATTCTGCTTTCCTAAAAGCACAGTTCATTCTAAGTGGTTGTTATGAAACCTGGGGGTGGTGGTCATACAGCAACTGCAGGGGTGGGATTCAAATTTTTAACAACCGGTTCTGTTGGCGTGGCTTAGCTGGTGGGTGTGGCTTGGGGGTCATATGACTGGGTGGACATGGCTTGGTGGTCATGTTATTGGCTGGGTGTGGCCAACTCAATATCACTCACATCAAGGCACGCATCTCCTCGCCTGGCCTCTCATGACTGTGGGGATGCTGCAACAGTCGTAAGTGTGAAAAATAGTCATAAGTCACTTTTTTCAGTCCTGCCAGGTAAGAATGGACTAACACAAACTGCTTAGAATGTTAACAACCCAGGTGTGAACTGGTAGAATCCCATCCCTGAGCAACTGGGGTTAGGAAAGTCAGTCTAGTTTGTATTTTCTCTCTTCAGTCTGGGTTAGGGGAATATTTCTGCAAACCAGAGCTAAAGTGCTTAGAGTGAATTTCCTTTGCCATTCTACTCTGGATAATTTTCTACTGCACAGTCAATACCTGCTATTTGAACTTCCATCTTGAATAGCTGCAGTCCTACAGATGTTGTTCATTTCTAAGGTAAGACCAGACAAAACTTAAGACCTTCAATATCGATTTTATGCCAAAGAAATCCATGCCAAGAGATTTGACAGATATTGGAAACCCTTAGAAGAGAAAAATTAATTTTGTTATGAACAAAATCGTGAGGCCAGATAAACTAAAACAGAAGGCTGTTATAGGAAGAGCTCCAGAAAGGACTAAAATAATCAATTTTAAATTATTTCCTGGAACTTTATCCAGCATAATGGCTTTACAATGAGCCTTAAATGATCCATTTACACCTATTTTTTACCAATTACTTTCCCTTGTGCAGCAGTATGTAATCTAATTGGAAAATAAAAAGAATGTTTTCATATACATCAGAGCAAGTCAGGAAATGTCTTCAGTAGAATCACAAAATACTTTATCTATTCAGAATACAGGTAGGAGATTGCCTATTGGAATTACTGTCCTCCACAGGAAATCAGCATTTCAGAGGAGAAACAGGCTGGGGTGAGACATACTTGTTTACTTCATTCAGGGAGCTTTAAAACAAAAAAGTCCAGAATGAATAAAAATTCAATGACAATATAGCTGCAGACTTCTTTAATAGGAGCTGATAGAACTGATGGCCTTTAGGGGCTGTTTAAACATTTCTATAGAACAGTGGCTTTTAGATACTGCATCTTGAATAAAAAGTAAAACAGAGAACTTGCTGAAGGATCGCAGTGTTTCTCTACTAAAGGAGTCCAGACCTCTTCTAGGACCTCTAGGGCTGGTGCTTAGGCTACATTAAAGGAACAAAGGCTGCTGAGATTTAAATGTTTGTTTGTGCCTTCTTTTCGTCCCTGATTTCTTCAAAGATGGTTGCTAGGGTCACCAAATAGCTTTGTGCTTATGATCAGAGTGGAAGGAAGGCAAGCCTAAGAACCAACTTTTCATTATTTTTTGTTAAGAATTTTACACACAGTAAAAGTCAGATCCAAAGGGAAAAAATAGAAAAGAAAAAAGAAAAAAAAGGAAAAAGGTGCAAGAAAAAAGGAAATAAACTATAGTTTATTACACTAATGACTTCCAATCTTCCCTTCAACAGATACTAAGAAACCTTTTATCTCCCTTCCCATTTAACTATTATTCCAGAAATGCCTTCAATCCGTAATTTAATTTTCAGCTTTTCAATAATTAAATCCATAAATTATCATTTCACTTTTTTTTCTTTTAGCAAAAAGCCCATAAAAGGTTTCCAACTCTTTTAAAAAGCACTTGTCTTTTTCTCCTTGACAAACAAGTTAGTTTTTATCTTTGACCAATTACGGCATTTTTACAATCCATTCCTCCATTATGGGAATTTCAGTACTTTTATCATCCTGGCGCACATAATAATCTTATGACTGACCAACTTTTTAACTAATATATTGGCTAACATGATTCTGACTGTGGGCACCAGACTTTGCTATCAACAAATCATATTGTGTCACTAACATGATTCTGAATCCAGGCTGTGTCACAAGATAAATCTCTCACAAATGTTGCATTCCTGACTGGAATTGAAGAAGACCTTGGTGAGGCTCTGCAGTACAACACTGGCAACTGGAAGATAAAGAAACATTGTGTGGTCTGTACAAATGCTTGGTTCCATGAAATGCTGCTTAAAATCACTCAAGGGAAGCCCACCACTGCTTCCAGGGAATGGTTCTTGTATTGCTTGCTCCTTCACACAATATCACCTCTCTGTGCTGGGCTGAAGAAAAGCTGCAGTACACAGTGAGGTGCTCCCTTAATTCTAAATAGAATCCAAAGGGAGAGCAAAGGAGATATAAAACTGCTGATTAAAAAAAAGCAATCTCTGTGGAGATTTCATGGCAGGAAGCTCCCAGAAAAGGTGACAGATTCTGACCTCAGATCAAGAGGCTAAGCTTATGTATGATGTCTTTGGGATGTCCTTATATTTCTGTCTCTGCATATGTGAATGGGAGAAAGAAATGGGGGGTTTCAGTTTCTACCATATATATTTCCTCTTATTGATGAACTCTTATTAAGGTCCTTTCTCATTAATCCTGAGCATATATGCCTGCTAGTGAAATACATATATTTAGTGAAACAAAATTCCAGGTTTTTTGAAAACCCAATGCCATATATAACTTGGCAATTTAATTAATTAACAATGAAATTTCTGCATACTTTAGCTTTGGAATATTTATTCCGGAAAATTTACTATTAGAGATAAACCGGCTTTCAAGAGTTCTGATTTCTGTACACAGCTCTGTGGGCAGTCTCGCCAAAGATTGTTTCCAAATGAACAAGTCACAATGCTATCAATCTAAAGATTATGAAGCCAGTCATATGCAGCAGAAAAATGATTGAAAAAGCACTGGGAAAATGCAGGAACACCATTGGGAGACATGATCTGAACTGGAAACTCCTGCAGGCACTGTTCATATGTCTTTCTCCCATCTGATCAGAAGAACCCATGATACCAGATGTAGTACTAGAAAGTCAGAATGCTTAGGAGTACCACATTTTAAGGCCACATGCTTCCAGATTCCCATCCAAATTAGCCAAAATTAAGGGCTGCAAAAAGATTAAATTAGTAGTAAAATGACAGCAACCATATTTTCTGGTTTTATTTTTTTTTCATGCCAATTGCTGTGAGAGACATGCTTTTGCATAGATTTGTACTTTCCTTTAAGGTACAATTCTGCCCTTATCTCTAAAGACACATAATCAACATACTGTTAAATAGGGACTTAGCACTTGTGTCCATGCATCACGGCCAAGTAACATGCAACACTCTTCTTCAGCTTATGTTAACTATTCTGCATTAACTCATCCAACTTTGTCAATCTTTCCTCTTCTACAGGTAGCCCTCAACTTATGTGGACAATAACAGAGCCCGAAAATTATGTTGCTAAGTGAGACACTTGCTAAGTGAGTTTTTGCCTCATTTTACGACCTTCCTTGCCACACTTGTGAAGTGAATCACTGTAGTCGATAAGTTAGTAACCCAATCGTTAAGAGAATCTGGGTTCCCCATTGACTTTGCTTGTCAGAAGGTGGCAAAAGGTGATCGCATGACCTTGGGACACAGCAACGGTCATAAGTATGAACCAGTTGCCAAGCATCTGAATTTTGATCACGTGACCCAGGGGATGCTGCAATGGTCGTAAGTATGAAAGACAGTCATAAGTCACCTTTTTTTTCAGTGCCGTCATAACTTTGAACGGTCACTAAATGAACTGTTGTAAGTCGAGGACTACCTGTATTCTGAGGTGCTGACGCCTTTCACATAATCACCACTATCACAAGGGAAGTAGCATTGGCAGGCACAGAATCATTCCCCTCCCTTTCAGATCAAGCTCTTTAAGTGCCATTTTGCTTACTATTTCCAGCCAGGTTAAAGAACAATTCCGGTAGAGCCAAAGCTTTATCATAAAGCAACATGCTAACAGGAGCTTTAATGGAGTCCTTGGTGCTCTTTATACTTAGCTATTTGCTTCCAGACATCCCATTAGGTAATGAATGAAAGGTCTGCAAAGAAACAACCAAGATCAGAGAGTACCAGGGACTGGACAGTTCAACCCTGAACTTTAGATATTCTCTTCTACGGGAGTGTTAATGTCTTCTCTTAACCAGCCTTATGAGACAACTTAACTTCAGCTGACAAAAGCCCTACTAATTTTTCCTTCAGCTCTCAAGTGCCGTCTGCCAAGTCCAGTAAATTGCTGGATTAAAGAACAATCCCTCCCAGCCAAAAAAAAAAAAGTCCAATATGTTATAGTCTGGGTCTCTTTAATTCACAAAGATATTCCTTTAAGGATGTTGATGCCACAATTACTTTAATTCCCATTTTAAATTGTGATGGAGCTTGGCCTCAGCAACCAACCCTCTTTTTCACCCTTTGCAAGAGCCACAAAGCATTATTAGAGAAAAATTCCCAGGGGAAAGAAGAAGAAAAATAACATGGAAAATGTTAATACCGGAGGTCAGGAACAAATCTGTACAGATTATTAATCATGCTGGGCTACGTTATGTTACATGCAACAGGCTGAAATATCCTTCTAAACCATCCTTTACTAACAACCAGAGCAAAAATCCAGGCAACTGTCTAAGCCAGGTGTCACTGACATTCAGACAATATATCAATACCTCAATAAAACCAAGGCATGCTTGTATTTTAGTCTTCACTGTCTGTAATATTGCAGGGGTCTGTAATTGCATCTGACAGGTTGACAAGTAGTGCTAATAAACCCTGCCCTTCTTAACATCCTGGAAAAGAGAGTCTTCCTTCAACCATTCTGGCTTCACAGAGTACAGTAATACAATTTCTCACTGCTTTCTCGTTATTCTTAAAGACGTGGTTAGGCTATCTGTGATGCCTTCAAGTCAGTCTTGCCTCCTGACAACTGCCTGGGCAAGTCCAGGGGTGGGATTCTACCGGTTCAGACCGGTTTGGGAGAACCAGATGTTACAGTTACAGCCGGTTCGCCGAATCGGTATTTCAACCAACTGGCTGGCCCCACCCCTCCCACCCACCCCACCCCTCCTAGGAGTCTCCATGCGGCCCATTTTTGATGGAGGTATGTGCAGGGTCCGCGCAGAGATTCTGGGGAAATGGGTCTTCTGGAAGTCCGGAAATGGGCCTATTCAAAGGGCCTCCAGAGCCCATGGGAGGCTGTTTTCGCCTTCCCAGGGGCCCGAAGCAGGCCTCTGGACCCTTGGGAGGGCAAAAGCGGCCTCCCCTGGGCTCTGGAGGCTCACTGGAAGCTGGAAACAGGAAGTTCCGGTGGGCCCTACCCACCATGGCCACACCTACTCAGCAACTGGGTAGTGAACCGGTTCCTGGGAGTTTTGAATCCCACCCTTGGGCAAGTCTCTACATTTTTCTTGGCAAGATTTTTGCAAATGATTTGCCACTGCCTCCTTCCTGAGACAGAATGACCAGTCCAAAGTCACCAACTGGCTTAGGACCCCTGTCTCCCAGTTTATTGCCTTGTGCCTTTAACCACTTCACCAAATTGGCTCTCTTGTCCACTGTACTAAGCCAGAAGCCAGAAACTGTGGCTTAAAAAAACAGTTTATTGCTTAGCATGGCCAGTGATTTTGGCCATTTGTTATCTTGTTCAACAAGTTGTTACCAAAATAAATAATAATTTATAATGGTATCTGAATCTAGTCAGTCTGAAGTCAGAAAGTGTATTTTATTTTCTTTAATTCTAGACAAAAATCAGAGTCCAAAGCACTGCACCTTCAGAAGGTGAGGAAGAGTTTTGGTCTCCAAGCTAGAGGGAAGGTACAGATTCTTCTATCTATGGAGATTCTCAGTCATTTGTCCCAAAGGTGCTTTTTCAAGAGGCAACTGGACTTTCTTGGTTTTGCCACAGAAAGTCAGTTGCCTCTTGAAAAAGGGACGTGCAGATTCTTCTTTGCACTAAGAACTTTTGAAGCAGGTAGTGACAGGCTAACCTTCTGGCTGTTCCTAAGCTCAGAAATGGAGGAGAAATGGAGCACCAATCCATCTCCTTATACAGGACTTCAGAGAAACTCCAGAGATAAGAGAAATGGGGGACCCATGACCCATCCAGAATGAACTCAAATTTCTGTTAGCAACAATCCATCCTGTTTGGGGATGGTGGGAGCAGGAGCATACCATCCCCCTCTTTTGGGGTATTTTGCAATCACATTTTTTTCCAGACAAATTTTCACCAACCCAAAGGAGTCCCTTGTGGATCCCAAGTAATTCATCTAGACACCATTAACATATGTTGCTGCTTAATATTGATAAAGTCTTCCTAGTCATGGCACTTCTGGCTTTCTGACTGATGTCTACATCATGCTCAGACTTCAAAGCACTTCCTTACAGGCATCTCTCCCCATCCCCAAGCATACTGGAATCAGGAAGAATCGCTTCTCTGTTTTTGTACCATTCCAGCAACCTACTCCCCAAACAAACTTGACTGGAAATCTTTATTTTTCAATAAGTAACAGCGAGAAAAAGCACAAAGCCAGGCACAAATGAAGTTACCATCTGCTCATCTTCCCGGCTCTCACTGGAGTCCTCAGCCTTCCTATGAGGAGAGGGCACATGGGCCCCAGCTGCTCGCTTGCCAGGGTCTGTCTCTTCTCCCAGTCGCTCACCATCTGCAAAAGAAAAAGCAGATGCATTGCAAGCCATGAGAAGACAGTGCACAGAGACAAGGCCTGCACCAACCCTCGCCCTGTCCGATGCCAGTCTTCCACCTCCAGTGAGAGTGAATACAGGAATTAATCCATTATTGAGCAAGCCGCCCATATGATTATTGTCATTTTTATGTACTGTTGTATGTTTTATGTTTTTAATATTGGAATGCTTAGCCACTTAAAGTCTTTGGAATAGCACAGAATACAAATGCTTGCAAATAAATACATACCTTATCCTTTCTGGAATTAATCTACAAAAACAATAAACTCTGCAAAGGTTACAGTGACAACAATCACAACCTAATAGTTCTTCAAAAAGCCCCTGAGTGCTTGGGTCACTAGCTCTCTCAGGCTACTCTGGATCCCTTCCAGATGGTGAGTTTATAATGCAATAAATATGCTACTATTCATATTGTATTTGAAATCTGAATGCATTGTGCCTCAAAGTAATGCTGTTTGTAGTGTTGTTCAATATTCCTGCTAGATGTCTTGTTACTCTGAAATTTTTCCTCACTGCATTTTGGCTTCTTTTTTTCCTGTTACATTTTTTCCCTTTTTTCCCCTCCTCTGTCCAGGAACTTAAGGCAGCATATACTGGAATGTCACCTCATTTTATCCCCACAATAAATAATATTGTGAAATAGGTTTGGATTCAGACAGAATCACTCACCCAAAATCACCCAGTGAGTTTTCATGGTAAGCATGATTGGATCTCTGTAGACATTTTCCAACACTATGCCAACTAAGAGGTCTGTAAGGGGTGTGCATAAGTACACCATCGTGCCTACCGTCCCTGTCCTATTGTCCCCATTTATCCGTACCTATTTTCTGTATTCTTACTCATGTTTATACTTATACCTATTATCTTGTAAGCGATTGACAAATCAAATAAATAAAATAAAATAAATAAACTATCTCCCTAGTTTCTTCCAGATTGCTTTCTGGTGTTTAGTATTGTAACTTAGAAGCAAACCAAAAATAAGGCTATACACTGTACAATTCTTCCCAGTAATGCACCATATTTTTATAAAGGTGTTTTTTTTCAAGAGTTTTAAAAATTATTTGAAGGGAATTTACTTTCTCTCACCTAACCACTGAATTTTGTCTCTTCCAGCTTATAAAAAGAAAAGCAGGACACGATCTCCTGCAACAAAGCTGAAGATTTATAAATGTATTGTGTGTGGGAAAAATATTGGGTGATCAGTTCTTGAAATAGGCTAGTGTTTGTGCAGCATTAAGAGGAGAAATTTCCTGCAAAGTGATAACTTTATGATGTGGGGAGAACAGGTTGAGAAAAACCTACAGTAATCAAATGTTCATGTCCAAACAAACAAAAATTCACTTGAGCTAGTTAAGTCTGATATAGATATTTCTTTTCAATCAAAATGGCTGAACTCCAAGAATCCACTGAATCTGCTGAAGTACCATTGGACATTAATGAAATTTGCTAGTATCCATCTCAACATGTATTAGGGAAGAGCGTTTACAAAAAATGTTACAGCAACAACAACTTTGTTATTGTTGCTTTAAAACATTCATGAACAATGATAGCATAAAGTAATGCTTGAATCTGTGCTCTGCAAACATAGATAGATTTAAATAGCTTCTTGGACTTCTGGCTAAGATTAAGAGAGCAGACAGATTTAGAATGAGCCACACAAGCCTCCTCTGAGGACATTGTTTCATCTTGAATTAGGCCAATTAATATTAATATTCCCAACTTCATTCTCTCATACACTTTCATGCACCCTTTAATACAGGATATGAAACCCTGAAACTAGCACAGCTGGTGAGATTACACACTGCAATTATCAATGAGAAATCACAATACCATCATCTGTTTCATGTAAACATCTGTTACTTACTGTTCTAAATAGAGGTAGCTCAATCTTTGGGACCAGACTTTACCAGTGCAATAATATATGTGGATGGCAGCATAAGTACTAAACAAACACCTCTTCATTTATAAACTAGTTTTACTGCTTTATTTTGGCATGTAATGAAGATACCTGTAAAATCTGATGAGTTCTTCCCTTCTGCAAAGACTTATGATAGAGGTAAGGAGCTAGCGTTTCTTGAAATGCTACTGAATCACAATTCCCAAAAATCTCATTGTCACAATCACAAATCCCAATGACCTTCTGCACTGTCAGTGGTGAAAAATGTTGGGAGTTGAAAAACAGGAATATCTGGACTATTCTAGATCAGGGGTGTCAAACTCAAGGCTCGGGGGCCAAATCCAGCCCATGAGATGCTTAGATCTGGTCTGAGGGGCTGCCCTGAAAATAGCGGACTGGCCCGCGGTGCCTCTGCCAGCACCGCAGCCACCCCAAGCTCTGTTTTTCCTGGCAGAACGCTCAGGCCACCACAGGCTCCCCACAACACAAGTAACATCATGCTGGCCATGCCCATCCTGTCCCCCCAAGGTCAAACACAACCCTGATGTGGCCCTCAATGAAATCGAGTTTGACACCCCTGTTCTAGATTACCTGGTTTAATGAAATGGAAGTAAAAATTATGGAGTAAATAAAAAGGAAATAGGGCTTATCATTTATTGATCTTATTTATTTGATGTGCCACTTTTCTGTGGAAAATGAATGTTCAAGTAAACTTAAACGTCAAACAAAACACTCAGAGTACAAAAAACACCAAATAAATTAAAACATGAATGATAAAATAATTGGCCATCAAATAGTCACAGGAAATAAGAGCTCTATTATAATCTACCTTGGCTCTTCTGCATTTGGAGCGCTCTTCAGTTCTGAGCACCAAGCTTGAAAATTACAATGCAGAAGCTGGAATCGTTTTAGAGGAGAAGTATCAAGATGATAAAGGGGTTTGGAATCCGAGCTTTGGGAAGGGATAAAGCTGCTGAACATATAGCTTGCAAAAGAAAAGATGAAGGGGAGTTATGATAACAGTGTCCCAACATCTAAAAGCTTGTCAACCGCAAGTCTTATTTCTGTTCGAGCCAAGGCAGAACAAGCAGCAACAAGTTGAAATAAAAAAAAGGCTGGATATTGGGAGGACTTTCCTGGTGAAAGAACTATTACTTACCATAAGTGGTGGAAGAAGCTGCCTAGAAGAACAGGGGCAAACAATTCTGCTTGTTGAAGGTATCCAAATAGGGTGGGATGACCATCTGGGGAGCTCTGGTGCACTGGGAAATGGGTTGGACTAGAATTTACCTATAAGTTTCCTTCCAACTCTAACTTTAATTCTGTGATTAAAAGCCTGGTTAAATAGATGTCTTAAAAAAATTAAATGCAAGGGGCCAATCCAGCTCCCCCAAAAATGCACTTCATAGCCCAGAAAGGATTCAGTAGAAGAACCTCACCACAGGATAAGTGAAGTTTCTGAAAGGAGGGGCATCTTCAAAAGAGCCTGTTCAATCAAGTTCTTCACAGAAGAAACAGTGTCTCAGAGAGACCTTAAATCAAGGGTCTTCAAACTTGGCAAGTTTAAGACTTGTGGACTTCAACTCCCAGAATTCCTGAGCTACCATGACTGGAGGAGGAATCCTGGGAATTGAAGTCCAAAAGTCTTAAAGCTGTCAAGTTTGAAGACCCCTGCCTTAAATTATTTGGGCTTAAAATGTTGGCATCTGTATCCAGGACAGACTTAATCTTTGAATCCAGGTGTAATGGGAATGGCTTTGGTAGGCAGGAGGAAGATCTGCAGCCCAGACAGTACTCTAATAAGAAGTAGCTCAGTCTGCAGGTAGGGGGAAACCATGGAAATCATTTCAGAAGGGACCCTCCCTAGTTTTTGGAGTCTCAAGAGAGGAAGGGAGAAATACTTTGAGTCTGCAACATTTCAATGTAATCTTATAACAAAGAAAGTGTTGATGTTCCTGGTTGTGCTCTTGTGTGGACTACCTCAAAGGGCTAACACCAGTAGCACATCCATCTTTGTTCAGCCTATTATGAAACTTAGGCAATATTTTAGAACATTGATATTTTCTTGGAATTTGATGGTTGACAGCAGTAGATTAGGGAGACATCAACATACTGATAGTGAACCAGTTTAAATCACTAAGTGATCTTCCCTACTGGTTTAATGTACACATTGAAGAGCATAGAGAGAAGATGGGATTATATGGGACAACACCAATCAATAGCGTAAGTATGAATTATCAGTCCCACACATCATCATGGCCTGACAGGAAGAACATAAACTGAAGCTCAGGACCGAACTCAGGACAGGAAGCTCAGGACTGAGAATCTGGAGAAGAAACTATAGGTATGTCAGCCTCAATTAAACTCAAGCAACATCTGAGCAGCTCCAAGAGTCAGAAGAGGAGTAAGACCTTCCAGCCCACACATGCAGTGAGTAGAGGGAAGAGCAGAATAGAAGTCTATTAGGCTTCCCACCAAGTAAAGAAGTAAATCTATTTTTGACAGCTGGCTGCAGTCTATAAAAGAATCTACTCTGCCTCTGTTCTCTTTGCTGGAGACAATATCTGACATCCAGCTTGCGCATGATATTTGTGTGTGGATTTCTGCTTCTTGGATCTGTAATCTTTGGATTGGCTGACAACTTTGACCTGGCTCTAAACTGACCTTTGCCTTCATTTGTGACCTGGACAATACTTCAGCATGTTCCCATTCTCAAAGCAAACCTTGCAGGCAAGCCTCAGCTTTGTTTCACTGAAACAGCTTCAGCTGATAATCACTCAAGATTCTGTGTTTGTATGTGGCTGAAGCCTGCAGCAGGATAGGTTTGGCCTTCCAGATGTTCTAGAACAGGGGTGTCAAACTCGCATCGTCATGGCATCATCACATGACATGTCACGACTTTTTTCCCCTTCACTAAACCGGGAGTGGGCATGGCCAGTACGTAATGCATCCGGCCCATGGGCCACGAGTTTGACACCCCTGCCCTAGCTGAAATCATGTACTGTACAAGATGCTAATCTGTTATTGTGCTTTTTAACATGCCACATTGCACATTACTGCACTGTGAAATTTAACTAAATATTACTGTCATTTTTGTTTCAGTAATTTTTCTTATAAACTTGCCTAGATAAAGTGATTGTTTTTCATTCTGTATGCACTTTCTCAAGGACAAGATGCAGTGCTGAAGAAAGAAAGAACTCCTGATGTGGAGTGTTTTATTCGGGGATGAGTGGAAAGGAAGAACAATGGTGTTAAAAATTTCCAGACATCATGTTTTGCAGCTGAACTATAAAATTGAAATATATGGACAGATTCTCTGATGTCAGAGTGAAGATGAAAGCCATTGGAAGGGTGATTTTTTTTCCACATAAAAAGCAATTTTTCTAAGATGAGATGGTGAGTTTTTATTCTTTAGCTGAAAGGAATCAAATCAGTTTTTTAAAAAAATTGTATTCAATGGGACCCTGGGGTTTCACAAAAACATGATAGGATTCAGTGAGAGATTAAAAGGGGAGATTTGTGCTCAAACATGTCTAAATTTCTGTTATTAGAGCCTTGCTTCTTGGTCAGGGCCACGAGTTTGACAGCCCTGTTTTAGAACAATATGATTCATGATATTGAAAATAGTTCAGCAGCCCAGAAGAACTATGGTAGTAGAACTACATTCCATTCAGTCCGCAACATAGATGATCTTATAGTACTGCTCTATTTTCTTTGGATGTGATGGAGGCAAAGAAAGAAGGGTTCATTTCTGAAAACACCGTGTTTATTTATTAAATTTGTATGCCACCCATCTTGCCAACAAACAACTCTGGGTGGCTTATTCATATTCTTGATTCATCCTACCATTTCTTCTGTTCTGTTGTCATAGCTCTGTCATTCCTCCCAGCGCCTTGATAAACCAAGGCATTAATTTGGTAAGAGGGTGCTTAGGAATACCAGTCAACCCCTAAACTGTCTATATAGCCTTATGGATCAGCCAGATTAATGGCATCTCTGAGAGATGAAAAGGAAGCTTTTCAAGCAAATTTAGGAAACCACTTGGATCCAGATCTAAATTTTAAGTCACTCATTCATCTTGCAAAAGTCTGTACCAGCCTCTAGTATAAAACTGAGTCATCTGTCCATAAACATATAGGACTTACTGACTTGGGAAGTAGAGACTATTGACACATTAATGACGCTGCTGCCTAACCCTGTCCTGGCTACCCAAATGCACAACAAATACTCAAAACTGGCAGTCTATTTGATGGAGCATCACTCAGAAGGAATCTTCCAATTTTAGCCTAAGAATAAGCTGGCCAACAGAGCTAGGGAAATATTATAAGTAGAACTCCTTAGCATCAGAGCATGTTAATAATAATGTACAAAATACTAATGGTGTGATGGTTATTTCAAAAAATTATTTCTTAGTGAGCATCTAGAAGCCAAGAGGAACATACGTACCAAATTTCAAGTTTGTAGGCTTTGCGGTTCTGGAGATTTTGTGATGATGTGTGAGTGGTATTTCACTTATATAGAGAGAGATTACTTAAAACTTGGTTTAGTTATAAGAATTCCTGTCATATTGTTTTGTGTAAAATGGTTGTTAACTACCCAGAGGTATATATTTAAGATAAGTGGCCACATAACATTTCTAGATAAATTTTAAAAAGAGGGCAATAATCATGCAGTCAATGATGAGTCATTTCTGTCCTTCATCTTCCCGACTAGCTTTTTCTGGCTCCTCCCAGGCCTATTTGAATGACAGCTTGTGCTGCCATTCTGTCAGGCTCTTTTGTGAGAAGACTTTCTGAATCAGCTGCATAATCTCAGTTCCTGAAACTGGATCTGAACCCCATAGAATGAGATCTGGCGGGATACATCTGAAGATTTCTAATAAGAGTGAAAACAATCATGTGCCACCTGCTGGTGGTGAATGTAACATCACACAGGGTGTTTAAACCAGAGTACCGGTAAATATTCAAAACAGAGTAAAAGAGAAATCCATCTGTTCCTCAAGAAGGGGGCAGAAATCTTGTAAAATCTCATACAGAGGCAGGACATACTGTAACATCTGCACCCCTCTCTCCAAGGAAATGTGGACAATATATATCTTTCCAATAGAATCAGCACAATGCTAGATTCCAGATGGAGGGGGAGGGGAGAGAGAGAGGGAGGAGGGAGGGAGGGGGAGAGAGAGGAGAGAGAGAGAGAGGAGAGGGAGAGAGAGAGAGAGAGAGCACTGCTCTCAGTAATCTTCATCTCACAGACAGTTGGGCTTGCCCCAACTTTGGGGAAATGGCAGTGGTTCTGTCAAACATCTCCTTTTTTACGGTGATGTTGAACTGTGAGCCTTGTCTCATCCATCCATTGTTTAATTACACATAACACAGAGTAAGAATTAGGACAGGTTCCAGCCAGTGCATTAATAAGTACTCTCTCAAGCGCACGGGCAAGTGCTCAGCGACACCATTCAGCTGGTAACACCAAAGAGCTTGGCATCCTTGGGCACCCCTGCCTTCCTAACTGCTGCCAGCCAAGACTGCTGCTTTCTGAAATTGGCCATGCTCTGAACGACTCTTTTTTATGATTAGGTGTTTCTTTATTCTCCAAAGAACTGAATTCCGGAATGGGCAAGAAGTACAAATGATTGCAAAACATGATTTCCATGGAGGAATAGCTCTTGCTTGGGAAGAAAATTAAATCTGCCAAAATTAAATCATTTTTGTAACATCTAAACACAGTGCCTCTTTCTTTCCTTCCCTGTCCAGTTACTTTCTCTCTGCAGTGTCACCTCCATCCGATTTTGTTTTCCTCTATTTCCCACCCCCCAGTTTGTAGCTATCCTTTCCTCCATTCTCTTTTTATCCTTCGTTTAGGTGGTTTCTGCTAGGATTGGGTTTGTGTGTGTGCATGTATGCTTTTCATGTACAGGACAGGTAATTCTCAACTTAAGACTACAATTGAGCCCAGGGGTGGGATGCTACTGGTTCTCCCAGGCTCTATAGAACCGGTAGCTCTGAAAAGCAGCAGACACCAAACTGGTTCTGTGTCTGCTGCTGTTTGGCCCACCCGCCCACCTGGGCTCTTACCTGTCCTTTATTTCCTGCTTTTTCAACCTCAGCTGCTTTCCGCAGCGCAGCTGAGGTTGAAAAAGCAGGAAAAAAGAGGCTTTTCAAAAGCTGCGCACCTGTGCGCAGGGCTTTTCAGCTGTTTGGGCGGCACAGCTTTAGGTGTTTTTACACGCGCACACAGCACGCGTCTGGCGCAGTAGTCACCGAACCAGTAGTAACACTGGTTGAATCCCACCACTGAACTGAGCCCAGAATTTGTTGCTAAGTGAGAAATCTGCTAAGTGAGTTTTAAAAATGTGTCTTTTCTTGCCACATTTGTTAAGTGAATCATTGCAGTTGTTAAATTAATAACACATTTGTTAAGTGAATCTGGTTTCCCCATTGACTTTGCTTGTCAGAAGGTTGCAAAAGATGATCATGTGAACCCAGGACACTGCAACCGTCATAAATATGAACTAGTTGTCAAGCATCCGAATGTAAATCACATGACCATGGGGATGCTACAATGGTCATAAGTGTGAAAAATGGTCATAAGTCACTTTTTTCAGTGCCACTGTAACTTCAAACGGTCACTCAATGAACTGTTGTAAGTCAAGGGCTACCTGCATGTGCAGACACAGGGAGAGAGAGAAGGCCAAGATTGGTGTCAGCTACTACAGACAACCTTAAGTTGACAAGGTAAGGAAACTGGGCACACAATTTATGTTCATGCTTATCTTTACCTTTCCTGTTTATGCTTCCGCTTTTGGAAGGTCATCTTAGATTCATGCTTTTCCTTTTGCATAAATATAGCCTCTTCTTTGCCTTGCACAAAACTGAAGGATGTGATATCAATTATGTTCTATACAAGTGCTGTGTTTGAAGCAAAATAAATTCTGCTCGAAGGATTGGGGTATACAGGCAACTATCATATGCTACTGAGCAGGGGTGAGATGCTACCAGTTCTGCCCGGCTCCATAGAACCGGTAGCTCTGAAGAGCAGCAGACACCGAACTGGTCCTGTGTCTGTTGCTGTTTGGCCCACCTGCCCGCCTGGCCTCTTACCTGTCCTTCATTTCCTGTTTTTTCAACCTCAGCTGCTTTGCGCGGCACAGCTGAGATTGAAAAAGCAGGAAAAAAGTGGCTTTTCAAATGCTGCACACCCATGCGCAGCGCTTTTCAGCTATCCTGGCGGCACAGCTTAAGGTTTATTACATGCACGCGCAGCAAAATTTACGTGCAAAACGTAATCACTGAACCGGTAGTAATACTGGTTGAATCCCACCCCTGCTACTGAGACGGCTAGAATAGCTTTTTAAAAAAATTTTCCCCAAAGACAGGAAATATCTTTTTAAATCCCAAAGTACTGTTTAGAATGATAGCTAAGATTAGTATATATTCCAAACCCCACTTGTTTCTATTTAGTCTTTTCAACCTACCCAATAACCACTCTTCTTCAGGTGATTGCTAATGCTCAAATACTGAGGCAAATTTGAAAAATTGCACCAAGCAGCTTAAAGTATTTTACAGATGAGGGAGAGAAAATAACAGCAAACAGGCAATTTGTAGATGAATTCAAAGATGTGTGACTCAGCACTGATAGTAGTTCTTCCATCTGTCCTTAAATTGTAGTATAAGACGGCATAAGCTTGATTTGCTACTGAACAGATTGGCAACTTTTCTCTGTATATGTGATCTAAGATGGCACAGCAAGTGAAAAAAAAAACACCTTAATTTCCCACAACAAAAGGTCAGTTTTATCAATGAAAAGCCAACTGAGTTCAGGCTTTGAAGCTTAGTAACATTTATGATGATGGGTCCAACCAAATGACAAGAACTTCAAGACTGGCTTTTCCAAATCTCAACAATAAAGATAGCTGGCGTATCTACCAGATATTTCTTAATTGTTTACATATAAACAGCATGTTACCCACCTAGAAGAAAACTTTTGCAACTACAAACAGAAGGGCTATAAAGGAACACAATAGAAAACATGGTTTTTTGGGAACAGAATTAAGACCGCACACAGTGACTAGAGCACCATGAATCATCTTCCCATTTTCTGATCAAAAGGGGCCAGCAGAAATTATACTACCTGAGACTTCTCAGAAAACAACAACTGAATGAAAAACTGCTGGTGATCTTCTACCGCTGCACTATAGAGAGTATCTTAACTTACTGCACCTCTGTATGGTTTGCCAATTGCACAGTGGCAGATAGGACAGCACTCCAGAGGGTTAACAACATTGCCCAGAGGATCATGGGTTGCCCTCTCCCCTCTTTGGAAGAGCTTTATAGCTCCCACTGCCTTAAGAAAGTTCAAAACATTCTTAAAGATCCATCTCATCCTGGGCACCCTTTTTTTGAACTATTACCATCTGGCAGACAGTACAGAATAAGAAAAACAAGGACAAATAGGCTGAAAAACAGCTTCTATCCCAGGGCAGTAGCTCTGTTGAATTCTACTGTATAGTGCAGTGTTGGTGTGATGTCGGGGATTTTCAATTCAATGTGTGAAGGGTGAAGGATGTGTGTTTGTGTTTATTTTCATGGTCATGATGTGCACTGAAGATGGAGTTTGATTTCATTGTACGAGGTGCAATGACAATAAACTAAACTAAACTAAACTAAACTAAACTAAACTAAACTAAACTGAAAGGTTGGCAGTAACAGAGTAAGTCCTGTTACTTCTCCAAGCTTCTGCTAACCTAGCAGTTCAAAAGCATGTAAAAATGCAAGTAGAAACACAGGGACCACTTTGGTGGGAAGGTAACAGTGTTCCATGTGCCTTCGGCATTTAGTCACACCAGCCACATGACCACGGAGATGTCTTTGGACACCGCTGGCTCTTTGACTTTGTAATGAAGATGAGCACTGTCCCCATTGGAAGCCCAGAAGACATTATTCAATTTTAAGTGGTCCAAGAATCTGCATACAGTATCCACAGCACTGATTGATGAGAGTCATGAAGGGTGCTGAAGGTTTCTATCTACTTATTGATGAGCCTTGGTATATGGAAGATTGCGACTGGAGTGTAAAAGGAGAAATGGTATACACCACAAACTAATGAACGAAATGAAAGAAAGAACACAGACATGCTGTATGCCTGTCAAACCAAGAGAAAGGCCAAGTAGATAATAAACCTGGATGAAGGAGGTCAGATCTTGTTCAGTGGAGTTGATGAACACAGGGAAGTGAAGCTGCAGGTTAATTAGTGAGAGCTAGACTATATGCCAGAAAGTGAATTGCAATCATCTAGGTTGTCGTGGAAGCATATAAAAACAAAACTTCAGTGCATGTTATGCTCCAGTGAATTGTTGGAATAAAAGAACCAGGGATGTGTTTGGGAACAATTGTGCAATATTCTGAATGAATGTGGTCTACTGGAAAAATTATTCTGCTAGGAGACATGAATGGAGGGAGGAGAAAGCAATGAGAAAGTTCAGAAAAGGATATTGGGCCATTCATAAACCCAAGAATTAATGGGAATGGTGACTTTTTAAAATGAGAAATATTAGAAAAATATTTGCTTATTTCACATTACACAGTTCAGCGTAAGCCTATTCGTACATACACAAAGCAAAAGAATTAATGTAAGTCTCAAAACATGACTGATCTGATTTCTGTTTATGAAGAAAGACTGAATTCAGAAGGATGGTGAAGGTGATGAGAATTCTGAATGTGCGACATATCATTTTCTAGTACTTCCAAGACATGGAAGAAAACGAAATATATGAAATAAACGAGAGTGAAAGTAGAATTACTGTAGAGATGGAAAGTTCAAGCCCTGAATGAAACAATATTAAATCAGATTCATCTCCTCACAAGATGAATGGAAAGTGAAGACAAGAAAAAAAGAGCGGGGAAGCGGTTTGGAGAAGTAAAAAGAATAAAGTATCAAAGATGCCTACGGGGTTACACTAATAGAAAATATTTTTTAAAATTCTGGGTGGAGTAAGGAGGTGAAAGAGGCTGTGGATAAACTGCATAAAAGCTGCAAAAGATGAAGGTGTGAGAAAGCTGGAGTATCATCTGTATAGCAAGAAAAAACATGAGAAAGATTATTGCAAAGAATAAAATCAAAGATAACAAGGTAGCTAAGATCCAAGGAGGCCAATAAAAGAATAGTTTTAACTGGAAATAAAAAGCTGTTTTAAAAATATAAGAAGGGAGCTGTAAAAATGATGTAAGACAAAACTGAAGTGAGGGAATCTTGGAAGTCAGAGATTTGAACAGGAATGATACAAATACATTGAAGGGGGAATCCAAATAAAAGCTATAAACATTAACATCTCACAAAAAATTGACTGAAAAAAGAAGTCATAAATGATGTTGAAGTAATGATGAATGATAAGGTGTAAAAAGGCATAACTAAGGAAATGTTAAAATGTGGGTGCAACTTATTTATAGAGGGACTCTGCAGTGAAATCTATGTTGCCTTTGGTGAGATGGATAGCTACATACATTTAATTAATTTTTAAAAATTCTGAGTAAACTTATGTTGAATTAAATAATAAAAATGTACTTTTCAAAAGGGTTTTTCAGTAATCCAGGTGGCTCAATCTGAGAAGCCTGCCACTATGAGATACCTGAAATTCTTCCACCAGCTCCTTCATACTAGCCAAAGACTCGTACAGTAGACTAACAATATCACATAGCAATCTTGCCTCACATACACAGTTCTGCAATTAGTGCTGTATAGAGCTTTACACCTTTTTCATTGACCAATGTTGGGTTTATTGACTCAAAGGCCTGAAAACATAAAGAATGGCTGCCTGAGCAACACTTTGTCTCCAGACAGGGGTATTCAGCAGACTCTTCTGAGAAGCTGGAGCATCTCTTGTCCATATGATACCTAAATAGTCTTTTTGCTAATGCATATCTAAGATAGAATGCTGGCTTCCTGGTAATCTGAATTGGCTACAAATGCAGGACTCTTGTTCACTTTTAACTGTGATCTTTGTCAGCCCCAAGCTTTGCTTCATTTATGTTGAGCACAATCATGCCAACTACTGTAGAGCCATCTAAAAGAACAGGAAAAGAACCCACCACTCCAGCTGATAAAACTGGAATAGATACAATCAAGAGGATTCTTAGAGCACTAGATGTCAGCTAGGCTGCAACCATCAGAGATGGATCTTAATTGCATATTGGCAGGAAACTGCTCTCCTGTGTAACACAAATCCCATTGCCAAAGAGAGCTTCCCGTCACTCAAACTCACATTTACCACTCTTGAAGGGGGAAAGTACTCAATAAAATGCTTCTGGAATGAAGACACTGCAAACAGAGCCCTCACTCACTTTAAATGATCTATCCAGTCCATCTACTGATCTATTGAAATCTAAGATTTGGCACAAGCAAGGCAATTCTGGCCTTGAATGAACCAAATGCAACACTACCATGCTGATCTGGATAAGTTATATATGGATTTTCCCCAAATGTGCATACAAAGGCAGCCGAGTCACATAAACAAAGAGAAATAAACAAATCTTCAAATCCATCTGATATTAGCACAGATGTAACAAGATATAAAAATTTCAATTCAATATTTGTACTTCTTCCAAACAGGATATCGGGAATTCCTGAGGGTAACACTATATAAGAAAAATGAAAGTAATGTAATCATTACATATACAAAGAGAGACATGCGAAGCATTAACAGTGGCAAGAGAGTAAAGCATAGCTAGAAAAATCTAGCAGGCAGATTTAAGACAAATATTAAGGGCAGCTCAAATAAACAGCCAGAAAAAAAAATGACACAAAAACAAACACAAGATTTCTCAGTTGATGTCTTTTACACCCACAGTAAAGGTGACACTTTTTATTTCCAGAGCTGAGGGAAGCATTCTTTCCTTCTGAATGCCGGTTGTAAAATGACACTAATGATATCTGCCACTAACAACTACATTCAATCTGTAGACTGATTCTGAAATACAGATTTCGTGCCCGAACCATCTGGCTTGAGTTTTCAACTTTTCTGTTTCTTCTGTGCTGCTTAAAACACACACACACACACACACACAAATCTGGTCTGATGAAAAGCTTGCATATTTTCATCCACTTTGGGTTTTTCTAAAAAAGAAAATAGTACAAGTGTAGTTGGTTGACCTTGAAAAAGCTAAGTTGAGTTGGACCTGATTAGCGCACAGATGGGGAACCAACAGGAAGAACCACCTGCAACAGGTTTTAAATGGAGCAAAACTACTTTGTACATTCATTCATTTTGCATGCATTTAGAAAGGGACAGGGCTTCCATTCACAGTTACGGTATATCAAAAACCAATGCGGAAGAAAACAATTGCAAACTATTCAGGTACTTCTGCTGAGAAAATAATACAGACCTGTCTAGTTCAACTCTGCAGCAAGACTATTGCATGCACAAAAATGGAAGGATACTTTGATTCCTACCATGGAAGAATGGCTGCAGAAGTTGATGGAGTTGGCTGAGATGGCAAAACTGACTACTTTGATTAAAGAAAAGAACATAAGTACTTTTGTTTCCACATGGGGACCGCTTCTGAACTTCATGCTTGATGTGGCAAAGAATGAAACTCTGACTTTGGGTTTTACAGATTAGATTGAAAGATCTCTATAGAAATGACTTGTTCATACTATTATGGAAAAGCAGAAAGTTGTGATTTGATGTTTATGCCATATTTTACTGTAACAGAGAAAGTCAGAAGTCAATGCTTCTTTTTCTTTTTCACTATCTTTCCTCACTTCTCTTCCTCCTTTCTCCTCCCCCCTCACTGCTCCTCTATTTACTTTTGTATTTTATAGTACTCTATAACTCAATTAAAAATGTTTTTAAAAAAGAAAAGAAATTTAGCTCAACTCAGGGTAGAGGGGTCCTTTTAATAAAGGCATTAACCACTTACAGATTTAATTTTTTCCCTCCTATACACCACAGAATGTGGTCAGCTTAATAAAAATCCTGCAAATTGAAGAATATTTATGCAACCAACGAGATTTTATATCATTTGAGTAATCTCATTATGCCAACTGTATCGATGCAAATGATGCAATTTGCATCATTAGTGTAATGACCATATCATGCAAATTGAAGTGTAATTTGGCTTGCTGCAGATAAATTCCATTGAGCCAGATCTGGTAAATCAAGGTTTCACTATTAATTTAGCATTAGTTTAATTTTACTAGAATTCCACTTTTTTCAGTCTTACTTTTCTATTGCTGACAGTAGATGTTTAAGTTATTGGTACTTATATTATTCATTTGTAAGCCATCCAGCTTGTTGTTTATGTGAATAAGATAAAACTCTCATAAATAAATTGATTAAATAAACACCCTTATTTCTTTGTAAAATAGTAAAAGTTGTTCTGGTTCTATCTTCATAAAAATTGAATGAAAGTTAGCTAGATTGCATGTTAATGAGTTAATTAAAATTTATTATGGCTGCCCAACACCAATGGATTCCAATATGTGTTATTTTTACTCCCTTACTAGAAATGATGGAGGACATTGACCTGCTCCAAGATGATGTCTGGTTTCCCATTCCTTCTGACTAAGATCATCACCATTAAACAAAGTAAATGAAGTAAAAAGAAGAGATCAGAGAGATGAAGTCATTAACGGTTATTGTAGGACTAAATTACTGGTATCTGCTGATTGCTGTCCTACCTATGGGATTCTGAGAATCTTCTTCTTAGATATGCCTTAACCCCAGAATTTCTCCTACAGCCAAGCATCTTTGCAAGAGTGCAATTTATTTATTAAATTGATATGCCACCCATTTCACTGTCAAGCGACTCTGAGTGGGTTAAAACATGATAAAACAACAATATAAAACAAAGCATTAAAACATTAAGCATTAACATTTGAAACATTAAAAATTAAAACAAACAAACAAACAAATCCCTAAATAAAAAGGGACTTAAATGTAAACTGAGTGGAGGGTGGATCTTCTCCTAATCACCTAACCAACTCCAGCATGAGTTGCCTTCATCAGAAGCCCAAGCAGTTGTCAGAACTGTTTTCAGGCCCTTTTGGAAGGCCAAGAGGGAGAGTGTAGGGAACAGTCAATGGTCAAAGAATCGGCACACCGATTTGACCAGAGACTCTGACCTTTCTATGACCTATTAGATAACCTTTTCTCTGTTCTATCTTTGTGCTACACTAAAAGTCTCGGGTTTTCCCTCAGATTCAGAAGCTATGCTATTTTAGAATAACAGAAACTAATAGGCTTTCATCCACCTGCACGTTTCTTAGCTTACTTTGTTTAGGCCAATTACCTACTGTTACTATGCTGTAAAACCTGATGTAAACCAATCATTGAGCCATATATCCAAGCACATTGCTTCTTTAGAATATATAATAAAAGACAGTGATCCGGGGAAAAAGAGGAACTTCTGTAATGACAGAGAGATCTTCTGACTTCAGACACGGGTATTAAAAAATCATGTGTATGTGTCTTTAATTGCTCCGTCGGATTGCAACAGGAGAGAGCAGATCTCACCTCAAAGGGCACAATGTTCCTGGAGCTACGGCAGAGAAGGCTCCTCTCTTGGACCCTACCAGCTGGAATTCCTTGGCTAGCAGGGTCTGAAGCACGCCCCTTCTGCTGGACCGAGTGAGGCAGTCCAATCCCATTGAGGTGTGATGGTTCCTCAGGAAGCCTGGACCTATGCCAGGAATACTATCTGTTTCCCTCCCCCTGCCAAAAAAACCAGACTTTACAATGCATTAGTTGATGTTTTATACACAGTCTATCTTCACTGTGAAGTGAAGAACTAAAACTCTTTCCTCTGAACAGTGAAGCTATTCTATGTTGAACATCTCCGCACAACGTGGAAGAAACTGCAAGGAATGCAAACTGCCGTTATTCACATGTTGCATTTTTCTTGATCATCGGAATGGAAGACCAAAGAGAACAAAGGTAAATTTTGCCCTAAAAGCCCAGAGACCAACTAATCATTAATGCACATCCAAAGATAATTCAAAGTGGCAACAGTTAATCTAAAACTGGGTCTTACAAACACACCATACAGCAAAAACACTAGCACTTTGCAGAATGTATAGGTCAGCATAATAAACAAAAGTTAGAGATTGATAGTTCATCATTAGAGAGTGATATTAGTTAGGAAGAAATGTTCCCCGATAAAACTAGGAAAACACACAACTTTTGCTGGTATGAACAGCTCTTTCCCTAACAGCCCATTTTGACTGGTTATTTATTCATGCATTTGATGCTGAAATATACATTTAGTGAGCTGCAGAATGTATTTCAGATTCCTAAGTGCCACCATTATATGTTTAAGCACCAGACTAGGCAGGACTGCGAATGGAGCATAAGAAATCTTCAGATAGCCAGAATTTCTGGTTCTCCCTTACACTCTCTAGCTTTTTTTTTCGAACAGAAATAACTATTTTCTTTATTTGTATTAGCAAAAATAATTCTGAAATAACTCCACCAGAATTGGGCTATGGATAGTGGGACTAAAGGTAACTGTGCTATACCTATTGTGGTGCTTATTCTGTAGCAGAAGTGGGGAACTATGGTCCCTTTATGACTTGTGGACTTCAACTCCCAGAATTCCTGAGCCAGCCAGCCTTTTATAAAAGGGCCTTGTTCAGGGGTGGGATTCTACCAGTTCGCACCTATTTTCTAGAACTGGTTGTTAACATTCTAAGCAGTTTGTAGAACAGGTTGTTAGAAGAAATTACTGGCCTAATCCTGTAAGGAAGGCAGGAAGGAAACATTCTGGTGTTGCTTACAGAAACTGCCTCTCCGTTAACCCTTATTACATTCTTGGCAGGACTAGACTTCCTGTCTCAGGAACTTCTGTGGAGTTTTTTTTCCTTTGCTGGTACTTTGCTTGTGTGGAGTGACCATTCAAAGTTACAATGGCACAGAAAAAAGTGACTTATGACTATTTTTCACACTTACGACTGTTGCAGCATCCCTACAGTCATGAGAGGCCAGGTGAGGAGATGCGTGCCTCGATGTGAGTGATATTGAGTTGGCCACGCCCAGCCAATAACATGACCACCAAGCCATGTCCACCCAGTCACATGACCACCAAGCCACGCCCACCAACTCAGCCACGCCCACAGAACTGGTTCTTAAAAAATTTGAATCCCACCCCTGGTCTTGTTCTACAGTTTCAGTTGCTCTCCCACCTTACCTTAGTAGGAAACTACAGGTAATCCTTGAAATACAACCATTCATTTACTGACCAAAGTTACAAAGGCACTGAACAAGTGACCTATGGCTGATTTTCACACTTACAACCATCACAGTATCCCCATGGTCACATGATCAAAATTCGGACACTTGTGAACTGGCATGTATTTATGTCAGTTCCCAGGGTTTTGTGATCACTTTTCCAGCTGGCTTCCAACAAGCAAAGTTAATGGGGGAAGCCAGTTTCAGCATGATTCACTTAACAACTGCAATGATTCGCTTAACAACTTTGGCAAAAAAAGGTCATAAAATGGGACATTGAGGAAAGGTTGCAGATGCCATGAACATATACCATTTTTCATCCAGTGCTTAGTTTCAACCAGACAACACAGAAGGCGAAGGGACAAAAATCTCCTTTCTATTTGTTAAATTAGGAATTTTACGTCTGCTGCCAGGTGAATGTTTGCTGAGTCAGGATTGTGAAAAAGGAAGTAAAAGGTGGAGCAATGTATTTGTTTTATCAATTTCTATAGCTGCTCATCTCAAGCAAATGGTTTTGGGCAGCGAACAATCATAAAACAATTAAAAACAGTTACAATACCGTACAAAATTAAAAACATATATGGCAGCCAAGAACAACAAATGTAATCATAGAAACCTTTGGGGTCCCAGGCCTGGGCACAAAGCCTGCTCATCAGGGCCTTGTGAAAAGACAACAGGGTAGGGGTCATCCTCAACTTTGAGGGGAAGGAAGGGACTATGGCAGAGAAGGCACATCTCCTAATGCCCGTCAGCCAACATTTCTTGATTGACAAGACCCAGCCTATAATGGAAAGGCCCAAACAGGTTCCAATCCATGATCCCTTTAATCTTGTAGAACCTGCCCTGCAGTAGTTTGCTATAAAGCATTATTTTATTTAGCACCTTTAGCATTATTCCCCTTTTAGTTTTCTGGTTGATCAAGCTAGCTAGCAAGTACAAATCCACTACTGAAAGAAAACAAATTGAACAAACTGTTGAAGCACAGAGACAGGCTGCATGCCTCATTCCTGGGACTTTCTAACTACTTTTCACCAAATTCACAATTTTTTTTTTGAAAAAAGGATATCTTCCATAACTTCCTTCCCAATCCCAATTCTCACAAAGCAGCAGCACCTGACCCTATACCACCATTAGTATTCCAGAAGCAACATGCTCCCTTCCAGTTTCCACAGCCCCAACCCATCTCCTAGGCAACAGGAGCAGACATTTCATCCATGCAAAAGCTGCATGACAGGAACAGGAAATTAAGTCTTCAAGCTCCTGTACACTGTTTCTAGCCATCATTGAGCCTCAACAAACCAATGTTCTTTTCCCCCCCTTTGGGATAATTGTGTTATTCGTCACATGCCTCACCTTCAAAACATGCTATGAATCTGTGAAAGATGGCATAAATGAAGGAAGTTACCAGGATTTTTAAAAGGTAAAGAAAATCAAGAATTTTAAAAGGTAAAGCGCTCACACACACTTCCCAACTCATCCACCCAACAGAAATACAGATTGACAGGATGAAGACAGAGAGAGATACTGATACCCTGTATTCATTTGCTTGGTTAACAGTATTTGCAATCTATTCACTTCCAAAACACAGGCAGCTAACAACAAAATACAAAGTAAATGAAAACCATGCAAAATGAGCAGTACAAACGCCATAAAGAAAAACAAATAAATCTATCTGTAAAACTCATATTTAAGTCTATCACAATATACCCAAATCTACATCACTAGAAGCAGACCCAGCTCAAGATATTTTCCTGCCCCAGACTGAGTAGTGAACTGCAAATTATTTAAATCCGGTCAAGTTGTAGGATTTTCAGTCCTTTCATGATACCAAAGATGAGTTGTCTGAAGCAGGGGCCTCACTGCCTCTTTCTCCCTGCTTGGACAGGTCTTAACATAGGCTTAATCCCTGCAATCCCTGCACTATAATGCCCTCTGTCCCTTTATTAAAACAGAGTGAACAAACTGGCGTTGGATAGCAGCTGGGCAGGTCTTTTTAAGTCAGTGGCTCCCAACCTTTTGGGCACCAGGGAAAGGCTTTTCCATTCAAAGTTACAATGGCACTGAAAAAGTGACTTATCACCGCTTTTCACACTTACAACCATTGTAGCATCCCCATGGTCTTATGCTCAAAATTCAGGTGCTTGGCAACTGGTTCATATTTGTGTCCCAAGGTCATGCAATCCCTTTTGACCTTCTGATCAGCAAAGTCAATGGGGAATCCAGATTCACTTAACAACTGGGTTGCTAATTTAACAAATGCAATGATTCACATCTGTGGCAAGAAAAGTCATAAAATGGGGCAAACTCACTTAACAATTGTTTCACTTAGCAACATAAATTTTGGACTCAGTTGTGGTTGTAACTCAAGGACTATCTCTATTATGTAAAAGCAAAAAGTTGAGGCTGTATTTTATTATCTTTTTTTTCTTATGACCCTGAAGTCCCTTAATTTGGGGGTAGAGTCATGGCAACTGGATGGAGCTGAGCTGGTCAGATGCCCTTCCTGACATGCAGTAGATATTTTTTTCTTTGCACCCAGAGAAAAACACCTGCCACTACCTAGGATTGAACTGTCAACCTTCTGAGTGGGTGGCAAGCATCTTCACCACTAGGCCATCATGCCACTCCATGTTATTATTTTATTCTACTGCAGTAAAAAAAAGTCAGAAGTCAACGCCTTCCTTCCCCCCTTTTCCCCTACACTTTTTTTCTCTTCCCTTTTTGCCTCCCTTACTTTCCCTTTACTTTCATTTTTCTTTGAATTTTATATTTTGATAAACTAATAAAAATTTAAATACAAAATCTCAACTGAAGAAATGTGGTAGCTCAGATATGTGCAAAACAGCATCCATAAGAAAGTAAACGTGAAAGGAAGCTTCATATGGCACAGATGATTTTGAAATGTGCAGACTGCATTCTCAAACCATCTTCCTGTTTTATCTGCTGCTAAAATGCTCAACAATGTGAGAAGAACTATGACTTGGTTTCCATCACAGCAATCTTTCCCACTTGCAGTTCATTCTTTTGTAAGAGTGAATAGACAAAGAAATTAACAGCAATTATTCATTTCAAAGTAGAAAGCAAGAGATGACACAGGGGGAGCATGATTAATCTGATGCTTGTGGAACTAGAAAGACACAACGATAGGAGTCTCTCTGCTCCAAGAATCACGAGCATACTATAAGGTTTATTTCATCCTTGTGAGAATACATGGGAATCCTTGACCATTATGAGAGAAAAGAAGCAGAAAGTACTTAGGAAAATAATGTGTAAGCAAGTACAGAGTAGCTAATGTCTGGAACAAGGAGGGACTCAATGGAAACAAAGCACAAACCAATCTTCATGTTCCACTGTGGGTTCTCTAACAGAAAAATATAGGTTTCTAAATTGCCCCAAGGCCTTTTTTAATAGCCCAGTATTTCACAGACATCAAGGAAATCAGGTGTTTGGGGATTTCTCTAGAATCAATGTAGCACAAAACAAGTTTCACCAATTCTCAGCTAAAAGAGTGGCACATGAGTTGGAAACAAGCCGAAAGCATTAATGGTGAAGCATTTATAACCTCACATCCACCACTGCAATGCAAGATGTTTACATGCAATTAGATCTTAGTGTAGCCTCAGGGGCTGAGGCATTGCGGTTACTCTGCATTTCTATTATTAATTAATAATGCAATTCCACTTGTGGGAGTCAAGTCTGAGAAGTTTAACACATGATTCAACCCATTTCCCAGGAGATAAAAAGTTTGAAGCAATGGCTGGCCACACCAATGCCTACTACCCACAATTCACCTCCTCATTCTTGAGCAATGGCACTTCAAAGACAGATTTATGTATAAACACCCGCACTATTCTATTTGGTCCAAAAATAATGGTCTATCTTATCTAAGGTCTTTTGGACAACAGCCAGCACCAGAAACATTTGAAGACTAGCAAGACAGGAACAGTCATAACTGCAGTATTTTACATTATATTTAAGTTGCCATATATAGAGACCATACTCATTTTCACTCCATCACCACTTTGTCTAATCTACTAATATTTTTAGTTTTAAATGACTGTAAGCTCAACTGACTTTCAATTTGCTTCAGGTTAGTAGAAAAGCCATTATCTACACATCCCTTACTGGATTTCAAGCTTCCCGATATGTACTAACTAAGGAATCCTTTGCACACCTGCTATGGAATTTTAACCAGCCCAATCATATCTAGGGTGGCACAATAGCTCTGGTTAAGATGCTAGGTTTGTTAGCTGGAAAGCTGCCAGCCTGGGTTCAAGAACAAAGTGTCACACGATGGGCTGAGCTCCTGTCTTTGACTAGATTCTTCCAACCTAGCAGTTTGAAAGCTTGCAAATATGAGCGGATGAATAGGTACCACTTCACTGGGGAGAAAACAGTGCTCAGTCATGTCATGCTGGACACATGACCATGGAAATGTTTTTGGACAGCACCAACTCATGGATTCGAACTGACGGAGATGAGAGCTGCCCCATATAGTCAGCAACAACTAATGGAGTAAAATCTTCAGGGACTCCCTTCCTTTCCTTTTCCAATCATGCCTACCTCAAAAATCCAAAGATGTCACTCAAATATTAATATGCCAGATATGGTAGGCTAATCTTAGCATGCTGAAAAACACTGTACTTGCAGGTATCAATCTTGGCTCTAGTTATTGCTCTAGTCTAGTCTCTTTGTCAATTACTGATCATATTAGAAGGTGTTGAGGCTATCTTTTCAATTTCTAAATGGCTAAGGGCCTCTCTATTTATTAGATTCATTTTCTGGTTATGAAAATGTACATTCTAAATGTACAGAGTCTTGGGATTTCGCTTCTGAAGATGTCCCTGCTTTTCGAGGCCTATTTATACAACTCAGGAAAACTATTGTGTCTTTTGTGTCATCCTACGCTGTAGGACTCCTTCTACCCCCCAGGAATTTGGCTGCCACTCTCTCTGCTTGCCAAGCTTTTAATTTTCGGCTAACGAGTAATACTTTTAATATATTTTAATATTTTGATTGTTCATTGGGTTTTTGTATTCTCAGAAGTGGTATTCAGCACGTTCTGACCAGTTCTGGAGAACTGGTAGTAGAAATTTTGAGTAGTTCAAAGGACCGGCAAATACCATCTCTGACTGGGCCCGCCCCCATCTATTCTCTGCCTCCCAAGTCCCAGCTGATTGGCTGGGTCTTCTTTGGTTGCCCTGCACAGGAGAACTGAGCTGGAAAGCAGGTTAGTGGGTTGGGGAGGGAATCGGGATTTTGCAGTAACCTTCCCCCAGAAGTTTTTTTTTTTTTAATTACATTTATATGCCGCCCTTCTCCGAAGACTCAGGGCGGCTTACAATTTTTGGGATACAACCCAATGCGCTCAGCAATAGCCTTCATTCCATTGTATATGCCTGCTTATTACTAAGCAGCATTTTTACAAGGTCAGCTAATTGCCCCCAACAATCTTGGGTCCTCAATTTACCTACCCCGAGAGGATGGAAGGCTGAGTCAACCTTGAGCCTGGTGGGATTCGAGCCTACAGCAGTTGTAGGCAGCTGGAACTTAAGTGCAGGCAATTAACAGCCTGAGCCACCAAGGCTCAGGCTGAAGTGGGGAGGGAATGGAGATTTTGCAGTATCCTTCCCCTGCCATGCCCACCAAGCCATGCCCACCACACCCACCATGCCACACCATGCCTACCAAGCCACGCCCACAGAACCGGTAGTAAACATTTTTGAATCCAACCACTATGTATTCTGTATTTTTAAATAGTTCCTTCAAATGATATTTTAGTCTAGCACTTTGAATATTTTAGTAGAAAAGCCAAAACAAATAAAGTTAGCATTTAAAGCAGACAAAATTCCAGAAAGGAACACTTTTCTCAAAATAAATAAATAAATAAAAAGTTAACTTTTATGAACCCTACTCATGTACTCCCTGGTTATATAAAAGCATTTTCATTTCATGCACCATTTGTCTCTGAGTCTTCAGACCTGCTACCTTTTCATATATCCTATTACGGTATATAGCTAAAGACTTAAATATAACATGGGCTCCATTCTGCTAGCAATAGCCTTAAGATTATTGTCTCTAACCGTACAGTGGTTGCTACAACTCACACCAAATATAAAACCCTGGGTTAGGCACTGAGGAAATTTGAAAGAAAAGAAACACAAAGCAATTTTCAAGCGTAAGTTTTCTATTTCATGCAGCTTTTAAAAACTAGAATTCAAGTATTTCCATCTCCACTTCTGAGGCAAGCCGACAACCAACAAGCCTGACCATTGCTCAGAGGCTCTCTTTAAATCCTCATATCTTTTAAGAGGATTAAAGGGGAACCAATATGACAGACAGAAACAACTCCCTTTTCCTTCCAGCCTGGAAGAAGATGAAAAGCAACCCATAACAGATATCATTGCTGTACCCCAAGTCACGGAAGGCTTTGGGGACAACCACTTGGGGCAGACAAAACCAATTAAAAATTGTCCATTTGGTCACGACTACTGATTCTGAAACAGACTTCTTTTTTATTGCTGAAGAGGTAGCAAGTTATACCAAGTTGGCTGGTTCTGGTCCTGGTTTGAAATTACAGGTGATCCTCAACTTACAACAGTTTGTTCAGTGATCATTCAAAGTTACAATGGTGCAGAAAAAAGTGGCTTATGACCATTGTTCACCTTTATAACCATTGCAGCATCCCCTTGGTCATGTGATCAAAATGCAGACACTTGGCCATTGACGGATGCAATGTGCTGGGGTCCCCTTTTGTGACATGAGAAGCAAATTCAATGGGGAAGCCAGATTCACTTAACAACAGTTTGACTAATTTAACAACTACAGTGATCCACTTAACTGCGGCAAGACAAGTTGTAAAATGGGGCAAATTCACCTAACAAATGTTTCACTTAGCAACAGAAATTTTGGGCTCAATTGTAGTTGTAAGTTGAGGGCTACTGGTATAAGTGTGCGCTCTGATTCATTAATAAGCGCATGGCTTATTTGGCTGGTGGCTCAGAAGGATTTTAGAAGACAATTGAGATTTCAAGATTGGTCACAAATTGATTAAATATGAGGGACCTGGATTTCAAAGATGTGGGATAACATTTAGTCATGAATTGGCTGGATGGCTCATGGCAAGTTAGTTTCAAGTTGAACACAGGTGAGAGATAATAGAAGCCTCCTTCACAAGGATGTTGTAAAAATGATTCTCAATAATCTATAGAAGTAAAACCACAAAAGTCAACACTTCCTGGAAATGTTTAAGCTTCTGACTAAGCTGGAATACACCATCTCTTAGCATCTCTTAGAGCAATAGCGATATCCTGCTTCACAGCTCTCTCTAAGCAGTTCATAGAGTCAACATATTGTCCCCAGCAATCTGGCTGCTCATTTTACTGACCTCGGAAGGATGGAAGGCTGAGCCGGTGAGGATTGAACTCCTGGCTGTGGGCAGAGTCAGCCTGCAATACTGCATTCTAACCACTGCACCATCACAGTTTATGAAAGGTGCTGTTCCTTTTTCAAGCCACCATACATTGCAGCTTAACATTTGAGTATGCCCACCAGTTCTTCCCTTATCTGAAGTCCATACATGCTGTATGCAATCATGGCCGAGAGCCATTTTGCCATTAAACTGAACCAAATTCTCTGATAAAAGCCATTACACCAGTTCCTGTGTTCAACCAATTTAAATAAGTTTATGTACACCTTTTTATTTTGCATAATTTTATTATCTTTCTAAGATTTGCTTTTTCAAAGAGATTAGACAGCATTGCTACTGCTTATAAAGCTTCCTATGATTAAGGCATGGAGGATGTCATTGTCAGCAGAAGGAACTGAATACGGCATCCTGTGTGAAGTGAAGTCATCCCATCCCATGTGAAGTCTGATCCTTCTCCCCTCTTACAGCTGCTTTCAATCTTTTATCCAGCCTAGGCATATTTTTCCCCCTTTTTGACAGGTACCAGCTGCTTCTTCTTTAATCAATCTAGGGGAGACAATGTCTTGAGGATGTACCCCAGATGGTTATTGTCTTTTTTTCTTTATCTTTTAAAAAAAAATCACAAGTTTTGCAGAATGCACAGAAACATACCAGCTCCCCTCCAGTGTTACACGTTGCTGTTCTGACAATCAAATAAGGAGATGAATAAAATTCTTCCCAGTTAACAAGTACAACTCTATAGTCAGTGTTTTAGGGCAGTTGCGAGGGAAATACATGACTTCTCTTCAGAGCCATCCAGGTTCAAAGACAAGGCTGCCCCTCCTCATCGTTCCCCTGCACCTCCCCAAAATGCAGAGCTGTAACAAGAAGCAAGAAATCAGGACATCTTGTAAAGCATTCTTTTTGCCACACAAAATCAGAACAGTGCATATGCTGTTTAAATTAAAATCTCATTAGGAAAACAGGAAGCAATGCCTAGTCGAATGTTGATCAAAAGGAAAAAGAAAAAAAGTTTACTCCTTTCTCGTTTGCTACTCAGTGAAAATATTACTTTTTATCCAAGGCACATAAAAAGGGAGCAATCAATACTTTGTTTTTAATAGGTTGCATTGTAAATAATGGTAGAGTTTGTTCTCTGTAGCAGTGAACAAAACTATGTTTTATCTTTTCTTCATTTTTTTTTCAATCACCATATTGAAAAAATAACATTTATTTTTTAACAGCATTTCAGAATAACATCTCTTAGACACGGTCTCAGATCAATTCCAGATTCTTAAAGCGACCCCGTCTCCTTCTTTGAAATAGTCAGAATTGAGAGTTTGGTTTTTCAGCATGTAGAATATAAAACATAGCCACCTTTCACTGGAGCTCCATGACTAAAGTGACTACATGGATTTTTTTTAAAAAAAGAACAATACAGAAGTCATAGGTTGCCACCATATTCTTCGGGGATTTTTGGCTTATGTAGCCCATAAGTATTCCAATCAGCATCAAAAGTAAGTTTCAGCCCTTGGAGATAAGCCAAGTCAGGAAATAAATCATGAGGAATACTCGAACTTTACTTTGTTGCTGTAGGCAGGGTATGGAAAAAATATACCCTGAGTGCCTCTATCCCCTCTTATATGAAAGAGAATTAAGATGGAGTTGTTTTACATTTCTTTCCCACCTACTCTTCGGGGCCTAAATAGATGCTTAGCTAACCATTCTGGGCATTTCTTTCTCAAATTTAGCTCCATCTTCCTCTATAAGAAAGGAAATTTGCTACTGCTGAACGCACCTGACATTTTGCCTCTGTGGAGCAGAGACAGCAATTGTCTTGCATACCAGTCTGGCTTGGATTTATGCACACACCAGTTCTGTTTTCCCTGTGGGGCTCTTTTCCTTAGGATATGCTTCTCAATTAGCAATGAAGCAGACAGAGCATGCATTCTGAAGAAGCAGATTTGCTGTCAACCCCCATTCCTGCAGTATTTTCTGCTCAGCTACTGCTCAAAATGTTAGTTATAGCTCTGTGCCCCAAAGACAAGCTAACAGCTCTAGATCATGTTGCTCTCCTCAGGAATAGGAAACTATCCAGGATAAAATCATTCTGAACTTTATTGGACTTTACAATATCCAATTCCCCAGAAGCTATAATTAGAGCTGTTTGCTTGCTGTGCATTTACATGCACACAGTTTCACCCAGGGTAAGTTTTTGTGCAATAGAAGTAATTTCTTCTTTGAGTTAATTTCCGCTTCGGGTGATTTCAAGGACAAATCCGTGTATTCTATTCAACAGCAATATGGAAGGAGTGAGCCATTTACTTCTCTTACAAAGGCTTTTGATTTTTTTTTCAATCTATCCTACCCACCTAGTTTTTCCTAGTGGTTTTTCATCTAGATGAGATGGGTGGCACATAAATAAAATGAAATAATAAAATAAATCCAAGAATTACTCAGAATTACCTAACTGATATCCTGTTGGCTTCTCAAAGTTAGCCAAATCTTTATAATGAATCAACCTCCCATCCATCTACTGTATTTTATTTCACATTTTATTTCTGGGTAAGGAACAAATACAGATACCTACAGACCAAAACCTATAGCAGTGCACATCCACTTGATCCTCACTCTCATCAGTACTTCTTGATCTTTATTTATTAAAAACATACCTGGAATGGCCTGATCAGGTGTTTTCTAGGTGACTCTTGCAAGAAGAATCAGCCTTTAGCAATATCTAGAAGATACCAGCCATCCCAGGTATGGTTATTAATAAATACTCAGTATTACTGAAAATTACTCAGTTGCAAATTGCACAATTTAAGTGATGTATATAATTCAAATCTGCTTGATTCAGAACTGACATTCTGAAAGTATGAGACAAAACCAAGTAAATATATTTCACATATTACATCAAATCCTTTCCGTTCAAATTGCTATATGCCAAATCTCTGAAGACACAAATTCAGACTTTCTCTAGAGAAGAAATTACTAGCCATTAAACATAAATGCCATACATATGCCAAATTACTGTTAAACCTTCATGCCATTTTTTAAAAATCATAACTATTAATAACTATAATAATTATAATAACATAACTATAAACCTTAATGATGGCATCAGTTAATTGCAAAAGGCAGCTTTATTTGCAACAACTTACACCCTGTGATGATCTTTTTAACACCATCAAACAACCTATTCTGGGTCCTTGAGAACATCCTGGTAGGGGGATACAAATGCCAAACTAGTCTAAACATTCAGCTGGCTGTGCAACCAACCAACCATAATAATTAAATTAATTAATTAATTAATTTATTTATTTATTTATTTATTTATTTGATTTGTCAATCGCTTACAGAATAATAGGTATAGGTATAAACATGAGTAAGAATACAGAAAATAGGTACAATTAAATGGGGACAATAGGACAAGGGCAGTAGGCACGATGGTACTCTTATGCTTATAGACCTCTTAGGAATGGGGTGAGGTCAATAGTGGATAGTTTGAGGTTAAAGGAGTGGGGGTTTGAGGATGTAACTACAGAGTCAGGTAGTGTATTCCAGGCATTGACCACTCTGTTGCTGAAGTCGTACTTTCTGCAATCAAGTTTGGAGCGGTTAACATTGAGTTTGTATCTGTTGTGTGCTCTTGTATTGAGGTTGAAGCTGAAGTAGTCACTGACTGGTAGGACATTGTAGCAGATAATTTTGTGTACTACACTTAAGTCCAGTCATAGGTGGCGTAGTTCAAGATTGTCCAAGCCCAAAATTTCAAGTCTGGTGATATAGGGTATTCTGTTGCAAGCAGAGGAGTGTAGTACTCTTCTCATGAAATACTTCTGGACTCGCTCAATTGTATTAATGTCTGATATACAGTGTGGATTCTAGACAGATGAGTTGTATTCGAGTATTGGTCTAGCAAAGGTTTTGTATGCCCTAGTTAGCGATTCAAAATTTCCAGAGGAGAAGCTTTTATTTTATTTTATTTATTGAATTTATTTGCCACCCAATTCCTAGTGACTCTGGGTAATTTACAATTGTTAAAATCTTTCTAACAATGTTTATGCCCACCTTCTCTTTTCAATCTTACACCCATCATACTCCTTGGCCACTTTTTTTCTTAAACTCTTGGTTATTCTTATCTCAGTGACAGAATAAATAAAACATCATAGGTGTGGGTGTTTCATTTCTTTCAGGACGCAGAATCTGCTGCACAGCCTGGATTTCTGCACAAAGAAAATTGTTTTAATCCATTCTAATCTAACCGCATGAGCAAGCTATTTGCAATCACATAATTCGGTGAAAGCAATATCACCCTTCAAGCACCTTTAATGTATCACATCTGCTTTCAGTGAACATCAAAATTTAATTCTTTATCTACATTCAGGGGTTTGCTATGGGTAGCGGTGGGCAACAAATACTCTATCAGACCAAGACTGGATTTCCCCAGAACTTACAGGAATGAAGAATTCATATTGACAGGTTACAGCAAGCAGGGACACATCTTGAAGAATATTACTCTTAATATACAGTAGAATAAAGTTCACCAACTGCATGAAACACAGTCCTTAGCTGAGAAGAAAAATAATTAGTGAGAATAAAGATTCTCAGGCTTTTACAAGAGGTTTTATAGAACTGGTGACCTTTTGGCAATGGTTTTAGTTGAGTATTGTCAGTGGTGTATGACTACATTATCTTGCATATTTGGAGAGGGCATCAAAAAGGCAGTCCATTCTTCTGATAACCACCTGCTACAACCCAAGGTGCCACCTTGGATTGCTTCCCTTCCCAGCATCTAATAACAGATAAGGATCTAGTGCAGATAAGGATTTATCTATTGCCTCAATATTGGACCTGATCTATAGTCAAAGTAGTCCTTGACTTACAACCATTCATTTAGGGAACATTCAAAGTTACAGTGGCATTAAAAATGGCGACTTATGACTGGTCCTTGCACTTTTGACCCCTGCAGCCATCCCCACAGTCATGTGATAAAAATTCAGGTGCATTGGCAGCCGGCATGTAGATGGTGGTTACAGCATCCTGGAGTCACATGATTCCCATTTGTGACCATCCCAGCTGGCTTCCAACAACAAAGTCAGTGGGAGAAGCTGGATTCCATGTGATTCACTTAACAAGTTACAACCATTGCAAAAAGATTGTAAAATTGGGCAGGACTCACCTGACAGCTGCTTTGTTTAGTTACAGAAACCATGGTACCAATTGTGGCCATAAGTCGAAGACTACCTGTATTATCCATTGACTATGTCTGTCTGTCTGTCTGTCTTTGTCCTTCCTTCCTTCCTTCCTTCCTTCCTTCCTTCCTTCCTTCCTTCCTTCCTTCTTTCCTTTCTTATTTAGAACAGAAAAGTCTATGTAAGGAATAAATCAATATGGAGTAGACATTAGCAAGCAAAAACATTCAAAATCTATTGGGAAAACACATCTTTCTCCCAAGACAATTTGCATGAAACCATCATTCATGAGGCAATATTTTTCAAAGAAGACCGGTAATTTGTACACAATTAATTCTGGTTTTATTCACAAAGGATCAGATTAACCCAGATTTTTTTCCTCCCACCAGATGCATGCAATAACCATGTTAGAGCAGGGGAAAATATAGTTGATTATTGATGCTATAATATACAACAAATCTACACTGCTATAGAGAGAGAGAGACAGTTGTTGAGAAATGTCACCGGCTGTACCTCTTGCATTTCATGTCTTTGTTCTGTATCTATGTGAGAATATCTGCAATAGGATGGCATTTCATACATCTGATGTAATTTCAAACATTTCTAAGGAAGACTTTGGGAAAAGGCAAACAAAACATGTATGCATTTATCAGGATAGTGGCTCCGTGTATGACTTTTTCCTTCCCTTTTTGTGGTAGAATATAGCCTGGTGTGGGAATAGGAATGGATTTCCAGAAGGAAAAAAATTGCAGACAGAAAAAATTCTGGAAGATTCCCAGGGCCTATCTACAGTAGTGATGCAAATAGTTGCTTTAGTTTGACAAGATTTCTGTCTATAGGTGAGGAACAAAAAGGGAAAGTGCTCAGAAGTAATGCCACAAGCAGAGGTGGTATTCAGCCAGTTCTGACCAGTTCTGGAGAACTGGTAGCAGAAATTTTGAGTAGTTCGGAGAACCGGCAAATACCACCTCTAGTTGGCCCCGCCCCCATCTATTTGCTGTCTCCCAAGTCCCAGCTGATTGGAGTTCCAGCCAATCGGAGTCCCAGCTGATCGGCTGGGTCTTCTTTTGTTGCCCTGCACAGGAGAACGGAGCTGGAAAGCAGGTTAGTGGGGTGGGAGGGAATGGAGATTTTACAGTATCCTTCCCCTGGAGTGGGGAGGGAATGGAGATTTTTACAGTTTGCTTCTCCTGCCACGCCCACCAAGCCATGCCCACTAAGCCATGTCACACCCACCAAGCCACACTACGCCCACCAAGCTACGCTCACAGAACTGGTAGTAAAAAAAATATGAATACAACTACTGGCCACAAGTCTTTCTTGGTTCTCAAGGTCTAACAGGCTTTTTTTTGCCTAAAGAATGCTGTGCAGAATTCTACAACATCCTTCCCCCTCCACATTGTTTCAGGGCATCCTCTCAGGTAGCAGTACAGCAAAAGACACATCAGAGTGTCCTGCCTGCTTTGTACAAGTGTCATGGCTGCACACCTGTATGAAAGGGGCAGAGCTTGCCCTGCAACACTGCCTGCATCATTCTGATGAAAGCAGCAGACTTTTATGGATGCTGTTGCCTTATCTGTTACATTATCTTTTTTTCTGACCACAGGGTCTCATCATGGCTTCACGAGCAACTTGTCAGAACAATAAGGGACAGCATAGGACAGAGAGAAATAAGAGGTATAGATAAGTAGGGGTGTGACTAGGCTACCATATTCTCAAATGTTATCTGCCAAACTGCACTAATAGAGGGCAACAGACTAAAAAAAACCAGAGGGATAAAAGAAAAAAGAAAAACTAATCTGAAAGAACAGGAGGCTAAGTCATTCTACAGGCTGGCAGGACACTAATGACAGTCTGTCCTTTATCAGGCAGAATAGCTATTAAAGCTACTGAACTGGTGATGTTAAAGTAGGTCACAAAAGATGTTTAAACAAGGTCCTTTAGCAATAAGAGTCAATGATTATCAATGATGGGTGGGGGTATCGAGGCCATTTCTGCTTTCCTGCTCCAAAGAGTAAATGTACCAGGAGCTTTGACAACTAAGCTTCTAAATTGGGAGAAGGGAAACTTGCTTTGCCCTGTTGTCCTACCCACTAATAGGCTGGAGAAATTCCACCAAGCAATAAGGAGGAATAAGAGTTAATTGCATCAAGTTTTGGAATTAAGACATAGCGACAGTGAGGTTTAAATAATGCCAAGGCAGTGACACTGATCACATTAAATCAGCATGCAATATGGAATAAAAATTCTCCCAGCTTCTGATGGCAGGCAAGGTCATAACTCCAAATTGCATGATTTAGTTACTTTTTCAGAAAAACCTGATGGAAAAGAAAACCTATTAACAGACCAGGCTTCTGATTTCCAAGGCTGCAGCATATATGTATTTCCTAGACTGCTATTCTTATGGTGATGCTCATATTTTACACCAACAAATCTGTATCAGCAACAGCCCAACAGTGGGTTGGAAAATTTCTATAGCTAATTTAGTTTCTACTCCCAGACAATCCCTACAAGGTGTTGACATTTCCATGAGTATCAAGCTTAGTTTGGAAAGCCTATTTACAACTCATGGCTTTCTCCTATTTGGCAGTTCTATTAAACTGTTTTTTGTTTTTGTGTGAGGGTTCCTTTTCATCCCATGTACTTCCTTCCATTTCTCTCTCTCAGTTATAGAACTCTGCTCTTTCTATGAATTGGCAGCAAGTCCATTCCTTGCTCTAGCTATGTAGCATGTTCTAGCAGATCTTTACCAGATCTTTGGGATTGTCTGATTCTGGGATTGGTTCTGTCAGCATTCTGAATCTGATGTTATGTCAGATTCTTGACTCATTTTCCATAACCCTCTTCTGATTGTTGAATGTCATTTTCATTACTGTATCTCTGTTATTATGTGCTGCTTCTTTTTGAAAGCTTCCTGGGTAAATCCAGGTGCTACTGGTAAAAAAAAAGATTGATGTATGCTATTACTTAAATGTTGCAGCTCATCTGGAATTATCTTTCTTCTTCTTCTTCTTCTTCTTCTTCTTCTTCTTCTTCTTCTTCTTCTTCCTCCTCCTCCTCCTCCTCCTCCTCCTCCTCCTCCTCCCTCTGTAAAACACTTCATGAGTTTATCTGTTTCAATTTTTAAATCCCAATGCCTTTGGTTCTTATTTGATAGGTCAGCACCATTCCTAATCAGGTTCTGTATTTTAGTTTATTCCTTCTTCTTTGGGAATATTTGGCCTTCTTTATTTGCACACTTATTTGCACAAGTGTTGCATTCCAACACCTTTATGTGTGTGTCAGATCCAGCTTGCTCCTATTCCATAACTCATATGTTGTCTTATCTCCACCTTTTGTTGGTAAATGGTCCTGCAAAAGTTTGCTAGATAAAACTTTCCTTCCAGAGGTGGTATTCAGCAGGTTCTGACCAGTTCTGGAGAACTGGTAGCGGAAATTTTGAGTAGTTTGGAGAACCGGCAAATACCACCTCTGACTGGAGATTTTACAGTATCCTTCCCCTGCCACACCCACCAAGCCATGTCCACAGAACCGGTAGTAAAAATTTTTGAATCCCACCACTGTTTCCTTCCCAGAAATCATCTGATAGCCTCATGCTTAGCAGGCTTTGATTCCCCCCCCAGCAATTCTGTTAAACCTCTTTTCCCTAATAATTTCAGATTTGCAAATTTTCTGAATATGAATGTACAATTGCAATTCCTCATCATGTCTCTCTTAACTTGTCCCAGGTTTCATACCCTGAAGCATAGTTTTGAATCAACTTTCAGTTTATTGAGTTCAGCCCTAGAATTATTTCAGGCATTAGTAATCTATTCTTTTTTATCCAAACTCTCCTCACTTGGGCTTCCTCTGGACTCTGCATCTCCAAGGCCTTCAGAAAGCTTCAGTCTTTTCAAATAGTGCTTTCATCTTAATGTTCCAGATGCTGTATTCTTTTCCTTAACCACAAGATTCTCCAGTTCCAAAGTCACCACCATTTTCAGAAATGTTACACTAGATTTGAAGATCTGGGGGAAAAACCCTCCTAATTTACAAAAAGCCCTCGATGAATAATCACAGATCATGGCTTCTGAATGCTTCTTTCAGCTGTATGCTTGACTAAAAACCTGGAAATAAACTGGGATGTTTTGTGACTGGGATGCTTTGGGTGGTCAGATTTTAATTCTGGTTCTCTGCTGTATCCATAATTTTTTTTCTTTTACTGTGGGTTTTACTGTGGGTAATTTAGTTTGCACTTAGCAAATTTTCAATCAATTCCCACATCCAAGTCAGAACAAGCATGTGGAACATTCAGTTCAAGCAACAGTTATAGCTTAATGTTATGAGACTGCAAGCAGGCAAAAGCAAGAAGAGAGATATGGATAAAAGGCAACAATTTACATTATCTCTGTATCTCTAGCTTTATACCAAAAAGTACCAGTACTTTCAGAACCACTAGAAACAATACTGTGCTACTTTACATGGGCAGTGCCAAAGAGTGTTAGTTATTCCAGATCTTTGTTGTCATTACCATTAATTGGGTGGAATAGTGCATCACAGAGCAACAACTTTTGAACAAGATACCTCAAATCAGCTAACATACAGAAAGCATCAAAAATTTGAGACCCATGACTCCCAAGGGAATTAAATTTGGGGAAATTGCATCTGTTTCAGCTGCTGTTGTGGTTGAGCTGCTCCTACAGTCACATCATGATCATCTTAAACTTTCTGTGACAGTTTCCCAGCCAGTCTCACAATTCTCTACCTACTCTCTCCCCCACCCAGCAGCAAGGAATTGACTCATCATGTGACTCTTAAAGAAGCAACCATTTTAAGGTGACTGAAGAAAGATCTGGGTATTTTAATTACTTTGCCTGCCCCTTCACTGAGACCCAAACATGCACATGTATCTATATCCCATCTTTGTTCAAGGCACATACTTAGTGGTCATTCAAGGCACATACTTAGTGCTCATCCTCCTTTATTTCTTCATAACCATGTCAGATAGGTTAGTCTGAAAGTCACCAACTGTGCTGCTGGGGCTACAGATGGAGTGGAAACTAAATCGCTCTGGTGTCATTTAAATACATTAGCCAGTATTCCATAGCTCTTGCCCATACTGTTTCATTTTTCAACCACTTTCTAATCTAAAATTGAGTATAGACTGGCTTCCTTCTTCAGTCACTGGAGATCAGGTAGACCAGTCCCACCTCAGCCCTCAGGAGGCCACTGATCCTACTTTTAAATTGTCCCTTACAGTGTCCTATCCTTCATTAAAGAAGTCGGCAGGGATTCTAATTGGTTCTGCAGTGAGAGCTGCAATGTGCAATATTGTGTGGTAAAAATAAGTTAAAATAAAAATATCAGCAGCATGCTTATACCATGTTTAAAGAGAGGGGGGACATCACGGTCTAGACATGACACCAAATGTCAGTGTGTGGCCAGGAGGAGAGAGATGAAAAACATAGGATGAAAAGCCCGCATATCTCCAGAATCCCAAGGAAAAATACAGAATGAGGAGAAGAGAAAAGATGGAGGAGGAAGCGGTAGATCGATTTGGGAATATGTGGCAATCACTAATTTCTGCAAGAGTCTCTCAGCCCGACAATATCCACCTTCAACAAGTCCTCAACAGAGAAAGAGCAAATCAAAATGCAGGACTTGCACAATGCAGATTTTCTGTTGATGTTGGTGCCATGGTCAAAGTCTTCCCTCACCATGAGTTCCTGTTCTCTGGACAAACCACCAATTTCTGCTGTATGAAGGGAAACATCAGATTAGGCAATCTGCCACCTCTACCTAATGAAATCCTCAGTTCATGTAGCAATGATGAATCAGTTGGAAACAATATCAGAAAGAACATCAGATGACACAACTGCCCTCTTCCCAAGGAAATCCTTTGGTGCCAAAGAAGTCCTTCCAATGAGGAATGGATGAAATCCTTATACGATTATTCAAGGACAAATCCATCATTACACCAGACATTTAATGCAAGACCCCAACCAGCAAGCCAAATTTATTCAAATTTGTCTCATGGATCCTCAAGATAGCATAGAATTGAGAATGAATATACTCCACAATGATAGAATTCAACATGAATTTGTAGGTAAGTAGGTAGGTAGGAAGGAAGGAAGGAAGGAAGGAAGGTTGGTTCCCACAAGAAAACTCAATAGAGAAGATGGCTAGAAGTCAGATGCAGAGGTGGTATTCAGCAGGTTCTGACCAGTTCTGGAGAACCAGTAGCGGAAATTTTGAGTTAGTAACCTTCCCCAGGAGTGGGGAGGGAATGGGTGCCATGCCTACCAAGCCATGTCATGCCCACCAAGCCATGCCCAGAGAACTGGTAGTAAAAAAAATTGAATCCCACCACTGATCAGAAGTTGTCCTGGTCCCACTGCTTTTTTGTCCACTCATGTTTATTCTGTTTCTCTATTAGATAAGGAAGTATCTCTGAATAATGTAATATGGCATTGTAAATAATGACAACAGAATAGAAATGGAAAGGAGGGAACCTCTTCTCTATACTGCACCATGAAAGATATTGCACATTTTTTTAAAAATTACATTTATATGCCGCCCTTCTCCGAAGACTCAGGGCGGCTTACATTTTTTGGGATACAACCCAGTGTGCTCAGCAATAGCCTTCATTCCATTGTATATGCCTGCTTATTACTAAGCGGCATTTTTACAAAGTCAGCTTATTGCCCCCAACAATCTTGGGTCCTCAATTTACCTACCCCAAGAGGATGGAAGGCTGAGTCAACCTTGAGCCTGGTGGGATTCGAGCCTGCAGTAATTGCAGGCAGCTGGAACTTAAGTGCTAGGCATTTAACAGCCTGCACCACCAAGGCCCTATTGGTGAACAAAGATGATATATCTGACAAGTGGACCATCATACACTTCAAAGATACCTTAAAAAATTTTTTCACATGCTTACATAGTGTAGAGTCCATTTGGTGTAGCAATTAAGGCACAAGACCAGGAGATGCTGGCTGGCCTTGGACCAGACACTCTCTCTCAGCACTAGGAAGCAGGCAGGGGCAAACCATTTCTGAAGAACCTTGCCAAGAAAACTCTAGGGACTTGCCTAGGCAGTCGCCACAAATCAAAGGCATAAAAAAATAAATAAATCATCATCATCATCAAAGGCCATAGTTACGTTCTCATTTCAAAATCTGAGGTACCCTCCTTCCTGCCCCTGTCCTGTCAACAAATGTATAGTTCTTCAGGACTGGAAACTGGCTTCTATCAAACATCACATTAAATATCTTTTTTTATCATGCAAGCCTGTCAAAAATGGCAATAAATTCTGTTCATTTCTGACTGGGAAGAAGAGACTGGTTCTCTGGAAAGCCTCCAGACTCTCTAACTATCTTTAACTAAGAGAGCAAATAGTAAGTCTAACTTGAAAAGTATCACAGTCGGGAAGCCACAATTAGCTGCAAAAATTTGGACCTGTTTATCAGCAGATGCCCCCCAGGTGCCCTCTCTCCTTGTAGGAAAGAGATCCCAAGGATTGCTCTGACAAAGGTCTTGCATTTTAAAGGCATATTGCCCTATGAATGACTTTAAGTTCATCAAGCCCGAGCGGGAAAAGGGGTAAAATAATAATAATAAAAAAAACCAACCCTCAGGCCTGGATTTTAATTAGCAATGCTTTGTATAGTGCAATTGCAACCTTTGCTGGAAAAGCTTTACAGAAGAGGTGAAAATAAAATCTCTTAATTAACTCCATCATTACTAACCTTGGCAAGAATTTGGGGCGCAGAATATCCAAGAGAAGAATCTAACCCAATTCAACCTGTTGTCTTCCAGAATTATTGTCCTTTAGGTCCCATAAATTCCAATGGTATAACCAGTGGCTATGCTGCATGAAGATTATTAATTCATTCATCACATTTGTATAGCTGCCCATCCCATGAAAATCCAACACATCTGGAATGCAATGCATAAAAATTAATTTTGGCTCAAATTTATTGTTCCAATTTTACATCAAATTCATTCCACCGAGGCTGACACAATTTCTCTGGCATGTAGCTAGAAATGAGCCTCAGTTCTTTATATATCAACTTTGGGATGAGGTACTAGCCTTCCTAAACCACATTTTCTTATTACATTTAAAATCAGTTTGATTCTAGCTCAAGACCCTTATTCAGAAAGCTGAGCTTAAGCCATGCTTCCTTTATATATACAACAGGCAACAAGACTGCTGCAGCACGCCCTTGATTAACTTCCAAGAACTGGCATGCAGTAAGAGACAGTGAATGGAAAAGAGGAAATGTGCTGGCTCAAAGACTATGATCAAAATCTCCGGCAACTGGGCAGAAACATAATCCAAGAGACATTTTTGTTTGTCTGACTCAACCCTAAAGATGATATTGTTTTGTTTGCAAAGCACACAGAATTCAAATTTATAATAACTCATATAAATCACATTGTTCTTTATGAATGCCTTCTTTGTTTGTCCCACTTGGTGTAGGCTCTGCCTTTCTGCTTGGGAGTTCTTACAATAAAGCTATCAATGTACCATCGTGCGTTTTTCAATCAGTTTTTCTGATGCTGTTTTGGACTGCGAGAATATGTCCCAAGCAGTGGTGGGATTCAAAAAAATTTACTACCGGTTCTGTGGGCATGGCTTGGTGGGTGTGGCGGGGAAAGGATACTGTAAAATCCCCATTCTCTCCCCATCCCACTAACCTGCTTTCCAGCTCCGTTCTCCTGTGCAGGGCAACAAAAGAAGATCCAGTCGATCAGTTGGGACTCAGGAGGCAGAGAATAGATGAGGGCGGGGACAATCAGAGGTGGTATTCCAAACTACTCAAAATTTGCGCTACTAGTTCTCCAGAACTGGTCAGAACCTGCTGAATACCACCTCTGGGCCAGTGGTGGTATTCTACTGGTTCAGACTGGTTCTGCCAAGCCAGTAGCGGCAATGAACAGTGGAGACTGAACCAGTTCTCTCCGCTGCTCTGCTGTTGGGCCCACCCACCCACCCGTACTCACCTTTATCTTCTGCTTTTGAAGCGCAGCTGCTTTGTGTGGCACAGAAGAGTGCCGCGCGGCAGCTGCTGAAGCAACCAGGAGACTGCAGTCTTGAAAGAGGTGAGTTGGAATGCCTCTGTGCCTGCTCAAAGTGCGTGTTTGGCGCGTGCGTGCATGCAAAGTGTGTGCACACGCGCAAAGCACGCCCACCAAGCCACACCCACCGAACCAGTGGTAAAAGTTTTTGAATCCCACCACTGCTCTGGGTCCAAGTGACCCAGCTACTTTCCATACCCAAGGGAAGACTTTTGCAGAACCTGGGTCTCCCTACTTCAGTACTGCCAAGTACATCACTACATTAAACTGATTCTCATAATTATTCCTTATTAATTTATGCATTAAAATAGGTAAAGTCTTCATCTATTTAAGTTCCTCCTTGAAGTGCCATTATATGATTAAGAAATAAAATACTTGATGTTAACATAATTATCAAAAGCTCATACTGACACAAGTGATAATACATATTTATGAGCCTCCTCATCGTAAGAGTTTACAAATAAAACAGGTGTCCAAACCTCAGTGATTTCTATAGAACAAGTGCCATGTTCTTAAAATACCTTACTCTCCTTTTTAAATTTGCATTGAATCATAACCAATGGCCTTGACCTATAATGTCTTTTACTCCTCCATCCTCCAAACCATCCAGCCTTTCCTCAAACAACTGTAGCTCCTTGAAATGTCCTTCCTAGAGCTGCAGAATATAAGCATCTTAACTAATAAATAATGGAACAGCGTGAATGCAAGTGAAGCTAACGTGCAAAAATTAGTGTCACAGTAAATGCACCCCAGAAACTGAGATATAGTGTCTGATCGGCTGTGCTTGGGATCAAACATGGATAGGAAGAGCAAGGGTGGAAAAGTTGGATTTTTGTGTGGAAATATTGCATATTTGGTGTGGTATAGTTCTCAGTGCAGAAGGTTTTCTGCAGAAGGCAAGGAAGGGTTATGCCTGATATCTGCTTATAAAAGAGAGCTGCAAAGTGCTTCTTATTCATAATTTAACATTGTAAAGGTTTTTTTGTTTTTTTAAGAGCTTTAAACATAAGGGGAATGTGGAAAACTGAAGGCTGAAGAAAATCAGATACCTGAAAGCCAACACATAAAGGGCGTTGGTACTTACCTGATACACCCATTCTCCATGAGCTGCGAAGAGCATCCAGAAGTGGGAGGTGCTCGGTCCTCGCAGCAGGCTGGGCTAAAATCTTACTGGGACGCTCCTCCTCCTGGAACTCCACCCCAACGCCCCAGTTTTGGCGAAGTCGAAGTGGCAAACCTGCCTATACTTCACCTATCTACAAAAAGACGTTTGGCCAGAGCAAAACCACCCCCAGACGGAAAAGGGGCTGGATGCTCTTCACAGCTCATGGAGAATGGGCGTATCAGGTAAGTACCAACGCCCTTTCTCCCCCAAGCTGCTCCGAGCATCCAGAAGTGGGACATACCAAAGCTGGAGTTGTCCTCAGGAAGGGATGCCGTCTGGCACCAAATCTATTCTCGGTCCCTATGTACCTGCTGTAAGACCCTTCTGCCAAATGAAGCCTCAGCAGAGGCAAACACATCCACCTTATAGTTGCTATGAAGGGAGGAGAGGACCAGGTGGCCACCCTGCAGATCACGTCTATCGAGGCCTGAGTGGCCCAAGTAGCCGATGTTGCCGCACTACGTGTTGAGTGGGCAGTGATGCCCACTGGTACAGGGATAGATTGACTTTCATAAGATTTTGCTATTGAGGCCCTGAGCCAACGGCCAATTGTGGAAGAAGACACTTTGTGACCCTCGGACCTAGGGAGAAAGGAAACAAAAAGGGCCTCCATCTTCTGGAAGGAAGCACCAGTTTCTCCAGGGCCTGGTGATGCCTGTGGGCGTCCTTCTCAGCTGCCCTTGAAGACCTATTAGAGGTTGGTATAACGGGTCGAGACCCCTGACCGCTGGCCATCTCGTATGGAGATGTTAGACAGAGCGACGGTGGTTGGCTCACTTAATGACCTGTGCTGAAGGGGTGCCTAATCTAATATTTGTATTATTATTATTATTATTATTATTATTATTATTCTTGCTATATTGCTTGACTAATCTAGGATATGATAGGCCTGCAGCACAGTGAAAACCCAGAACCTTGGGTTATAAGAGGCCTGTGAAGGCCTGCCAACAGTAGTCAGAATGGTCCTAATGAGTAATGTGGCCTGGCACAAACCCCCAAAAAGGGAAGCCTAAACCAGTGAAGGCCTGATGACCCAAACCCCCCAAAAGGGAAGCCTAAGGGTAGATAAGGAGGAGAAAAAGAAGGAGGGGGTGGATGGTGTCCCCAGTCCCCAAAAAGGGAAACCTTGCGGGGCTGTGGCGCGTTGAAAGGCCTGAAGGAGAAACGCGCCACGCGGCCCTTCCAAAATGGCACCGCCGCCTCGTGGCCACCTGTAAGTTAGGCGTGCACAGCCCCCAGAAAGGGAAACCGCTCCGGCACGCTAAGTTATTTTAGGGGAAAGTCAGCCGCAATCGCTGACTACGCTCAGTTGGAGCGAAAAAAGGAGGCAGCGGGAGGGAGCAACGAATATTCACTCCCTTCCTGTGCTGATCAGAGATAAGGCTTTGGGGCCGCCGCCCCGCTCGGGAGCAAGCCTACGAGCTCCAGATGCAGCGGAGGATAGAACGCTGCATTGCTGCTGCCAGCAGCGATCGAAAGATAAGCCCCTGAGGCAGCTGCCTCAGAGCGCTGTGCTGGCTCCCTGCCTAGTGATCCCCGACGGATAGATGTTATTTGAAGCCATCGGGAATGAATGAGCTAAGGGCAAGGAGAGGAAGCACTAAAACTGGAATTTGAAGAAAAGTTTTCTGCTCCAGCCAAAACCAACTACCCTGTTACGAGGCTGAGCAAAAACTGGGGCGTTGGGGTGGAGTTCCAGGAGGAGGAGCGTCCCAGTAAGATTTTAGCCCAGCCTGCTTCACGAGAGACCGAGCACCTCCCACTTCTGGATGCTTGGAGCAGCTCGGGGGAGAATGGAGGCACTCACAAAAGGAGGATGAGTGAATCTATCAAGATTCATCCACATTTTGTTTCACTCAGTAAGTGAAGACTGATTTTCTTTGCTTCTTTGCAATGAAAGGATCTAAGAAGAAGCTTAAAGTCCTGTGTCTTCAGAAGTGGTCTTTACTCTATATTTAGGCCTAGCTATTATTTGGTTCCTCCTATTTCTGTACTTCTCCCCTGCACATCCTTTATGTAAGAGCTGATCTTGGTATTTCAATTCTTATTTTCTCCTTGCCCTCTTTTTCTCTATTTTAAAATCAAGTCTATTAGCTCCTAATTAATTTGGCTTGCCAATTGCCTTTGAATATTCTGATGCCTGGCAGCATATAATATACTAATCAAAGAAAAAATAATAATTCCAGTCTTCAGAATTGTGAGCCCCACTGTGTAACTAGCTCAAATACAACTGAAACCAAAAGGATTACTCCTAATGAGAGTGACACTTATTGGAAATATTGAGATTTCCTATCTACTGCTTATCCTATTTCCTTTACAAAAATCAGATTTAGGGTTGTGCTTAGTGTAGTCTCCGTCTCTGCCAGCAGAACTGATTCTTATTTCTCTCACTTTGGCAGAAAACCTAATCTTTTCTTGAAGATTAAAGGTTAGGGTCAAACCAACTTTGGAAGAAGGGAGAGCTACTTTGCAGACACAACTATTTAGAGCACACACACTGAAACAGTGAGACAGACGGATCACTTCCAGCATAGTTTCAATGATTTCAAGAATACTTATTTTAAGCATGACTGAATTTGGATCCAACCTGTAAGATTTTCAGTCATTGCAACAGTCATCTTGGTTAAAAAAAAGGAATTAGGGATCAAATAATCAGAAGTGTACTATGCTACTAAAATAAACAATAAAAACAGAAATGGCAAAAATGTTGCCCTTCCCTCTTGAGAGTGGCACAGTTCTTTCTAATGCAGCCAATAACTCTTTTTAAAATGTTGAGACGTCCAACATTTTTAAGTCCCAAGAAGTTTGCCTTAGAACTAAAAGAACTGTCCTTACAACCCTGAGTTCCTTCATGTGTTTTGTTTCCCAAGTGAATTACAAGACTGATAATATATATGTGTCAGTAAAAGTGATGATTTTACAGTGGCTTTTACAGTAAAACAATTACAGAAAGGTTCCAAAGAAGTAACCAAGATGACAGTTCTTAAGGAAAAATACATACTATCTTCAAATCCAATTTTTAGATCTGTATTTAAATTAGGTGGAAACCACCCCACCCCCGAATAGGTTTCTACCAATCTTTTCTGGTCGTGTTTCCCTTTTGTTTACTGTATACTCTAGTTTTTATTACAAGCTTTTCCTTTGATTGGATTTTTGCAGTTTTCTATCCCCATGGAGTGTTTTTAGAAGCATCAATTTGCTTCTTTCTGAGACCCCCTGCTAGGAATGTTTTCCATTTTTATTACTTTAAATTCGATTCTGTTCAACAGATGATTACACACAGTCAAATAACACAATGTGTCATATTCCATAATGAGCATAAAAATACTACCAGGCAATTTAGTTTGAAATAGATGCCAATTGTCTGTTGTTCTTCTTAAGCATTCCTATATGTTGGCCTTGACATTAAGAAGCAATGGAACCTTGAAGTTACACAAGCCCATGATTGAAGGCAAATATATGTGTCCCAGGATAATGTTGCAGGAACCAATCTGGGTTGGTCACCAGGACCACATTCTGGTGAGGGAGAAGTTCTCTGAGGATGGGCTCTAGCACGAAAGCTCAGGAGACTAAATCCCTGATCCAGGTGACCAACCCAGATTAGATCTTACATGGGTTCCTCGAACGTTGATTCAACCAGATATTATTAGGCTACGGTTCCTATAACCCACAGTCAGCCTGGTTTGGGTGACAGGAGTTGTATAGTTTAAAACAATAGTTTCCAGCTTGGTGGACCAGCAGAGGGGGAGGGGATGGTCGCCTGCTGCTAATGCAAGTGGAACTTATACAGTCCGGTTCTGAATGGGCCATGGTCATGGTACTGAAGGACCCTGGGTTTTAAGGATGGTAGAAACTGAATTAAGGACATCTCTGATTTTTTTTTGAAAAGAATTTTAATAAACCAAATAGAACACCAGTGACATCTACAGAATGGGGTGCCTCAAGGGAAATCAGAGTGACTTGAGCAATATTGCAGCATCCAGATACAAAACCCACCCTTGCAGGAATGCAGCTTTGTTCCTTCTGAGGAAAGCAGGAAACTCCTGAGAAGGCTGCAGAATGGAATTTACAGCCTTGCAGGGATGGCATACATACCCCATATCTTTTCCTTGTTCTATTCTCATATTGCCTCTATCATATTGCCTCTAGGCCACTTTGGAGATTTTGCCACTCCCCTCCCCTTTAAACTAGGCTCAAAGGAACAACTGCAACAATATTTTACTGAAAAGTTCATTTTAGAAGAAGCAGAAAAGTTCTGAAAAGACAGCCACTTCCAGATCGGCGAAAAGAGAGGATAAAAATCAGCATGTGCTGTTATCAGCATGCATTGATATAAAATTAGGAAAGAATTGCTATAATTTCATTGGAAAAATATCTGAATCAAATTATTTTTCCCAAGGTTTTGGGGGAGAGCCAAGATTAATTCATGTATACAAAGCTCACAGTGAAATTAGAATGATAGCTTTGGCCAAAGTCATATTTAGTACAAATTTTTTAAAAGAAACACCAAGTAATTAGTGTCAGCAGTGAGAAGACAAGACACCTCTTGTCCCTACTCTAAATCTTGCAGAAACAGGGCAAGGAAGTAAGTCCTCTTCTCTAGGGAGGGCACATTTGAATGCAATGACTGCAATGTATTAATCCTAGATGACACTTATTTTCTTTCAGGGAGAAACCTGCCCTTAGGCAGAAATTTTTCAGATCATTATCTCTCGTGGCAAACAAATTTAATCAATAAAAGAAAAGAAATAAAAGATTATTTGCAAGTAACAAAATTAGGAAACAAAGTTTTTTTTTCTCCTGCTGGGAGAAGAAATAGTTAAGTTTTGCAAAGTTGCACTGAAAATTCTTGCAGAAGAACAGAAGCATTTTTCATAGGTTCGTACAGTTACCCGGGCTCTTCCCATACTAATGATCACATCAGACTCAATCAAATCAGAATGGAAGAAAAGGGAACAATCCAGTCACCCTGAGAAGGGGAACATTGCTTGTGTTATTTGAAGCAATAAATGGCCAAGAGAATGGCCAAAAGCCAGAAGCCAGTTGACAACTATAAAAAGACAAGTTGCATATTGGCTCTTATTTTGCCCTGAACAGTATCAGTTCATGACTCTGAAGAAGGGAATGGAAAGTGCGAATCCTTCCAAAATCCATGGAAGATGGATGCCAGAGAGAGTCAGATGTTACAGTTGGGGAATTGGCAAATGTCCTCATTTACGGTCCTATAAGAGATTTAATTGAACAGCTAGCTATGAACAAATATAAAAGGTACAGGACATACAGATCTCAATTCCCTGGAAAATCTACAATTACAATTAGCTCCTCTAAAAATGATACATGAAGTGAAGCAGTTCTAGCATAGGGTGTCCACATGTCTTACAAAACCTCAGTATTTTTTGTATGCATAATAGGCCCTCACCCAAGACCTCAGCCCTAACTAAGGAGCAGTTGGGTTGAATTTTATGACCTGCCTGTAGTTGTTTTTACAGGTATACCTTTACTCTGTTAGTGAAGCCTATATTTGTGGGGTGGGTGACAGCCAGAATTGTGCAAAAAGGGGAGGGTAAGGTATATTGCGATGTTGTTCTTCTCCAAATATGCATACCCCAGAGATAAACTGTAAAAGACAAATTCCGCCTCCCATCTAATTTTTCAGCTATTCCTAAAATTGTTAGACACAGCAAAAGGTAGAATTTCCTTTCTTTTAACAGCACATGATCCTCTCCATAAACCAAAATTATTTCTGTTCTACAACTCTTCTATCAGACCTGGAAAATCTTTGATTTCCCCAGATGTTGCAGAAATTGACTTCCAAGCATTTCTTTCCGTGGACCACACTAGCCATGGTAGCTGAGACTGATAAATCAGCAAGTTCTAGAGGGCTGTAGATTTCCTGTTTCTGTTTGATACAATTAATCTTTCTCTAAAACTGTAGTTGTAATCATCTGGAGTGCTGACTTCATTTAATTTTAGGTATGTATTTTTGCTCAACAAATGAAAAAACAAAACAGTGAAACTGCAAGAAAGCCAGATGCAGCTATATTCTGGTCTATGAACAGGTGAGACAAAGACACACATATACACACACATAGAGAAAGAGGGAGGGAGAGAATGAAGAAAATGAACTTACAAATAGAACACAAAGGCAGTCAAATTGGATGTGGTTGGAACCATTCGTGTTAGTTACCATGAAACGTTTGTGGGTTGAGGTTTTTTTTTTACAACGTAGTTTCTGCACTAGGATTCAAAAGTACAGCAGCAAAAGTTAGCTTTCTTTACTTATCTAGTAGTCATCTGGATTTTTTTCTGACCATGTGCATTAGTTTCTTTCTTTCAGACCGTATGCATTACTTCCTTTAGATGATAACTGTTTAGCAAATGGACTTTAAACATCCACTGATGTGCATTAAGTACCAGCAGATTTCTGGATAGACAGCCATTAACTGAAACAGAAACAACTGAGGATAGAAATAAGAGCATGCAACCAACCTCTCCTTGCAAGATCACCAAAAAAATCTACTTTTTTTTTAATTTGCAGAATTTTTGTTTAACATGTAACTTTTGTCTTCATGAGCATCTTTTCTTTTTGTCTTAAAGTTCTTATCTGCAAGCAGAGGAAAGGAATTCTAACAAATACCATATTAGCCTAAGGAACCCACAGTGGAAAGAACGGTCCCAGTTGTGTTTAACGTAAAATGTAAATAAATGGTCACTACTGCCTCTCATTTCTTGAAGCCCTTGTCTAGCAATCCCCACCTTTCACCAACAGGGAAAATCCTATGGGAATTTGTTAGTTCAAAGAGACTTGTATTTCTTAAACATTCATCTTGCAATCAACACAGTCCTAATTTCATAGCCAGGAATATGGCAAGAGTGAAAGCACCGTATGGTAGAGAGTAAAGGGGTCATAAATCTACATTTAATCAAAAAAAGGAGGTGGGGAGAGGAACAAGTAATAAACTCGATTAACAATATAATTAGAGCAATAAAACAGGGCAATCAAATAGTGAGCAACCGGCCAATAAAGGACCATAAAATTAGGCTCATTAGTGATCTTTCAGTGCTTTATTATGAGATTTTTCACTAAAGCAAATGATAAACCACAACTCTAAGCCCATACAAGGATGATTCAAGGATGGTAAATACCATACCCAAGCAGTGATCTTTTCCAAGATTACTCCAGCTAGGAAGGAGATACCAACTTTTACCACCCTCTGAAAATTCAATGCTACCGGGTACAGTACAGTACCCCCAAATCCCTATCCAGATTCCTAGCATTAGGGAAAATACTGGGAGGATAGACTAAAAGTCTCTCTGGTACAGAGGTAACAAATGAGCCAAAGCAGTCTATTTATTACTTATAATTGCTATGTTGGCGCAGTGGTTAGAATACAGTACTGCAGGCTATTTCTGCTGACTGCCGGCTGCCTGCAGTTTGGCAATTTGAGTCTCACCAGCTCAAGATTGACTCAGCTTTCTGTCCTTCTGAGGTCAGTCAAATGAGGACCCAGATTGTTCGGGGCAATATGCTGACTCTATAAACTGTTTAGAGAGGGCTGTAAAGCACTGTGAAGCAGTATATAAGTCTAAGAGCTATTGCTTTTATCAGTATTGTACACACTTTCTCCAAATGTTGGAATAACAGTAGGGAACTTACAAAACACTATCGATGTATTTTACAACTTTAAAAAAATGCAACCCCACTTACTTGAAAAGATAATGTGCTTTGGTAGACTACTTAACTTTTACTAGCAAAACACATGTGAATGTGTTTGCTAATGTGAACTAAAGGTTTAGAGCTATATTGCACAGGGAAGATAATAACAAAAAATGTTGGGCAGCAGAATCAACTTTTGGATTGCATTTCAAAGAACTTGAAACATGGACATTTTGGGTTCCGGCATCCTGTGGGCCACTGTACTTTCCACAGCCTCCTTTTCTCAGAAGTTAGAATGACAGATGAAATTATAGCAATAAAAATACAGATGCAAAGTCACCAGGGGGCCTTAGGAGCTAGTGGCATTTCTCTTGAAAGTTATTTCCTATACCCTCATGCTGGATAAACACTGTGCAGTAAGCAGAGGAGATTCTGACTCAGAGCTTCAAAAAAGTGAAATGCAAACACTACAAGAAACCAGCCACACACACAAAAAAACCCAACCCAACATGCAGTCTGCTTAATTAGCAAATTTCAAACCGTAACATCAGGGGAGACTTCAACGGCTGCTTAATATGGTGGGGGAATATTTCAGTTTCACAACAAAACCTGCCATACATCACAGTGTTTATGATAGCCTGGACCAACTGCTGCTCTGAATGCTATATTTGATTGTAACTCCTCCAGAAAATCATTTTTAAAGCAGCCTAAATACAGCTATAAGCAGAACTTAAAGGAAACCAAGGAAGATCTTCACTGCTTTGCTTTATCAGCAAACATGGGCTGTTGTTCCAGAAGAGCAACTCAAAGACAAAAGAGATGTCCAGTGCACGTGCAAAAGTCTGCCTTGAGATTTTTTTTTCTTTTCAGCATACAAAAGAGAAGGCCAAACAGAGGTGGTATTCAACAGGTTCTGACCAGTTCTGGAGAACCGATAACGGAAATTTTGAGTAGTTTGGAGAACCGGCAAATACTACCTCTGACTGGCCCTGCCCCCATCTATTCTCTGCCTCCCGAGTCCCAGCTGATCGGCTGGGTCTTCTTTGGTTGCCCTGCACAGGAGAACAGAGCTGGAAAGCAGGTGAGTGGGATGGGGAGGGAATGGAGATTTTGCAGTATCCTTCCCATGCCATGCCCACCAAGCTACGCCCACCAAGCTATGCCCACAGAACCAGTAGTAAAATTTTTTGAATCCCACCACTGAGGCCAAGGGAATTCATAATAGCAGTCTTTGAATATTTGGAGGGAAAGGACATTTCCATGCTTGAAACCAGAAGATTGTGAGTTCTAATCCCATCTTAGGCACAAAGACAGCTGGGTGACTTTATGCCAGTCACTCTCTCCCAGTTTAGAAAGAAGACAAAGGAAACCACTTCTGAAAAGTACAGGCAATCAACAGGTGTCAACACTGAATCCTCTATTGAAGCTCCACCCACCCCCAGGACTATCTGGAGAATGAGGTGTGGATTTATTCTCCATAGGGCCCAAGCATATGAAGGAGTCAATGGAAGAGTTACAGAGGGACATCCAAAATTCCTGATCATGAAAGCTACAAAGCAGTGGAACAGCTTGCTTTATTGAATCCCTGGAGGTTTTCGAGGCAAGTTTGGACAGCCATTAGTATGGGATGGTCTCAGGATTCCTGCCCTGGCTGGGGGTTGGACTAGAACAAGGGTCGCCAACCTTTTGGACCTCAGGGACCATCAAACGTATAATTTTAAATCTCAGGGACCACTAATCGGTTCTGTGGGCATGGCCTAATTTGTGGGTGTGGCTTGGTGGACATGTGACTGGCTGGGCATGGCTTGTGTGTAAATATTATAAATATTTATATAAATATTGATTTTTTTATTAAAAAAGAGCAACTTTTACCCAAAATCAGGCAAAGCAGGCAGGCAGATTGAGTTGCTCACAGAATCATTCAGTGATCTATCTATCTGCCATCGGCTAGCTCAGTCTCTCAAATTTGTTTGCCATGAGTCTGCACTGAATAATAGAAACTTCAGTCCTAAGGGAAGTTCGGCTGTGTTTAAAAGCAGAGCTGAAGATCTAAAGAGTAGCTAGAAAGCAAGAAATCCAACCATTTCCTGCTTCCTAGCTAATCTAAATCTCCCAGCACAGCAGAACAGCTGATGGTTGAAAAAAAGAAGAAGGAAAAATAGCAACTTAGCAGGCAAGTTTGCCAAGTAAGGAGTGAGTGGGCGGGGAGGGTTCCCGCGGGCCATGTGGGTAGCGCAGCCTTGTGTTTCTGTGCAGCCTGGATGAATTGCTTTGGGGGGTGCTCTGGGGGTGAGATTTCTCTGTGGCCCACCAAAATTTTCTTGCGGCCCACCGGTTGGTGACCGCTGGACTAGAAGACCTCCAAGGTCCCTTCCAACCCCATGATGCTATGATAAGCAATGGCATAAATAGTCCATGTAGGGGTGGCAGCCTTGGAACTTGCAGGCAGTGGGCATCTGCAGTTGGGCACTTTGCAGTTGGACCTTCAGACTTGCAGACACCAGACAAGATAATGAGGGGAGGCAAGTTAAAGCAAGCATATAGTTTCAGCATGTACTAAATTCAGCATCTAGGTCAGGGGTCCCCAAACTTGGCAACTTTAAAATGTGTGGACTTCAATTCCCAATATTCACTGGGTCAGCTGGAGAATTCTGGGAGTTGAAGTCCACAAGTCTTAAAGTGGCCAAGTTTAGAGACCTCTGATCTAGGTGATTGTTAGATGGCAAAAGGTACTGAAAATTCAAACTTTTGCAGCAAAGATCTGATAACCCTACTGACAGGGCCACCCTGCAAGAGAGAACCAGGAGCTGCAAATGCTGATATCTTCTCTGAAAATGCATTGCATTTTCAAATCGTTAGCACAAAACACATCTACTCTTTCAAACGGATTCCCAGCATCCATATGAAAGCCCCTATCTGAAAGGGGGCTGTATTTGGGGTGGGGGTGGGGAAACATATGGTTGTGCAATGCAGGAAAGTCAAAGTTTGAGATTCCTGATAGTTATCCATTTCAACTTGAAGGCTTCAAAACTACACATATGGGGTCCAGAGGTGAAAAGGTTTGTGCCAGCCTGCTGATTAGTAAGGATAAGAAATGTGAGATGAAAATAGAAAGTAGTTAGATTTTTCAAGGGCAACGAGCTAGTTCCCAATTCGCTTAAGGAAAACAATAATGCAATACCAACCGCAAAACTGTCCAAAAACATATCATTTCATTATCAATATTTTTATTTGCATAAGATCAGTTTATTTAAGAAGCAAAGTTTATTTACTTATCAGTTTATTTATTGAAGCAAAGAGTTTGAAGCCTCAGGTTAGATTATCGCAAGGTTATTTCTTGCATCTTTCCACTACTTCCCTTCCCAAGTTGCAGAGTGGAGCAGTCATCTTTTCCTGAGAGTTCAAGCTGGGTTTCAACCTTGTAATGTATAATTATGTTCTCAATATGTGTACCAAATTTAATTTGGGAAATTTACATTATAGCATTTAGGATTGAGGGTGTATACATGCTGAGGATGGGGATGGGGAGAAAAGTGATTGTATCACGGGTGCTTTATTTCTTTTCTCTTCAAGAAATATTGTACATATTTACCAGTTAATTTGAAGTGATAAAAGAAAAGAGCTGGCTAATTTCCTGCCAGGTTCAATGACCTACCTGCACTGAACATTTGCTAATAGCCGCAGTCAGAAAACAGCAAGCAAAGGAAACAGCATGGTACTGAGAAAACTAATGAGCCCATTTTACAGTTCTGTACAGTAGAACCTCTGGTAATGAATGCTTCTGACCATGACCAAATTGGGTTCTGACCAAACAATTCACTTTTTTTTCGGCCAATTTCCCCTTCTACACCATTTTTTTTTGTAAATGCCAGATTTGCAAAATTAGGTTTGGGTCACGACCAAATCAGGTTGCGACCAAAGTTATGGAATGAATTATGGTCGTGACCAGAGGTTCTACTGTGTTTGCATTAGGGCTCAAGAAAACTGCCACCATACAACAAAGAGGGAAAAATAAGCAGAAATTCAGAAGACTCCCTGATAATATAATATCATCTCAGGTTACTCTGAACAGTATAGAACAAGAAGGAAAGAAACAATTACCATGTCATACTTTTCTTTCTCAAGAAAACTTTAAGGTACAGAGAATAGGGAACAGATTGAGAAACATCTATGCTGAAAATGAGACATTCTGGGTCACGTCAACAGAGAATAATCTTGGTTATAGTCAATAAGAATTAGATGAACAAGGAGTATCCAATCATGGCAGTGGAGAAAATGCAAACCCAGCCTCTTGCAGAATTGTTGCTTATTATATTGTGGAAGCCCCAGAATTTCATTGGAGTCTGGTAGCGCCTAAATTAAAAGCCATAAATAAATCCCAAAAATGCATTTTGCAAAAGTTGCTGCTTGGTATGAATAAATCACAATGGTCACATATTCCTACAGGAACATTTAATTTCTGAAAAGTCTACATTGAAAAGAACATGCATGCAAACGTTTCTAGTCCCAGATATATTTAAGCAGTTTTTCCCACTTGGTGCCCTTCAAAATTCATGCTGGTTGGTGAGTTCTGAAAGGTGCCTGTAGGCCATGAGTCTGGAAAAAGCTGGTTTGAAATCTGTATCATCAAAATTTTAATCAGCTCTCCGAACCTCCAATTATCTGCTATAGAAATGATAATTATTTTGTCTTCTATTCGTTATCATCATCCATCTGGCTAAAATTGAAAGAACAACACTTTGAGTTTTGTGCATTTCAGCTTCACCTTTCAGCTGCAATAAGAGAAGGGCAGAAGTTAGTAAATGTTTTTCCTTCTTTTTCTACCAACCTGATGCCCTCTGGCAGAAGGCTATCCTCAGCATCTAGGTCTGCAAAGGAAATGAACATCTATTCCCTTGAGCTTCTCTCCTACAACTCAGGCCAATTATTTATGGCCCAGTGAACAACATCACACCAATGTATCATTGGGGGAAAGCAAATAAATGAAGGTTAATATCCCTGGCAAACTCACTTGATACACTGCATTGGTAGTGATAGCAATGGAAAGAACAGGCTTAATAAAGCACTTTCACACCACATAAACCATGGTTTAGGTACGCTTGCCTCTTCATACCACCGAGACTAAGAGGCAGCAGCTCTCTGGGGTTTCCTGCAAAATGACTCCATCGAAAAGGGGGGGGAAAGCAAATAACCAAGAGTCAAGGCTGTTGTGTTATTTTTTTTTTCTCCTGCACTGTCAGATTGTCCAAATAGTTTGGCACAAGAAGGAAAGAAAAAAAACTGCAGGAACCTGCTAAAAATGGATAATTGCAATGCCTCATCCCAGAAGCTCCTTTACTTATAAGAGTACTTATAAGAATGTGCTATTATTGCACATTCAGTGTCCTTTCTTTTATATCTGAAATAGATGGATCCATTATGTTTTCCTTACAATGATGGCTTACAGTACTAAAAATGATAATAACCAGGCCTCTAAAACAATGAGGCAGGTTTTCTTAAGGAGAAGTAGGCATTTAAACAATATTAATTTCTCTTATCCATTAAACTTGGTTAATCCTTAAAACTGTGTGAGTAATTTTTTCCCTCACTTAGCAGCTCTGATTATGTGCCAGGTGTAGAGCTCCTGAAGCACACCAGTGCTTTCTTAGTTCAGCTCAGCGTTAAAATGTGTGGACTTCAATTCCCAATATTCACTGGGTTGGCTGGGGAATTCTGGGAACTGGAGTCCACACATCTTAAACATCCTGAGAAACATTGTTCTACACCAGGGGTATCAAACTCACGTCGTCACGGCGGCGTCAAGTGACATATTGGGATTTTCTTCCACTTCACTAAACCAGGTGGAGGCAGGGTCAGCATGTGACACATCCTCCCGCTAACTGAGAGTTTGACATCCCTGCTCTATGTCATATTTATTCAGGATTTGGGGGGTAAGGAAGAGATTTTTCTAGAAATTTTAGTGCCATGCTCTTTTTCCCCTTTAGGACAAAATAAAGACTCATCCATGTGCACCTTGACTCTCTAGGTTTGGCACACAGAAAATATTGCACAGTTATCCCTATTTGGGGAAACCAATGTTGCAAAACCACAAGCCCCTTCAGAATAACCCTGAGAGAGATGGGCTGGAGCACCGTTCCCTCTGACACATTTTTCTGTTGACTTCTTAACAGAGCTAGTTATTAAGACTGCATATATTTTAAACATGCCATTAACATGATATAAACAGAAACAACAATAACAGATTGGGCCAAGGGCCTAAATAAACTCACTGCCCCTAATAATAGAAAATAGCCCTAAGCAACTCATCATAAATTCCAAACTAAAACAATGGTCTCTGTGGGGCAGAGGGGTTGCCTCTGCCAATATCCACTGGGATATTGGGGGACCACTACCTATATTCAAGCATGAACAGAGACAGAGCAGAATCTAATTGTTCCAAGCAAAAAAATCAACTTACCAACCTAGTTTAGGCCACTTGGCAACTGGCTTCATGTTCTGACCCATGCCCTTTTCCAACAAATCAAACACAATTCAAAAAGAACAGAAACCTTGTAATGCTTTTACAAAATAATTAGCTGTGATAAGCACAAGCCTTGCCAAACTGTACAAGACTTGCCAAAAGATAACAGACAAGAAATAATTTGCAAAATAAGAATCTTCAAATACAAACTCAGGATACTGGAATGTCCACGAGGCTTCAAAACGTCTTTGCCTTCTGCAAAGTACGTTCGTTTCACAGCTGGCTTTTATCTTCTTGAAGGAAGGGCCATTACCTTGTAGCCTTACTCCCGAGTCACCCATGCTGTTGTAACTACTCTTTCCTACGAGCAATTCTGTGCGCACGCGCACTTGGCACAGGCTCCTCGGGAACCTCCTCATCACTGCTGCCAGCCCCCACAATCTCTGAAGGCAGCAATCCTCTCCCCAATGGTCCTGGCCCCTCATCTGAGTCCTCGCCCTCCTCAGCTGTCCACACCTGCTGCCAGCTAACCACAACACTTTACCTTGCAGGCCTTAAAAGCAAACATCCTGAAGAAATATTGAAGATCAGAAAAGAATACACCTGTCTCTTCTATTTTCAAAGTAGCCAGAATATTGTATATCCCAGTGTAGGTGTAAATTGTAGTATTTTCCTTATTGTCATTGCAACAAAGAACTCAGAGAGTTGTACTTGATCTCCTCTAATGCTACAAATTACTCAGGGTGGGTTACATTAGAAAATAGCACAGCTGGAAGGTTTTTTTTTTAATTCCCTTGTACCAATCAGTTCAATCAGTGGTGGGCTGCTGGATGGTCGGTGAGGTTCGGGTAAACCCCTAGTTGTGGTCTCTGGCTGGGGCCACCCACCCACCCTTGTGCTATACTTTCCCTAAATAACTAACTTTCCCCACCCAGGCTGCCAGGTGAGTTCCACACCACCCTGCTACACTCACTGGAGCTGCCTGAGTCAATTAGCTGCTTGTTTGAAGCTGCATTTCAGCCCCCAAAGCGGTGCCTGAGAATGAAGCGAGCGCACATGTGCATGCTCACAACCAACAAACCCCTTGTCAACGAAAGTGCAGCCCACCTCTGAGTTCAGTATTTCATTTTCACTGCTATTAAAATAAACAAAAATGAGAGAATTTATAATAAATCATTGCTGAGCGCATTGGGTTGTATCCCCCCAAAAAACTGTAAGCCGCCCTGAGTCTCCAGAGAAGGGCGGGATATAAATATGAATTAAAAAAAAAATCTCCAGTGTCTCACATAGCTGAGCCCAAAGAAAATTATGAAATTTGGAAAGGAAAAAGGTTTACGTTTCAGTTTGATCTTTTCTTACTTATTGAATAGAAAAAAAACAGTTTTCATATTTACCTGTTAAGATTCTGAACAAGGCCAATTATTTTTGTGTCTACATTTTAGAAGAGCATATTCTCAGTTTTTTTATTGGCAATATTTGAGTAATATTTTATTCAAGGGTTTGCATATTTAATTTATTACTGTAGTTATTACCCATCCATTCTGGTATGTTTGGGAAAGGCAATACATGTCAGTTGTGTCATTAGCACAGCATGGATAAGAACAGATGTTTGATGACAAATTCTCTTGGCATTCAGAACAGCAACCTTGTGAGTAATACTTGTAATGTACTTTGCATTGCTCCAATTTTATACCACACTATTGGTTACCTGGATGATCAAGGAAATCGTTCTTGTGACTTGGGCAACTATTGCAAGCTTTCTAAGTATGGGGAGATAGGGAGGACAAACATGGAGTACTTGTGTTCAACATTATTTTTTATTGGATCCATCTGCACAATTAGCCTTTTACTCTTAGAAAAGTATTGGGAGAGCAAGAACTTTTCCTGAAGACCCAGCAAGTACATAGTCAATGTAAACAGGTCCAGATCTAGCACTTCATCTGCATTTAATTATAGCAATAGTTAAGTGATTAAGATTTACACATTTCCTCCTACAGAGAAAATGCTTCAACTTTCCGGCTCCTTATCCAAAACACTGAAAACTCAAAAGGCTGACAAAACTACAGCTCCTGAAAACTGAAATCTATTTGCCTCCTTTATCCTCTGAGGTATGCTTGGGTCCTCTTGGCTCATATTTTTAGTGTATGAAAAACAGTCCCCCATGTGTTATGACAGCAAAATGATGTATGGCTAATGTAAGCTATAAAGGTTAGAAGGATAATTACCTCCGCATCTTGATGGCTGGCAGACATCAAATACTTTTCCAGACATTTAGCAGAGCTACCAATTAATCTGAGTCCTTGCCACCTCTTGGAACCTCAGCAGCTTCACCCACAAAGACCCAACAGAATGAGTGTCAGAAGTCTGGCACTTTCTTTCCTAGGGGCAGAAGGCCCTTCTGCCTTCCTCTGTGCTTCGTAGGAAGGGAGCCCATTTCTGTCAACATAACAAAAATAATGAAGATGTGTATAGGGGCCAATTTCCTTTCCACAACACAGGAACTGCAGAAGCAACTCTGCTGTCAAAATGAAGTGAGAAGATTGCAAAGAGCCATTCTTCTTAGCACTGAGAAGTTCTACCAGCATAGTACAGTTGAATGGTGCTCACAACTGTCCTGTCAGGTTGGAGCAACCCTGCAGGAAGGATGATAGGAATTCAATATGTGGTTTTCAAATTCCTACTATAATGCCTTGCCTATATTCACAATAAGATATTGTCTGACAACATTGTCCAAACATACCAGATTCTCCAATTTTAACCAGAGGTGGTATTCAGCAGGTTCTGACCAGTTCTGGAGAACCGGTAGCAGAAATTATGAGTAGTTCGGAGAACCGGCAAATACCACCTCTGACTGGAGATTTTACAGTATCCTTCCCCTGCCACGCCCACCAATCCACACCCACAGAACCGGTAGTAAAACAAATTTGAATCCCACTACTGATTTTAACTCAAGGACCTCAGTCAATACCCCAAGTCTTGCCTTTCTGCACAAATATCTTTCCATGCCTATAGGCCATAGTTTTAAGGAACCACAGCATTTGAGTTGAGAGAGAGATGACACAAAATAAACAGGAACTATTTTCCTCTTGAAGAATTACATTTTTTTCCTATCCTGTGTTCCATTCAATATGAATGTATGGTCCTGAAATAATATATCTCCTAAATTGGGAAATTGGGGGGGTTGTTTGTTCTTTTGTTTGTATTATTCTTATTGACGTCACGAGACAATCAATGCAGTCCCTCCAAAAATACTCAGTCTTGATTTTGCATTAAGCAAGTAACAAGATCTAAAGTTTAATGCAATTCATGAAACACATTTGATTCAAATATGAGGTTCCTGTTTAGACTGCAGATTGCAGATTTTCCACCATACTGCAGATTTTCCATGCTATGCATTCAATCTCAAATTACAGTTAAAGCAAATTCTTTACCATGCTGTACTTCTAGTTTCTTTCTGTCCAAACTTCAGAGTAACCTAATACGCATCTCTCCCTGTCTTTTCCTCTCCAAAACCACTAAAAAAAGCAGACAGAATTCCATTCATTAGAAACTCAGGACAATGTGAAAAAATTAAAACTGAATTTAAAGCGAGCAATTAAAAAAAATCAGAAAAATAAAATGGTTTGCCCTCATATTCAGAGTGGGTGTCAGGCAGGCCTTGCAGGAAGTCTAAATGAATATAGATATCATTTGTACCTTGGTTTGATTTTAAACTTCTAATTCTGAGTGTTCTTATTTTGTTTTGTGTTCTTCATTACACAAAAGATCCAAGGTAATGAAATGATTATGTTTTTTCAGATGCATATGAACAGGTTTTTCAGAGTTTTATTTTCCTAGTAAACCTGCTGAAGATGGTCAGCTTCTTTGGGCCAGGGATAGGCAACCTTGGCCCTTGATGACCTGTGGACTTCAACTGCCAGAAATCCTGAGCCAGCCAGGAACTCTGTTTTTTGTCTGCTAATGCTGGCTCAGGAATTCTGGGAATTGAAGTCCACAGGTCATCAACGGCCATAATTGCCCACCCTTGCTCTAGGCTCTGCTGGAGCATGAAGGAAACACACCTTCCCTTCTTCACTCTGTCCAGAGTTACAATTCTATCAACTAATCTGTAAAGCATTAAAGGAGGCTGCATAATTTACATGCACTTTCTATTCATTGTAATGAAAGAGCGTACGTGTTCTGGCTCTTGATAATCAGTTAGGAGAAAAAAAACAGACATCCTCAGATATATAATCCTACCACATAACAAATTGCTTACAGAATATTCTAAGAATCATTGACAATGATAATTATATCAATTCACAAAACAAAGCAACACTATACTAAGCAAGAAAAAGAGTAGCTTAAACACCTTAAGAGCTTTCTAACTGATCTCAATGCACAGAACTGCTCAGATATATCAAATGCAATGTCCAGCATAACCCTATACTCTTCCCCATACTTAGTACAAACCAAATTAAGGCAAATAGCAACTTAATTTATATTCAGAGTAGGAATCTGCTTCTCCTGGCACCTAATCTCTTTGTTTAAGTGATTGGGTATATTCACATAATATGCTTAATCCTCAAGAGATGTAAATGTTTGGTTCTCTCATACACCTTCTCACTCATCTAATAATTGCCTGGAGATGCCTGGCTTGTTAATTTAGCAGTGAGGTATTTGCTATTTAATACATGTTCTGTGCCAGCAATTACAAATGGAAGAGGTCACATGTATATAAAAGGTCTTTATTGGCAGCTATAAATCTCACTGCAGTGCAGGAGTGCAATTACTACTCCAGAAGGTGAAGTTCTCGGCAGACAAATTCAAAACCAGGAATCAGAGGTGAGTGTTATCTTGTACCTAGCCAGAAGTCAGATACGGAATCAGAAGCAGCACCAATTCAGGAATCATGTCCCTGGTTGAAACATTTATTGGCCAGCAAATCTATGACTACCAAGCCTTTCTTTTATAGCATCAATTCACACATACCTCCTTCTTTCAAGAAGCCTCATTCAAAGATTTTGTTCTACTCTTTGTTCTGATCTTTCTGATTTTGTTCTGATCTTTCTGTGCATGAGGAGACAGAAGATCTTTTCCTGACAAGGTTCCAGGTCAGATGATCAGTCTGCTGTTGTGCCGGAGAGATCCAATTTGGAGTCTGGCTCATTAGATATCACAATATTACTGGAGTGCTATGCATATTTTGAAAATGTGCTTCTATGTTCAACTACAGCATCTCTCTGCTCTAAATTAAAAGAGATTTTAGATATTATTGTGTGACCTTGAAAAGAATAATACTGATTTAAGATTCACATTGACCTGAATCAGTGGATTCTTTAAAACAATGCTATTTTTCCCCCAAGATTCCTTTTTTAATAAATAGACAAAAAGAGGTGGGCTCAAATGATATGCAACCTTATCATTTAATTATTTTATACTTTTATTATTTTATACTTAAGTTTGTTTGGTCAATACTGCCATTGAGTATTTACACTATGGTCCTGCTTTTGATTCCAATTAAACACTCACACAGTTGCTATGGAAATTAGCAGTGTACTCAAGGCCAAAAGATAACAGCAGACAAGGAATGCAAGCCAAAACACAATCTCTGAAAGAAGCTTGGCTGACTGGATTGTCTTTAATAGGAGCACACAAAGAATAGTCCAAGTCCAGTACAGAGTTCCAAGATCCAGGTCAAGGTTGTCAGCCAGTCCAGAGGCCAAAATTTCACAAGCAGAATCTATACATGAGTATCACCAGAGCCAGACATGAGATGGTTAATTCCAACAAGGGATCAGGTATCAGGGCTACCTCTTAAATCATGCTGCAGCAGCTGCCCAGGGGTGAGGTTCTACCAGTTTGGGTGAACCAGTATCTCTGAGGATCATCTGTGAGTGAACTGGTTCACTCCAACGATCAGCTGTTGGGCCCACCCACCCATCCTAGCTCTATTCTGGCCTTTATTTCCTGGTATTCAAGCTCAGCTGCTTCACCCGGCACAGCGGATTGCCACGCGTCAGCTGTTTAACACACAGGGAGATTTCAAGATTGCAGGATAAGGTCAGTAGCAAACCCTCTGTGCATGCACAAAGTGCATGTTTAGTGTGCATGCACACTCAGCACGCCATCAATCCAGTTGTTACATCAGTTCAATCACACCCCTGTAACTGCCACCAAGATATTTACTTCTTTGTTTGACAAAGAATCTTATAGAAAGTCTGCTCTCTCTCTCTTTGGCAGGTGTAGGGGCTGGGAAGCCTTATACCATCCTCATTTGATGTTTCCAGCTGCACAGGTAGTGTCTGTGTTTGATCAGCTTCATGTAATTGTGTCTCTTAAGTCTGACATTCCACAGGTCACTGGAGCAGCTTCTTCACATTCAGAGTTATCTTCTCATGACAGCTATGGGGAATAGGTTTTAATATCCCTTATTTTATGAAAACACAACAGTAGGAAGCTATTAGCCTCTCTGTCTTAGTTACTGAAGATCCCAGGACTTATGCATTCACAGAACATTCATTTTATCCTCAGGTTTGCATTTCTGGGAACAGTGGTACCTTGGTACTCAACAGGTTTACAACTCATTGAATTTGGTGTTTCATGCATTTTGATGTGAAAATATCCCAATACTTGTAGTTTCTTCAGTATTCGGTGCATTGCAAAGGAAAAAGACAACCCGGGTTGAGGGGGAGAGAGGAAGTTGGACATACTGGGAAGGTTGCTGACATAGGAAAAAGGCTAGACAGAAAGTACTTCTTGGCCAAAACAGAGGGTCATATAGTAAGTCACTTGTTTTTTGGCATTTGTAGTTTTTAGTATTCAACATACCTCCTTAAATCAATTAATGTCAAGTACCGAGGTACCACTGTAACAATATATCCAAATATCAATTCATTGTAGTTTTATGGTTAAAGGCATTCTGGCAGGTATACAGAATGCAATGCCCAAGGTTTTTGGCAGAATTCCCACAACAGTTTCTCTAACCTGTTACAATACATCTGGAGATCACTAGTGGGGAAGGACAAGTAAACTTTGATCCAAAAATATTAATGGCTTCCAATTAACACCACCTAATTCTTATGATAACTCCATAGGGAATGCTTTTGCACTGTATATGCATCTCTGTGATAATTACCTGGGATGTTGGAAATTCAAATACATTTGGGGTGAAAACTATGGTAGATGATATGTATTAACTTCTTCAAACACATTTGATTTATTTAAGTATTAATTTCACATATTTAAATATCACAGTTCCAACAATAATCTAAAAATAACAAACAATAAAATAATAATGATACTTTAAAACAATATCATAATATAATAAAACAGGCAAACTTCCCATAAGCTGACATCTTTAAACAAACAAAAACAGATGAAAAGCACTATCTGCCACTATTGAAAAAAGATTAAAGAATTTTTTTAAATGCCATAGAAGACTATTTTTAAATTGATTTGGTTAATATGCTTCTCTGAGCCATATTTTTCTCCAATGCTCAAAGCCAAGACTAATCATAATTAGCAAAATTTAATTCACAATTTCCTGCCATTTTGATGTGGGAAACATATGAATGTTATATGCAATCATGATCATAAACTTAATAGAATCCTAAAAAGCCAAAAAAAAATCCCCAGTTTCCAATTAAATTCCACCACACTCCCAACTCTGGTCTTATCTATATTACATCAAAAATTTGCTTAGAGGGGTCTTGACTTCCCAAAAATATTAAATATACTCCTGAATTAAAGGATGCCATGGCCTGTTCAAAACTTTCCTTCCAGTCAAAGGAAATATTCCTAACAGCTAGAATCAGGCCAAAATGGTAACTAGTTAGCTAATTTGGTTGTATATGATAGAGAAGTACTGTACATGTGGGTCTAGTACTTAAGACACCAAGCTAGAAAGCAGGAGATGATGAGTTCAAGTCCTGGCTGACTTTGGGCCAGTCATTCTCCTCTCAGGGTTGTTGTTTGTGAGAAAAATAGGAATGGGGAGGAGGTTGGATATGTTTTCCACCCTGAATTATTTGCAAAAATAATAAAGCCAGGAGATGATAGGTAGGTAGGCAGGCAGGCAGGCAGGCAGGCAGACAGACAGACAGACAGATAACCCTGGGTGTGATGGTTACTGCAACAGACCCACAGGCCAGCACAGCACAGCTAAGTTTAGAATAGTTAGAATTCCATTATGGACCACATCTGGAGAAATGCTATTGCCTAACTGGAAAGCAAAGCCAACGTTTGAAAAATGGGCCCTCCTTCCCAGGCAAAGATACAAGGGATATATTGGTTGCAAAAAATGATATCCACCTTGCCTATTATTGTTGTTAGTGTGATCAAGGAATAAATAAATAAATTCTGAAAGGCTATTCATGTAAGACACAGATGTTGTTACACAGATATGATCACAAATGGAAGATGCAGTTAAATGCAGGATCAAGCAAGCTGTTTATACAAGGAGTCTAAAGCTACAGTCCAATTCATACTAACATTTCTGCATTCAGTGATCATCAGATGAGACATTTTAGTTTAGCCCTATGACGCCATTCTTTTTGGCAGTAATAGATACTGTCTCTGAATTTGCTACTAGATACTTTTTGCAGACCCTACCAACGGTCTATTTTATGTAGCTAATCCTGTATCTTAACTCTAATTGCTTAATTTATCCCTACATGAACTCATTCTTGAACAAGCTATTGGAAATGCCTATTTAATTCTAATCAATCTCAGGAAATCACATTTCCACTACATTAATGCTCATATGACCTCATCACAAAAGTTCAGAGTTATTTTTATTTGCTAATTTTGGTTCGTAGAGGTCTAAAGCAGAGATTTTCAGATATTTGCATGCTGTGGAAACCATTAATTAAAAAAAAACTAGAATCCCTGACCAAGAGGCAAGGCTCTAATAACAGAAATTTGGACATGTTTGAGCACAAATCTCCCCTTTTAATCTCTCACTGAATCCTATCATGTTTTTGTGGAACCCCAGGGTCCCATTGAATACAATTTTTTTTAAACTGATTTGATTCCTTTCAGCTAAAGAATAAAAACTCACCATCTCATCTTAGAAAGATTGCTTTTTATATGAAAAAAACACCCTCCCTTCCAATGGCTTTCATCCTCACTCTGACATCAGAGAATCTGCCCATATATTTCAATTTTATAGTTCAGCTGCAAAACATGATGTCTGGAAATTTTTAACACCATTGTTCTTCCTTTCCACTCATCCCTGAATAAAGCACTCCATGTCAGGAGTTCTTTCTTTTGATAGTACTTCAGCACTGCATCTTGTCCTTGAGAAAGTGCACACAGAATGAAACGCAATCACTTTATCCAGACAAGTTTATAAGAAAAATTACTGAAACAAAAATGACAGTAATATTTTCAAGATTAGCATCTTGTACAGTACATGATTTCAACTAGGGCAGGGGTATGAAACTCGCGGCCCATGGGCCAGATGTATCATGTGCTGGCCACGCCCACCCGCTGTTTAGCAAAGTGGGAAAAAGTTGTGATACATCACATGACAACATGTCATCGTGAGTTTGACACCTCTGAGCTAGGGGAACTATGACTCCTGGCCCCATCTGAATTCTCAGCCTGCAATGCCATTAATTGTGGCATTGCAATTAAATATCTTTCTGAACAAGGGGGCGTGGTACCTAGGAGTTAAGGTGCTGTCTGCTGTCTGAAAGACTGGCAGTTTGAGACCCAAGTACCATGTGATGGGATGAGCTCCTGTTCTTGCCCCAGCTCCTGCCAACTTAGCAGTTTGAAAGCATGCAAAAATGCAAATAGATAAATAGGTACCACTTTGGTGGGAAGGTAACAGCATTCCACATGCCTCAGTGTGTAGTCATGCCAGCACATGACCATGGAAGCCTCTGTGGACAACCCCGGCTCCCTGAGCTAAGAAATGGAGATGAGCACTACCCCCTAGAGCAAAGCCCATGGGCTGGAGAGGGCCACAGGGGGCGATCGCAGCCAAAAATGGGGCCTGGACTAGCAAAACAAACTAAAAGCAAAACAAAACAAAAGGAAAAATGTTTCCCGTTTTGCATTTGAGCATCCAAGAAGGGACAGGAAAGGAGAAAGGAGAAAGAGAAGAGGAAAGACAAAGAAAAGAAGGGAAGATGGGAAAGAGAGCAAGGAAGGAAAAAGAAGGGAAGAAGGGAAGGAAGAAGAAAGGAGAATGAAGAGGGAAGGAAAAGAAGAAAAGGAAGGAAGGAAGGTTTAGCATGTTTAGCACTTGGCCACCAGCAGCCCTGCTGCTCTTTCATCATCCCTTGTCTCCTCCTGACTTCTCTTGATGGTCTCCTATCCTATCACTGAGGATGCTTTGGTTACAAAGCCGGGTCTCCTTGTGTGGAGAGGGAATGGGCTTCTCTCTCATCCACACACTTTGTCCTCCCCGCACACCATGAGCAATGTGAAGAGTGAGAATAGCAGAAGTAGCCTCAAGGAGGAGGTAAGTGCAGCTGGGCACTCCCTTGGAGAAACGGGGCTAGGCTGGGCTGTGGGGTCCCAGTGCCCTGGGAGTTTGAGAGCCGGCTGGGTGCTTGCCCTCCACTGCCTAGGGCTCTGGACAGTCTGAGCCACCATCCAGGGGTCCTCCACATGGCCTGAGGGGGACAGAGAGGCTCCTCTGGAGGACAAGGGTTGGGCTCTCCCTGGTCTTGCCTTCCTCTGCTGGAGACAATGGGTCCCCAGCACTGCCCAGACCACCACAGGTGCCCCCAACATGAGTGACATTGAGCTGGCCATACCCACCCCAGCCATGCTCTGAGGTCAAACACAACCCTGATGCGGCCCTCAATGAAATTGAATTTTACACTCCTGCCCTAGAGTCAGACATGACTGGATGGGGAAACTTTACCTTAAGCTTTATCCTTTTGAAATAGCTATGACTGTTGGGTGGAGCAGGGTCTGTTTTGCATTGTTTGTCCTCCTTCCTGAGCAGTTGATTCTACTCAGTCCAGGGAGGAGGGATCAAACCCTCAAGTGCTCACTGGGGAATGTTGCACAGCTTAGAATTTTCCCTACAACATCTACATGAAGCCACTAGGTGGGATTATCTCTCAGCATAAGTTGGGGTATTATCAATATACAATGGACTGAAGGCTATTGCTGAGCTCATTGGGTTGTGCTCCAAAAATTGTAAGCCGCCCTGAGTCTCTGGAGAAGGGCGGCATATAAATATGAATAAAAATAAATAAAATAAATATGCCAATGTAATCCAGTTATATTGGTTGACTGAGCAGGAAAAGCAGCAGAGGTTTTGTCTCTGTACCCAAAAGCAAACAGGGTTAGGATGGGGAGAAACTGTCTTAAGCTGAACCTTAGCAAGACTGAGTGGTATGGAATCCAAAGTCAGCTGATTCTTTGCATAGGTTTCTGGCCATCTCTATCTATGGATGAAGCTATGCTCAATTGAGGAGAGCTGATTCACAAGCTGGGGAATCTTAGAAAACCAAGTGGAAGCGATGCGAGAACTTGTACAAAAGCCTTTGCACAATTATATTTTGTGCATCAATTATTATTGTTCCTGAAATGGGGGACTTTGCATATGTCCCTGTCACCCCACATTACTCTGATTAGCCTGCTCCTGAAAGAACTGCAGCTGTTTAAAACGCAACATCCAAACTATATGGGCATGCCTAAGTTTGTCTAGGTGACACCTTTGCTGTAAAAACAGCAATGGCTGTTACCAGTGTACTGTAATTCAAGAAGCTGAGGCCACCCCTGAAACCAGTGGTGTGGTTCAGTGACTGCACGCTTTATGTGCTAACGCACGTTTTGCATATGCATACAGCATTTAGAAAAGACCATTTTTAGCTGTAATATTTACCTTCTGCTGCAGCCCCAGTGAGTAAAACAGCTGATGTGCAGCAAACCGTTCTGCCACATGAATCAGCTGTGCTAAAAACAAGGAAATAAAGCACAGGAAAAGGGCAGGGTGTGGGTGGGTGGGGAGAAATGATCATCAGAACTACCGGTTCGCTCGAACCAGTCCAAACCGGTAGAATCCCACCCCTGTCTGAAACCCTGTATGCCTCAGTGCTGAGGGGTCTCCAAAGCTAACTACTCTAGGAGGACTTTGTCTGCCCAGTAAGATTGGGAAAAATAGGTAGGTTAAGAGTCCTATCGCTAAAGGAATGTGTTTATCAGGTTTCTCATGGTTGAACATTCTTGGTGATGATGGTCCTCCCTCTTTGCCCTGTGCGCTCTGTCGCTCCCACGGATGGGGCTCCTGGGGATACCTTCAGCTAAACAGTGTGGGCTGGCAGCCCCTAGGGGTAGGGCCTTCTCTGTGGGGCCCACCCTCTGGAATCAACTACCCTTGAGTTGCACTTTGCCCCTGATCTCTGCTCCTTCGCCGTGACCTCAAAACATTGCTATTTTTGCAATCCAGCCTGGACTGACAGAGGATCGGGGGTTAATTCGGTTGTTTATTTGGCATAATTTAATATCTTTTTAATTTCTTTTAACTTTTGTATTTTCTGTTTTTATGTACGCCACCCTGAGTCCTTCGGGAAAGAGGCGGCTTATAAGCCCAACTAAACTAAACTAAACTAAACTAAATCTTCTGGAATAGCCTTTCCCAGGACATAAAATCAGCCCTGTCCCTGTTAAGTTTCCTTACAGTATTTAAGACTTGGTTTTTGGAGGACTTTGAGGGAAGAAGTAGAAGGATGGTTCTTCTGCAAAGGGTGTAGATAGAGTAAAATTAAGATTGGTTTTGCTTATTTTGATTTTTAAAATTATTTTTAACCTTGTGGAGGTTAAAATTGCAGGAATTAAAGCCACTCAGAGTCCAGACTGGAGTGGCATAGAAACCTGAGAAAATAAATAAACCATCAAGCAGATATTATACACAGGTAGTCCTTGACTTACAATCACAGGTAGTGAGTTCATCAAGTTAAGTGGTCTGGAGAAAGGCCACTGACTGGGATAACAAATCAGTTGTGAAGAAAAAAATTGGATAAGATTTCAGAGATAGCATCAAACAAGCTAAAGCAGCAGAAGAAGATGTGGATGAAAAAAGAAGTTTGAATGGGAAGCTGTTATAAAAAGGGACAGCAAGGGAAAAAGCGGAAAAACACTGATACATTGCAAATTATAACTAGAAGAAGCCGGATATTCATAGATATATAGATATCTAGTACTTTCATAATAAACTCTGAAGACACATGCTATAAAAATATGCAGGAAAGCTAAGTAGGATAATAATGCCTCCACTACATCATTCTTCAGTTCCCTAATTTTCTTTCTTACTCTTGGCCCACAAGCCATGTATTTAGAATTCTTTTTAATGAGCCAGCAGGGACAGGCAGGCTGAAAGCTAAACAGCCTTGAAATATCAAGCAATCCAATGCCTGATTAAAATTCAAAATCAGGGACTTGCAAGAAGCCTCTTTCTAAAGCAATTCCTTCTCTCAAGATGCTTTCATTCAAGCGTGCCAACAAGGTGCTTTTGTCACTTTTACTCCAGCTTTTTCTGGGTGATAACCGAGCGCAACAGATAACTTTTGATAAGGCACCATAGAAAGCCTTCCAATAAAATAGGCTCAAAACGAATATACAACAAGGACTGTGCTTAGTTGCTAACATACATAGTATACAGAGAGACTCTATGCACAAAGGAGAGGGGAAATCATTCAGTAGGTTGCAGGAACCTGGAGATTTCAGCTCTGTTCCTGCAAACCCCACAAAAGATTTTCCCTTCTTACATGGAAGGGAGCTGAAATCCTTCAGCTGGTTGCAGAAATGTTTGAAAGTGAAAGATCCACATGCTGGGAAGATTTCAGCTCCATGCAGAGCTAAAATCCTTCAGCAGACAGGAATTTTCTCCAGCCACTTAATGACATGGGGATTTGCTTAATGACAGCAACCAGGAATATCAGGTGGGTCTCTTGCTTGCTTAAGAGACCTTAACAACTGCTTTACTCAACAACTGAGATTGCAGTCTAATTGTGATCTTAAGTCAAGAACTACCTGTGTGTACCATTGGTTGCTTCTCTTCTACCACTGCATTTTGCACAGTGGAAAAGGGAGTGAGACTATTGTCAGTCATTTGACATTTCTTTTACTGTCTTCCCTGATTATATTGATAACTTTTAAAAATAAGTAAGAAAAAGTAAACTAGAATAAAAAATAAGCAAAAGTAATGGTGTCTATCAGGGCTGTCAATCTCCCGGCCAGTGGACCAGATGCGTCATGCACAGCCACACCCAGTTCAGCAGGATCATTAACTTCTTTATAAACATAATGATCTGAAGTAAGGTTTACATTACCACTGGTAGATTCTTCCAACATGGAAGTTACAGACAAAACACAAACAGCAACTTCAGAAGCTCAGAACAGATTACTTTCAATTTAGAAGGCAAGCAAGTTAGTTTTATTTTAGAGCTGAGCACAGAACAGATATAAACCACGCCCAGACTCTCTCTTTAAGTCTCAGCCCCCAATTGGCTGACCTTATTAACTATGTATCTGCCAGTTCATGAATATTCTGATAGATTTATTAATTTAGCCAGGAAACAATGTATTCAATATTACCAACAAGCCAAAATTCCAAATCATAGTTTGATCCCTGAGCTGTAGATCTGATTGGGAAGTATCATTTAAAGCAATTTCCTGGTTTGGTTTTTGAACTAAGATCTAATAAAATAGGAAGGCTGATTTTGGGCAAAGTATGACAAGTAAAAGGAGTACTTGGGCTTATGGTTTGTTGGACCCATCAATTCTAAGTGTGAAGAAGGCTAGAGTTTTGGATTCCGGTTATCAAATCTAAAACATTTTTCAATTCCTGACCTGATAGCCTTCCTTTCTCTTTGGAAATAGGTTAAATAAGAGTCTAGATTTGGCTAGGGACACTTAGAGAATTTTATGGACAATCTCCAATGCCCCAAACCAGTGTTCCTGATATTTTAACTACCTCCAAGGTACCTTTTTTATTGTACTTTACATTTGTTTTTGAAAGCTCAATCAGTATACAAATATTTATCTAGATGCCAAGTCCTATTAAAAATAAAGATTTTGAAGGAACCCTATTTTACATCTAGCCTGACTATGAAAAAAACACAGTGTACTAAAGTTATCTATATTTTCTGAATTTTCCTTTGATTTATCTTATTTGCTATTTAATTACAGATATGTATTACTTTTCCATTTAAACAGTAATGAGAATGTTCAGAATGAAGGCTCTGAAAGACAAGAGAAAGTCTTTAGTTGGTTTTTATTGTGGGCCACAGAAACTACATCCAGTTTAGGCATCTCTTCCACTAGTTTAAAATAATCAATATTAGTTAGTGGTGGGGAGGGATTGAGTCTAGCACCCCTGACATGCCAAGTGCCACAAAGCCTACTCCTTAACAACTACATAAAGTTACTGAGTGAGGTCATCCATTGGTTTGGGGTTAGGTATCATTGTGCTGATAATACCTAGCAGTACCTCTCAGTCTTATTTGTCTAAGTAACACTGCCAATGGCCTTTCCCAGTGTCTTAGGGTTGTGAGGATTTAGATGAAATGGAACAGGATCAATTCAACCTTGATAAGACTAAATGGCTGTGATTATTTGCCCCCACTGGATCCACAAATTATTCATCTTTAGTCCTACTCAACTCAGGAAGAAGCACTGTTTTATTTATATGTATTTGTTTGCTTAATGAAACCAATTTATATAGCCACCCATCTCACAAACAAGTGGCTCTGGATGGTATACAACAGAGCTGAAGACAATTAATAAACACTAAAGACATTAAAATTAAATAAACCAAACTAAAACAAAAAGTAATAGATGAAGCAATGTTAAAGATAGCAGATCAACATCATTAGTTCATCTATCCCCTTGTGTCCTTATGTCGGTTGGCATAACCAGATGTTGAGGAACCTCTGGAAACTCAACAGTCATGAAGCCAACCCCTTGTGGATTGTTTCACAATGGCACATCTTTCCTGCACCCACCGCAGCGATAAGGAAATTTCCTATGTAAGTATTTGGAATTATTCAATCCAGCTTTGTTAATTGCTTCTATTCCTTGTCTCTTGTTCATTCCTTCCTTGATATCCAACCTGCAGCTGCTTCAGTCAGCAACACCTTCACCTTATTTTTTTAAAGCAAAAATAAACTTAGGACCTGTTTTTTCTTCTAGCTCCTGGGCCAATTTGGAAGAAGGGGTCCTTTAGTGTGTTTGAGGTGTATTTTTGGTTCTTCTGTATTTCTATCGTCTTCTGCTTATTTATTGCTAACTGTTGTTTTTATCTGTTTTAAATATGGTAGGCCAGAGTAAATTTTTGATTTGGGTGACCTTACAAGCCTAATGAAGAAATATGCTATTTATTTGTTTTGTACTTTGTTTCTTGCTGGGTTTTTTTATTGTTGTAAGCCACCTAGAATACTTGCTTGAGATGGGCTTGAGATGAGATATAAATTGAACAACTGAATAAATTAAATAATCACTCTTTGTTCATGCATGTTATGGCACAAAAAGAACTACAAGGATAAAACTAATCAAGCAGAGCATATTACATAGATGCAGCTGCTAGGTTTTAAAATAATCTGGCTAAGTTTATATGGATTCTGTCTCTAGCCTGCTGTGCGAAGACTCTTTCTGGTGCTTATTTTCCTTCCAATTTTGTGTCATTGAACTGTCCTTCCTGTCTACTCCCCTAACTCTTCCATCCAACTGAACTGGAATCTTCTGAGCTGGGCTTTAAATAACACTTTTAAATGAGTCATGATTAAAACCCACTGAACACAATTTTCAGCCCCATTGCTTTGCAGCTCAGTTCTGCAAACATTTGTTTGAATAGACTTATTCAGAGGTAAGCAAACAAGCCTGCCTTACCTAAGACTAACTGGCTTGGGGTATAGAGCCTCCTGGCATTTTGGTGTACTTTTTAAAAACTATTTATATTAGATTTTATGGATAGGCAAATAGCTTATTTTGGTTCTGTTACCAAAGGGGAAAAACAAAAACCCACAAATCCCAACTAAAATTTACGCCAAAAATAATGTTTCCTTATTTCTAAGCCAAGAACATTTCTTCTGATATACTATGGTACATAGAGTTGTTAAATTCTTCCGTGCTGACTTCTTTAGTGGTTCAAACATGAAACCATATCCATCTGCCAACACTCAGCACCCTCTGTCAGTCTACCCAACACAGCCTGTCAAAATCAGTTCTGCCTGCAAAGCAGGCTTAGTATAGAGAGAGGCAGGACTTTCAGGCTTCCCAGCTGATCATGATTTCATTACAGGCACAAAAATTCTGACATTTACCATTATTGTCATTATTACTGAGCATTTATCTGGGTTTCAGAAATATATACAAGGCTTTGTACCACGCTTCCTATCCACTATACAATCCTCAGGAAAAGGAAACAGTAATAATCATTTTCATAACACAGTTTAGGGCATTAGGAGTAATTGCAGCCTAATGCAACCAGAATTTTCATTGTCAAAGCACTATAGGAGGGTGCATAAGGCCCACGAAGGAGTATTTTCTATGCAACCTCTTCCCCCTTTATGTAGATTATGCAAAGGTGGCTAATGCCACACTTGATTACCATACTACTAAGTTTCCACAATGTGTATTGTTCATAATGGCCTGTGCTGAATAAATGAAATTCAAATGTGGAGTTGACAAATGTTGTATCTCCACAAGGAAGTCTTCCTCTTCAGCTGTCACCTAAATATGGGGAGTGCAAAGCTCTGTATTTTGTATCCCCCACCCCTTCCCCAAATACTTCCAGATGTATGGGGTTTATATGCCTTAGAAGTACAACATTTAGCTAATGAAAACAGCATTCCATTTTTCCCTAACTTATCCCTGAAGCTTATTCCATTCTTTCATCACATCATCAAAAATACTGGAATGGATAGGCAGACCTTTACCCATCCACAGCTAAGGCAAAGCCCAACTCAACTTCTTTCTCTTCCCTTAATCTCCTATTCTTTTCTCTAATCAAGTCAATCCACTGGGATCCAGCTTGAATTCCTACTGTCTAATGAACCTGGAAAGAGTTCCCAAGAGGCATACCTACAGCAGTGCTAGCACAACCTCACTAATAAGACAGGACTGGTGCTAATGATGATCAGGTTGGTTAAAATTTTAGTGCGCCCACCCACAAAGAAGGCAGCATTTCTTAATCTCAGAAGTAAAAGTGCCTTTAAAAGTATTTGGGGAAAATTTCTGCATGGGCTTCCTTGAAAGGAAGTGCCCAGTTTACTCTTTATTTGCATTGTATTAATGAAGCAATCTATACTTTTTCTTCTACCTAACAATGGGTTTTATGAAGAGGTGGTATTCAGCAGGTTCTGGCCAGTTCTGGAGAACCGGTAGCAGAAATTTTGAGTAGTTCAGAGAACCGGCAAATCCCACCTCTGACTGGCCCTGCCCCCATCTACTCTCTGCCTCCCGAATCCCAGCTGATCGGCTGGGTCTTCTTTAGTTGCCCTGCACAGGAGAATGGAGCTGGAAAGCAGGTTAGTAGGGTGGGGAGGGAATAGGGATTTTGCAGTACCCTTCACTGGATTGGGGTGGTAATGGAGATTTTACAATATCCTTCCCCTGCCATGCCCACCATGCCACGCCCACCATGCCACGCCCACCATGCCACGCCCACCAAACCACACCATGTCCACCAAGCCACGCCCACAGAACCGGTATTACAAAAATTTGAATCCCACCACTGGTTTTATGTCATGTAAATGGATCTTTCTCTCCATGCAAATGATTTGGAGCCCACAAATTTTGTAACTTAAGAAAGAGAAATATGAAAACATCTAGGACAGTCAAAGGCTGAGCCTAAATATTCAAAGATGTGCTGAGTCTTCAAGAGATTTTTGAGAAAGCAAAAAGGGGGACTTCATTTAATTACTTCTGAAGATGCTAGAGAACCTCTTACCAAGAATAGAAAATAAAGTAGTTATCCCTCACCAAGTTGAAAAAGTCTTCTTCACCAACTTATCTGAACATATAAACAAACTGAAGAAAGGAATAGATTTTGACTCATGCTGATGCCTGGACAAGAGGTCACTAACTCTTGATTGGCTTGCAATGTTAAAATTAAATTATAACATTCATTAAAGTTACAGTCAGCTTCTGGTCACAAGATGTAGCAATGGATTTAGCAATGAATGACACGCTTCATGGAAGATTTTGCATTTGAAAAGGTTGTTCACCATCACATCTAATTGATGGGATTCTCAGGGGGGCATAGGTGACTGCTACCATATATATAAAATTAGTTTAAATTAGTTTAAATTAACTTATCTGGCAGTCTCCAGGTGTCTTGACCATTTTCCTCCTATAGTTTTTTTCTTTTAAATGGAAACCTTCTGATGCTGTACATTTGAATGAGGAATGGTCAGTGCCTCATAATGATATAAATCAGTAATACTGTTATCCCCTCACTTAGTTTCTATGTATCCATTTTATTGGCAAGTCCTAGGGATGTGTGAAGCATCATAGTGATGTGATATAGGTGATCTTTGAATTAATGGTAACAATTGAGACCAGAATTTCTGTTGTAAGTTGTGGTTGTAAAATAATATTGACATGATGGCCCAACCCCCAAAAAATATGGCCATGAGAAGTCACTGCTTCTGTCCAGATTTCCCCACTTCCTACACATCTCTCTCAAAGTCTCTACAGCAGAGCAATCTGTGCCTTAGAAATGTAATTTTCAGTTGCCTGCCTGAAAGCATTTCAGGAAGTAGCAGAGACAAGAAATGAGGGCTATTTTGGCTCCCTACTGTGGCAAGTGGGAACAAATAAGCCATAAACTAAAAGACACATTAAAAGGATGACAAGGGCTTATATATTACTGCAACTTTAGACCTACAAATTAGGGGTTGAAACTTTTACAAAACTGCAAGGGAGTATTCTCTATATACTATTATCAAGCTTGAAAGCTGCTAGTCAACATAAATGTGTTTCTTTTGCGGTTCACTTAGTTTACTGGGCAAATCTATTCTAAAGGGAGAATTAAAAGGAAAATAACAAAGCAAACACTGTATTCATGCAAGAGATTGAATCATAATGTATTGGATGAACTAAAACTGACTGACCTGTAGAACATGCTAAGCTTCAAATCAGCATTGAGTCACAATGATTGGCTTACATACCATACTAAGCAAACCCCAAAGATCCACATTATAGTTTAGTATGATGTCAGGTCAAGCAGCTTTGTCCAAAAGTTCCACTCCATTAAAATGTAAATAGTAAAGACATTGGTAATTGGCTGTTCTCTAAAGAGAAAGACTGACCAGGAAGCAGAACAGGAATATTTAAATACTAAGAGACTACTATAGAATGTAAAATGTAGAAAGCAAAGTTTGCCTTCATGCCAGATTGGACTCGGGATATACCAAAGGCAAAGAGCTGCAGACAGTAGGATTCTTGTTGCTTGCATCTACAAGTTGCCATGTCTCAGAAGTTATTTTTGTGGGAAGTTCAGAGGAATATTATTTAATACACCTCTGATCTTTTGGTGCAAAGAGCTTTATTTGCTGCAATCCCACCTGGACTACCACAAGTTAAAACACTGCCCTACATTTTCAGGTCACTGCTTTGAAATCCATTTCAGACTCAACCTAAGAAGCAAAGTTCCATCAACTCTATGATGATCATTGCCCCCAACTCTGCATATTTTCAAGAACAAAAGAAAAGGCACATTGATTACTTTACAAATAGTGCTGTGCTTATTTTCATTTCTAAATTTTTATTTATTTATTTATTTATTTATTTATTTATTTATTTATTTGACTTGTATGCTGCCCCCTCTCCAGAAGGACTCGGGGCAGCTCACAGATAAAAACAATACAATAAATTAAGTTAACTAAAATAGAATTAAATTACAGCAAGCGAATTAAACTAAAAATCCCATAATACATATAAAACCCTTCCCCCGAGGAGTCAGCCCAGCCAAGCCTGTTCAAACAGTCAAGTTTTTAGGTCACGACGGAAGGTGCGAAGATCAGAGGCCAGGCGGAGCCCCAGAGGCAGTTGGTTCCAGAGAGTGGGAGCCGCCACAGAGTAGGCCCTTCCCCGGGACGCCGCCAGCCGACACTGAGTTGCAGACGGCACCCGAGAAGTCCCTGCCTATGCGCTGTACAGGGCAGTTGGCATTCGATGCTGGCAGTAGACGCTCCTGTAAATAACCTGGACCCATGTCTTTGAATGTTAATACTAATACTACATCTACTTTGACTGAAGCAGAAGAAACCTCAGTTGCTCTTCGGGCATGCCTTTCAGGGATGCTCCTGATTTGAAAGTTCCTCTGTAAGGGTGTCTTCAGTACTTTATTGTGAGAAAAAAGCATGATTGAAAACTAGAAATGAAGAATATAAACTGCAAGCATTTGCAGACAATATGGCTTTTATTATTGAAGATCCAATAGAAAAGGACAAATATTAATTAAGGAATTAGAAAGATATGGAGCGGTGGCAGGATTGAAAATTAATAGACAGAAAATGAAACTTTTAGCAAAAAATTTAACAGATCTACAAACAGTAGAATTAGAAAGAGTACTCAGACTTCAAACAACAAGAAAAATTAAATACCTGGGAATATGGCTGACAGCACACTGTAAGTTGATAAAGGAGAATAATTATAATAAGCTATTACAACAAACAAAAAAAGACTTAGAATTATGGACGAGAATGCAACTGTCATTAGTAGGAAGAATAGCAGCCATAAAAATGTCTATATTACCAAAAATTCTTCATCTATTCCAAACCATTCCAGTTAAATTAGAAAAGACCTTTTTCGATAATCTTAATAAAATGACAGCAAAATTTATTTGGCAGGGTAAAAAGCCCAGAATAAAAATGAAACTACTACAAGATATGAAGAGCAGAGGAGGCTTTGGATTGCCAAATTGGGAATTATAGTGCAGCAACATTAGTTTGGCTAAAAGATTGGATTAATTTAAAGAATAAAAGAATATTAGCTATAGAAGGTCATGATCTTCAGAGAGGATGGCATGCCTTTCTTTGGGACATAGGACCCACCAAACAAAAATATTTCCACAGATATCTGATTAGAGATTCGCTGATATACAACTGGATCAAAGTTAAAAAGAAACACTATATAAAAATCCCAATCTGACCATCTACAATGGAAGTGACGATCCACCCAAATAATTTAGACCTGAACAAAACATTAAAGTACAAAGACTTATTGGATAAAAACAATACAGGAGCTTCAAGAACAAGGGCTACGAGTAGACTGGTGGGCTTATCTTCAAATACAAAGCCAATATACAAAGGACGTAAAGGAATACGGAATATACTTGAAACCCCAACAATTAGACAAAATCTTATTAGGCCCAGATAAAAAAAATATTACCAAAATTTACAAGTATCTCCTAGAAGCAGATTTAGAAGAAGAAGTAGTGAAAGGATGTATGGTCGCATGGGGTCAAAATATTGGTCATAACATAAAGTTATCAGACTGGGAGACTGTATGGAATAGAAATCACAAATTAACAAAATCAGCAGCATACAGAGAAAATGCATATAAAATGTTCTATAGGTGGCACTTACCCCCTTCAAGATTAGCCAAAATGTACCCTAAAATGAGTCCAATATGTTGGAAATGTAAAAAAAAAGAGGGAACATATTATCATATGTGGTGGTCTTGCCCAGAGGCTCAAAAATATTGGCTCAAAATTAAAAATTGGCTACAGGAAATCACCAATGAACAATTAGACCTAGAACCAGAACTCTTCCTATTGGGGATCTACAAAAAAATACATAAAGAGCACAAAATACTTATTATTACATATATTGACTGCTGCCAGGATCGCTTTGCCCAATGTTGGAAACAGCCATATACACCGTAGAGGAACTGGTTGTACAAAAAGTTATGAATTGTGCTGAAATGGATAAATTAACACTGAGTTTAAAAGATAAAGAAGCTTCAATATTTAATAAGGTATTGGAACAATGGTATAGCTGGATAGATCGGAGACAGATTAAGGATAGGTAATTATTAAATATAGAATATAGATAGAATAAGAATATAATTATGCACAAATTAGTACCTGTAAATATTGCACAAATGATTGTTATATGATAAGCACCAAAAATAGCTGTTATTGAGTTATATATTTTTATGTTTTTAATGTAATAAAATTCAATAAAGTTTAAATTCAAAAAAGGAAGGAAATGGTGGGCAGGCAGTCTGGTGACTCAAGCTTACAGATGTGTGGCCTCAGCCTTAAGTAAATGTCCTTACTTGTGTTGAATATGTGTGCTTTTAAGCAAGCCATTTTTTAATTATGGTTACAGACCAGCATTACAAATAAATAGCATTAAAAAAATAAAATGAAATAAAATAAAATAAAATAAGACACAATAATATTTAACAATCGGTGGGGGAATTGTGCATTTTATTATAACGTCTGCTTTATTTTGCAGACATTATAACAAAACTTACTGCCTTCGAAGAGACTACGTTGGACTAATTCAATAGTAGCAATTGTACATAAAATATATTGGTGTTTTCCAAGTATTTTATTAGATGAGATCTTCTTGCATCCTTATAGAACACGGGTGTCAAAATCACATTATCACATCGTCATCATGTGACGTATCGTGACTTTTCTCCCCTTTGCTAAACTGGGGGTGGGCATGGCCAGCACGAGACATCCAGTCCACAGGCGCGAGTTTGACACCCCTGTTATAGAAGGTACAGTATAGTAGGATGTGAGCTGTAGTTTTGATAGTCCCTTGTCCACAGGGGCACAGTCTCAGGTCATATGGGCTTTTTTAAATATCAGCCCTCCAAGACTGATGTGGGAAATGCATTGCTGCATGCTAAAGGGACAGTTATAGAGTGTAAATATCTTGCTGCTTTGAAAAGGGTGGGAAGATTTGACTACCCAAGGAAATGTTCTTAGGAAGAGCACACTGATGTTGTTGGGTTTTCCAAGACGTAGATAGTGTACTTGTGTGTATTCTCTGTCCCTGCATATTATTTTCAGTTCAGCTACAATGAAACCAATAAATCTGCTATCTATATATTTGTCCAGCCCTAATAGGAGAATGGAAATAAATGCCTATGCGATATGCTTATCTGTTCTACGATAAAAAGAAGTAGCTGTAAATGCTTTTGTTTGTGTATTTTGTCAGTTCACTTAAACATCTAATATCATTATTAGAATAGCTTGATATCAATGCTATTCTGAAGGCATCTAATTTTATTACTTGACTAACATAAACAAACATAGACAAAGACACTATCTGCTACTTCCTAAATTCTCTCAGATGCAATTCCTGAATTAATTGATCAATTAATTCAATCAAACATAGGTGTTTGGGGGGAAATGGTATTAACCACAAAGAGCTTCCAGTGTGTATTTACATAGTTTTAAAACTATATTATTTATCTATAATTAGTATTAACATTTTCTATCCTAATTTTCCTATGTGAATGTCTGATGCCCAACAAGAATGTTTCTCAGGAATGTAATAATGAAAGAGGACATTGCTTAACAACTCATAGTAGCATTAATGAACCTATTGAGCATTATTCCATAATCTCACAATGTCTCAGGCACAAAAATACACAGGACTACTGTTCTCTTATACAGATTCAGATTCTAGTTGTTTTGACAGCAGCTTTTGGGCATAATGAAAGCAGAAAGCATATTTGCTACTCATTTTTCATATATGATTCCTATTCTTGTCAAGCCCCTTCATCATCCAAACATTTCAACTCTTTTATTCCCTTCAAATCTTGTCTTGCAGCTTTTACCAACTCTTTCAGCTGAGGAGCTAATGGAGGTCAGATATCCAAGAGCAAAAGGGCTAGCTAAGCCATGAACCCATTGCAAAGCTGACAAATTTCTCAAGAGTGTTGATAGAAACAGACTGACAGGGAAGTGCTTGCAAACCACAGCCCACCACAGATAATTTCTCCAGCAAAGTTATCCAGATATGGTAGAAAATCCAGAAATCAAGTTCCAAGAGTTCTCCTTACTACTGACTTTCTAAACCCTAGGATATTTGTTCTACTGTAATATTTGATATTACAGTATTTGATATTACAGTAGGGAAGATGTGATTTTCACATTAAGAAAATGCTTTTTCCTTCTGTATGCATCATTTATGTCTAGGAATTGCTATTCAACAACTACTTCCATGTAATTTAAGGGACTGAAAGCAGGTTTGACCTTCTCCAAATTCAGGAAATAGCCAGATTGTTTTTAAGAAAGAAATTCTAGAACTTTACATTCAGAATTTTGAAAAAGATATCTCTGAGATCATAGCAAATACACTTCCTATTTATTGTACTTAAAGCATCATGTGTGTTGCCACTATTCTTTTATGTTTATATCCTATATACCCCTGGAAAAATATCAACACGATCTTAAATCATGTTGAATTCTCATTCACTCTCCACATATAATCGTAAGAATTCAGAGCAATCTCAGAAGAAAGTAGCTTCTTACTTAGCCAAGTCTTCCTTCCTTCCTTCCTTCCTTCCTTCCTTCCTTCCTTCCTTCCTTCCTTCCTTCCTTCCTTTCCTTCCTCTCTCCCTCCCTTCCCCTTTCTCTCTTTCTCTCTCCCTCCTTTTGGCTTTACATACAACAAAGAGACACACAAAACCTAAAGAGAAAAGTATGGTATTTTTGTACAGAAAAGAATCCAAGAGAAGAAAGAGCATGTGTGATGTTTAATTCCAGTGGAACTGGGATGGCTAGGATGAGAAAACAACTTATCGAAAACATTTTGCTTCTGCTATTGTATCTGTTGTTTCTGAAATTGCTATCATTATGGCACAGCATCACCTCATCATACCACCCAACAGTTTCTCTGGATTATATAAAAATGTCTTCTTTTCTGCAGTTGAAAAACCTCCCACTTCGATAGAATGATGAGATGTCATAGGGAGAGTGGGTAAGTAATACAAAATCTCTGAGATCCTGTGGCATAATAGGGCTGGTATTTCAGATATGGCGGAGAATGCTTTGATCCATGGCAAGAAAACTAAAATCCTAGGTTCAAGCACCGTTGTCAGGGAATACAAATAGAGAACTCAGGGCATAGTTTGATAAAATGCAGCTCATGCCTCATGTCTATTCCATCCTCCAGCTGTCGGTGAATAGCATGTTGTTATCCCCATGTAACACAGGGGAAGAGGCAATGGAGTTGAGCAAAACATAGGAATACAAAGTAGCTACGGATCATCACATTTGCAAGTGGTGAAGGGTTGCGTTTATGTGCTGTCTCCACAGTGCTCTCCTAATATGTGTGAGTAGAAGAAAGCAGGAGACTGTGCTGGGAAGCCCCTGAGCAAATGTTAGCAGAGCAGCTGCTCAGGGCATTTCAGGTAATCGTTTGCATTTTGCCTTTCCTTATGCAAAACATTAATAACAAGCCACCAGGCAGACAGTATCATTTAGCTAGCTGTTCAAGCTGCTGCAGAATTCATAAATCTCCAAAAGTGCCCTTGCAGATTGTACTTCAACGTTAGCCATATCATTTAGGATTCTAATTTTTGCCTACTGACAATGGCATTAGCTTTCCTTATAATTATGTAGCCAACAATATATTTTTCCCTAGAATAAGTGTACATGTAAATCCTTATTTCTGTTTGAAAATCAGAATTTGTTGTAGTGTAATAATGGGAAGCTTACAGATAACTGAGTTCAAATGCAAATATCACTCATTTAACCTGTTGCAGGTCAATTATTCCTTCAAATGTTGGTTTTTTTTAAATAAAAGCTTTTCCTTTCTCAATTACTCTAGTGTTGGGTTGTAAGCTAGCACTACACACATACTAAAACCACCTGAGCCTAATAACTCTGGAATAATTTCTTTAAAATAGTCCTTTTAGGGAAGGATAATGTATTGTTGTGTCCCATCCAGGTTCAGGTAGTGACGGCTTCTTCCCATTCAAGAACAGGTGGTGCCACATGGTTTATCTGCCCAGATACCCTGGAACTTAGATAGGTTCTAGGAAGTTGTGGCTGTCATTTCAGTGTTTTGAGGCTCAGAATTATTTATTACAGATTTATTAGGGCTTCCTTTGGACTATAGTTTCTGTATTAGATGAACTGACTTACAGCATCTTCATAGCATCATCCATCCATTGTGGATGTGATATGAAGCCTACCCTCATTACTATTATTTTGATCCAATAAAAGTAGGCCCTTTCTAGAAGGGCTATATGTCATTGATCGGGTACTGACCACAAAAGAAGAAAAACTGTACGAATTGCAGAAACACCTTCATCATCTCCCACCAACCTGTTGTAATGTAGACTGTACAGGTAGACTTCAACTTACAACCATCCCTTTAAGTGACCATTCAAACATACAATGACACTGAAAAAAGGGACCTCTGACTGGTACTTGCAACTATTGAAGCATCCCCATGGTCACTTGAACAAAATTCAAGTGCCTGGCAACAAACATATTTATGATGGCTGCAGCATTGTGGGGTCATGTTGGCTGTGAGGGCTCCCTTGGGCGGCAGCTCAGATGATGATGAGCAGCTGGCTCTGGGGCATCTGAGAGGAACTAGGGGAGCACCAGGGGAATATGGAAGGCTTTGTGGCAGAATCAGATGGCTGAGGCAAAACTGCTGGGAACATCAGAGGAATCCAAGAGAGAGCAGCCAGACAAACAGCTAGATGTGCAGGTCGGAGAAAAGGCACAGGTGCACCCAGTCAGCATGGACAATCAGCTGATCACATGGGCTACAGCCAGTCAGCACAAAAGAGTAGTTGGTGCCCCGACCAATTCCAGGTTGCACAGAGCTGAGTGGAGAAAGGCACAGAATAGGTTGATGAGGCTACTCACGAGGAGCAGCCTCACCCTTCCTTATGAGGTGCATTGGTCTGAACCTATTTACCTCAGGGCTTGGAACCTAGTGATGGTTGGAGACAACCGTTTGTAATCCATTGATTTGTAGATGCTATTGCCTTGAACTCGTTAAGACCAGGTTGCTATTGCCATGCCTTGCCCCCACTGAAGCCAAGTTGCCTTCATTATGTAGCTGCTGGGGTAGCATTGCCTTCATCATGCTATCTTCATCATGCCTTAAAGCCCAGAGCATCATGGTGGCTGTTGTCCTGCTGGCATTGTTCCTGGACTGTAGGCACAGAAAAGACTGTGGTGCGTTTTGCACCTGTTGCCTTCATTCTGTCCAGGTTGCTTGGATCAGATTTTAAAAGACTGCACACATGGAGTTGGGATTTGGGGAAAGACTACAGGGTTCGTTGTGTGAAATAAACACACTTACTCCATTTGTGCTCTCTGTGTGTGTGGGTACTGGGATGAGACAGCAATCTTTCCAGCCAGCTTTCAACAAGCAAAGTCAATTGGGAAAGCTGGATTTCCTTAACAACCTCATGATTCCCTTAACAACTGCAGTGGATTGCTTCACATCCATGGTTTTTTAAAAGTCATAAAATCAGGTGTGACCTACTTAAACACCACCTTGCTTAGCAATGGAAATTCCGGTTCCAGCTGTAAGTCGAGAAATACCTGTTCTCAGGTGTTAAGAGTGCAGCCACTTAATATGCTTTCATTTCATTTTTAACAAACTTGATCTATAATCCCTTTGAATAAAGTCCTAGAACTTCATTTCTTTTCTGTTTTTGTCTTTTCTCACAAAATTCTTCAAAACTTTAACAAGCCTCCTTTGTAAATCCAATATAGGAAAAGTTATCCAGGCTGCTGTTTTTATACATTGCTTTTAATTATTAAACCATCAGCTCTTCACTTGCATATCCAGTAGAACATATTTTTCCATATTATTCTTTTAGCCTGTCATTTTTAAATCCTCTTTCAGATTACTCTCAATCTTGTCCATTAAATCTTGTCCTCTTTCGTAACATCTTTTAAACAGAATTTACCTATGACAGACACTCTTAAAATTAACTTCTGTTCACAAATATCCTTCAGTATGTCCAATGTTAAATTATTTTGTTCCATTCTGTATTAATATGTTACATTTAAGTATTTGTCTCCTTTTATTGCAATCTTTAGTTTCTACTGGTTCTCTCTAGCATATGGGATATGGGATATGGGATATGGGATAGGGAAGGGAAGGGAAGGGAAGGGAAGGGAAGGGGAGAGGAGAGGAGAGGAGAGGAGAGGAGAGGAGAGGAGAGGAGAGAGAGAAGAGAAGAGAAGAGAAGAGAAGACTTTATTTGGCCAAATGCAATTAGACACTCAAGGAATTTGTCTCCAGTGCAGAAGCTCTCAGTGTACATGCAGAATAATAGTAATTATAATAATGATACCAATAAGAGGGGCAGTAGAGAAGAGGAGAATGATCATAATAATACAGCCATACTACATGGATAAATAACCTTAGACATAAGACAATAGTGTAAGAATTAAGTGTTCAGTAGAGTGATGGCATGAGGGGAAAAAACCTGGCCTTATTTTTAGTTGCTTTGGCATGTATCCTGAGGGAAGGAGTTGAAACAGTTTATGTCCAGGATGTGAGAGGTCTGTACATATTTTCTCAGCCCTCCTTCTGACTTGCACAATATACAGGTCTTTTATGGAAGGTAGGCTGGTTATAATTGTTTTGAGAATCTAGTGTCCAACCTTCAAAGTTCTACCTTATGTTTTTTGGAAAAGGAATTCAAAATAAAAGATTTTTTTCCATAGGAAGGGAATCTTTTAATTAATTTCATAGTCCATTTGTAACTTACCAAAATCAACATTCCAATCAATCTTTTGCTACTTATTAAAAAAAATCCAGTGAGGAATGGTGAATTAATGCCCCACATTTTTTCCACTCCATGGATCATAGGGGTGGAGAGGAATTAGGGACCAAAGGAAGCTGGATGCTAGAACCGGACTGCCAAACTTCTTTCCAGAACAAAAAGAGATCTTGAGATTACCCATATGTACCCTGGGGCAGCTTTTTTTTTTAGTAGATTGCAGAAACTGACATTTTGCAGCTGTTTGTGATCAGTTTGGAGTTGGAGTTCCATCATGCTCTGAGCCTTTAATGCAGCCTTTCTTGAAGTCAAGGCTTGATGAAATCTCATCCTTTTATCATTTTGGAGTTTTATTTTTAATTGTTTAAGATTGAAAAAACCTTTGGAACCAAAAGTTTAATAGTGCCTGGGCGAATTACTTTTCAATTCATTTAAAAAGAAAAATACTTGTTCCCAGTTTTGTAAGATCTTAATTTTTTTGCAATATACAACAAGGACAATTATAGTGTTATTTTTTTAAAAAAAATTAAACACTAAAGTTTTGGATAAAATTGATTTAAAGGACTTTGAAGTTAATTAGAATGCTCCTTTTGCATGGAAATCTGTCTTATTTACATTTCAAACTGATAACAAGACTTTGAAGGTTGATCACTTGAGGGCACCAGATGGCTATTTTAAAAGCAATGTTTGATCTGTGGGTTCAAGAAGTGCTTGCGCTTTTTTTTAATTCCACTGGAACCAAAAGTTGCTATGGAAGAGGAAATAAGTCCTTTTGAAGAGAACTGAAATGAATTTAAGATAAACTTAAAAAGTTTAATCTATAAGAGATAGAAATATTGGATTTGCAAAGAGAGTTGGATGACCATTTTTAAAAAATTAAAAATATATAATGTAACAATAGAGCAATGTGGACGAGCCTTTTAAACTGAAATATAAGAAATTACAAAAGGAACTTTATTTATGAAATTTAAGAATGGTTGGGAGGAAGAAGAAAGAAATAAAACATTGAGTTATTTAGTTATAGTTAAATAATGAGTTGCTACTGTATCTCTGGTGATGTTTCAATGGCTATCTTAACTATTTAATGTATTTGGGAATGTTCAACTAAGTGTAAAAGATTTGTTTGCAATTTCTACATTATTATTTTGATACATAAATAAGGGGTTACCATTTCTAGTAATGTTCAATAGTTTTAATTTTTTCTAATCTTTCATTGTTAATTGGGATTAGATTTTGATAATTAACGAGAGGAATGAAGAGGATTTAGATTACATGGAAAGGGGAATTATATATTTAGGTATTTTTAATTTTACAACATCTTTGCTAATTAATGAGAACTGAAGATTTGGAGATGAGTTTAAAGAAAATGAGGTGAGATATGGAAAAATGTATTTGGTTGTATTTTAAGAGACAGTGATAATTTGTTAATGTTGAACATGCTTGCTGGGGTAAAGAGAAAGTTTCTTTTTGTTATTGTTCTCCTTTTTCCCATCTTCCTTGGAGGGGAATTTTTTTCTATAATTGTTAAAAATTTCTTTTTCCTTTTGAAATAATATTTTTGTATTAGGTTCTTGTATTAGTTTTATTTGCCTAACATAATTATTGGTAAAATTTCTTCAAAAAAAAATCAAAAACTTTTTTAGTCCTTAAACCTATATTTATTTATTTATTTCCCCAAAAGATTGGAGGAGACTCAACTGGTGCTTTAAAAATTTGTCATTCCAGATTTTTAATAATGGAAACACACTTATTAAGTGATTTCCAAAAGTCATTAGAAAAGGGAGAATGTGAATTCAGTATCCATATGGCCACCATCTGCACTTTGGGCGAAGATGTGTTCCCTTGTCTCTTAAGAATTCTAAACCACTAGAAAACATTTATCTTTGATTAATCTCCTCACCAGGAGCAATTGTCTAGACTTTAGAGCAGGGTCTTCAACCTTGCTGGCTGAGGAATTCTGGGAGTTGAAATCCACAAGTCTTAAAGTTGCCAAGGTTGGAGGCCCCTGCTCTAGAGCACTTGTGGGTGATCCTAAGTCTTCTTTTCTGAACAAGAATCCCAAAGAGCGGACCACTGACCAACCCTTCATTCCACTGCAATTGTTGGCTCTAGTCTCAATGGAGACTTCCTCAATTCACCATTTCTTTCCCAGAAGTCCCTGGCTACCTTTTTAAAAACAATAGCAGCAGTAGGGAAAAACAAGCCCCATAATCCTATACTCATCTCCCTCAAAAGATCAGCATAAAAAGACAAAGGAATTGGGAATTCAGTTTCTGAATTGTTTAATTCAAATTCTGGTTTTATATGTGGCCTTGATTCATGGTTCTTGGATTCTAATGAAAAATGAACAAATTCCTTAAATCTAAAATCTGCCTTTTCCTGTCCCAGGCTTGTGTTACAGGGTACTAGTTCATAGAAAAACGTCATTTGAATTAAATACATGCATAAGTATCAAAGGAGAAAGGCAAATAAACAAACAGAGCACCTAAGTAGGTCACAGCAGGAAAAAAAGACTGAAATGAAATGTATTATTCTTGGTTTTGGTGTGTGACTAGACGGAAACTGCCATAACTAAAGAGAACAAAAAGCCAGTAACCTTGTTTAAAAGATCCTCTCATTCAGATAAATAAGAAATAAGTCATTAAGGATGAAAGGAGGGGGCGGGATGTCAGCTGAATCAGACAAAGTTGGGCCTGAGCACATGGGGAAAAAACCCCAATGCCAACTAATCAACAAAGCAACAACTTTGAGGGATAAAAGGGTCCTGAAGCCCACCTACTTGGATTGTCTTCAGATCCAGACTTGGTGGCTTCCATTTCTGTAGCTGGTGCCTGGCAGCCTAGTTGAGAAAGAGGTGGGACAGTGTGGTTGAGTGTTATCTTCATGTGATAACAAGTGGACTTTTGCTGTTACTTTAAATTCACTAGCTCTCCATGTATTCCAAAGAACTTGTGCCTGAGTGTTAGGACAGAAAGTGATTTGTGCATGTCCCTAATTTTTTTCCAGCTGTTGACCAGGGCTGGGGGCCTTGTCTGCTCTAATTGCACCTATCTGAAAAACCCAGGTAGATGGCAGCATGGGGATGGGGAGCTTAAACGATACATGTAGGTCAACAAGCTATGAGTGTGTGAGTGAATGAATGGCCATAAACTGAACCTAGGAATGTGTGTAATAGTGGCAAAATGAGTGCAAGAAATAAAAGCACCAATAACAACTTTTTAATATGCCAAAATGCATATTACTAGGATAATTTGCTCCTGAAACTGTTATCACTGTCATTTGACCAAGTGAGAATCAGGAGGATATCCTGGTTAATGTGCTGGACTGTGACTAAAAGGATGAAGGTATAACCTTAACGTAACACTAAATTCACTGGGTGATTTTGGAGTATCAGCATTAATTATTTTTTGTGTGAATAAGCAGAGGGATCCATGTTTACTCTCTTGACTTCATAGGAGAAAAATCAGATATAACTACAATCATAGATAATATAAAAGAGCTGTTGTTTACCTAAATACGATAACGTTGCATGCTTCCAGATGCAAACTCACTTTGAGAAGGATTCCGTTTCTGAAATAATAGTCTGAGATACGTTATTTTTTTCCCATATAGTCTTTCTTGGCAACCTATATGGACCACAATCTTACATTAGAATGCTGAAGCCTTAAAAGTATGGCTAAGTGCCACACACACATTTTGTGATCTAAAAAAAGAGGCAAAGACCCCAGAAGCAATAAGAGCTGCTTGATCCTGTGATGTGATGAAGCAATAAATCACGTTCAGATGAAAATGTTAATGAAAAAATGTACACTGTGTACTACCCACCACATATCACCTGTATGTTTGAGAACAACAAACTGCAAGATACTAGAAGAAAATGGAAAGCAATAAATCCATTCTTCATGTGTAGAGCTTCTCCAAAAACAAATTACACACGTACATTGTACCCAGAAGACTCTACAATATCAAACTAAGCTCGGTGTTTCATTTATGTTTTTTTTCTCTTTAGAGTGACTCCATAAAGTCACACAAGGACACTTTAACTCTATGTTTGTAGTTGTCAGTAGACAATGTGAGGAACTTTTTAAAGATTAAAGCACTGCTACTATGTCCACTTTTAAATATGGGAGGAAAAAGAAAATTTATTTATTTATTTAATTTTATTTTATATTGGGATTTCTATTCCGCCCTATCTCCCGAAGGACTCAGGACGGCTCACAACAATAAAAAATGTACAATACAAACATTAAAAAGCCAATTAAACAACATCCCAATATAATAATTAACATTAACAAACCAGCACTAAAAACCCCACCCACTCCATCAGTTCAGGTCAGCAAGCTAAAAGAGCCATGTTTTCAGGCCACGACAGAAGGATTGAAGGTCAGGAGCCATCTGAAGTTCCAGGGGCAACTGATTCCACCTGGGTGGGCACTCCCACAGAAAAGGCCCTACCCCTAGGGGTCGCCAGCCGACACTGGCCGATGGCACCCCAAGGAGGCCCCGTCTGTGTGAGCGCACAGGACGTTGGGAAGTCGTTGCTGGCAGCAGAGGTTCCCGCAAATACCCTGTAGGGCTTTATAGGTGAGTACCAGCACCTTGAATCTCACCTGGAGGGCAACCGGCAACCAATGCAGCTCACGCAGGAGGGGTGTAACATGGGAGAATCAGGATACTCCCATCACAACCCGCGCAACCACATTCTGCACCAGTTGAAGCCTCTGAATGGTCCTCAAGGGCAGCCCCATGTAGAGAGCATTGCAGTAGTCTAACCGGGAGGTAACGAGTGCATGAGTAACCATACGTAAGGCATCTCGGTCCAGATAGGGGCACAATTGGCACACAAGGCGAACCTGGGCAAATGTCCCCCTGGCCATGGCTCCCGCCTGATCCTCCAAACTGAGCCGTGCATCCAGAAGGACGCCCAAATTGTGCACCCTATCTACGGGGGGCAACACCTCTCCCCCCATAACTAAAGATGGAACATCCTGGATAACCCGAGATGCCGGTACGTACAGCCACTCGGTCTTGGCCGGGTTGAGTTGAAGCCTGTTCCTCCCCATCCAGATCCGTACCACTTCCAGGCACCGGGACATCATGTCGAGCGCATCACTGGGTTGGTTTGGGGTGGAGATGAAAAGCTGGGTATCATCAGCATACTGATGGTACCTCACCCCAAAACCACGGATGATCTCGCCCAGCGGGTTCATATAGATGTTGAACAGGAGGGGAGAAAGAACCAACCCCTGGGGCATCCCACAAAGGAGGGGCCTTGGGGTCGATCTCCGCCCCCCCCCACCCACACCACCTGTGTACGACCCAAGAGGTAGGAGGAGAACCACCGTAGAACAGTGCCTCCCAACCCCAGCCCCTCGAGGCATCACAGTAGGATACCATGGTCGATGGTATCGAAAGCCGCTGAGAGATCTAATAGGACCAGGATAGAGGAGTAAGCCCTATCCCGAGCCCTCCAGAGATCATCCACCAGTGCGACCAATGCCATCTCAGTGCTGTACCTGGGCCTGAAACCCGATTGATATGGATCCAGATAATCAGTTTCCTCCAGGAACACCGGGAGCTGTCGGGCCACCATGCTCTCAACAACCTTCGCAACAAAACGAAGGTTGGAGACAGGACAAAAATTGTTTAAAATAGCCGGGTCCAGGGCAGGCTTCTTGAGGAGGGGCCTCACCACTGCCTCCTTCAAGGCGGAGGGAAAGGATCCCTCACTCAAAGAAGCATTGACCACTGCCTGGAGCCAGCCTCGTGTAACCTCCCAGGCAGCGTAAACCAGCCAGGAGGGACACGGGTCCAATAAACATGTGGCAGCACACAGCTTCCCCATGATTCGGTCCACCTCATCCAGAGTCACAGGATCAAACTCTTCCTAGATGGAATCCATAAGACCCGTCGCCTGCCTCCCATCAGACTCTAACCAGTCGGAATCCAGACCGGCCCGGATCTGAGCAATCTTGTCCGAAGATGCTGACTAAACTCCTCGGCCCGCCCCTGCAAAGGGTCCTCCCTCATCCCCTGGTTAAGAAGGGAACGGGTGACCCTGAACAGGGCAGCTGGGCGATTATCATACAATCTTCTTTCTGATTCCTCAAATATTTTGTATTGTTAACTGAGCTAGATAGAGAGATGGACAAACAGATTAGTAAGACTGAATGGATTTCATAAGCACACCATCACTAGGCAAGAAGCTGGTCTAAACAAAGGTACAATAAGTTCTGGAGATTTACAAAAGATCCAGGTTTTATTCATAGCCACTTCATAGATTCCATCCAGAGGACAAAAGATCTATCTCTATTCCTTCTAAAAGATTGGGGGAAAAGTTATTAGCTTTTGCTAAATTACATTACATTCTGAAAACATACCCCTCTTCACCCCAAACTGAAAAAAATATGTTCTGGAGAATCCTACTCTAGCAACCCCTTCATCAGTTGAACAACAACACAGGCACAATCAATCACAGATACAGTCAGTCACTTGTCCAGTGAAAGTAGACACCAATTAATAAAAATGACAATCTCCCTTACCTCTAGTTAAGGACAGCAGAGTGGGCAGCAGAGGAACTATAAAGAAAATGATGCCAATTTCCACTTCTAAAAGATATTTAGCATAATGGGAAGCTTTCTTAGCAATTATAAATAAATGTTAATACAGAAGATCCTGGGGAGGATCTTATCCCATACCTTTCATTGCTTTATTTTTTTACCATTGTGGAAATTCTCTGTCATTTGGAGGGCAGTTATACTTTTGTATTGTTATTTGAGTTATTCTCACCTGAGACACAGATGACCAGTTTCAAACTATCATATAGTTTGGAAATATTATGTAAAGACCTAACTTCTGGAAGGGGGAAGATGGAAGGAAAGAGAAGAAGAGGACTACCAGCAACAAGATGGACTCAGTTACAGCACATCATTGGAAGTGAACCATTGGAAGACCTGAAGGACTAAGTGGGGGGAAAATCTCTCAATGTTGTTGCTAAGAGTCAAGACAAGGCATGTAATAATATTTGATTATAGCCAATAAAAACCCCATGCAAGTGGTACACAATGGGGTATTCTTGTATTAATAATTAATTAACACCACCCAGAGCACTTCTCTAGGATGGGTGGCTATAGAAATTGAATAAATAAATAAAATAACATTGCAGGATAAAAGAAACTATATGACAGAATGCAAGTCCTCAGCCTCTTTCCTACTCTGAATCCAATCTTAGAACATATTATGTCATCTATAATTTACAGACCTAATCTCATTCTATTTACCTGCTTTCCAATAAATGCTTCTCAAAACACCTTTCCTTGTACAGCCAGATCTCTCTTCCTAAATCCATATTCCTTTTTCCCACTGTTGATTGCCAGGCCATTAATATTCTGCAAGTGAATCTGTTAAAGCTGCTGTTTATAGCTCAGTGCAAATAAAACTTATCTTCTGTTTGACTCCTTCAGTGACCTAAAGTGTTAAATCATTCCCTTCAGTGAGGCACATGCCAGGAAAACCTCCAGCCAGTGAAGTATTGGCAACCTCCATTAAGGATCATTTCATGAGTGGGGGAATTTTTTTAAAAAAATTTTTTTTACTAGAATCCCCTCTCCATTGACTTGATATGCTTTGCAACCAGGAGAGTATGGTAACAGTCTCATTATTTCAGCTGATGAATCTCTCTGTTAAATTAGGCAGAGAAAAGTAATTGTCTACTTGTAAGAGATAAGAAAAAGGTTTATTTTATCAGGAACACAATCCCCTTGTGATCAGGATTCAGATTTATAAATGTTACAATGCAAGAGCCTGGCATATCCTCTTTATGCATTGTGTAGTGGAAATGTGCACATCTAGTAATCTTGATGCACAACTAGCCTGCCAAAAGCTTAATCTGGGACTTTAAAATTAAAAAGTGTTAGAACTCTATTAAATCTCCCAGTCTAGCTTTTCAGGCAGAATCTTATTTACCAGCTATCACAACCATTTTGCATGTCAGATTTTCCAAAATAATTCTATTGACAGCAGGAAAAACAACATGTGCCAAATACTCCGCACATATAAAGTGCATCTGCTTAGAATTGGCCAATTTAACAAGTAATTAACCTTTCTGTACATTCTCCACTTGGTTGATTGGAGATCAGCAAAGTGAGCCATTACTGTACCAGGGAAGAAATTGGACTCTGCTTCTTTTGCAACAGAAGCTCATCAGTCATATAAGGAATGTGAGAATATGCATCCCACACTGTGGAGTCCTTGGCACTGTCTGAGCTTGCTTGTTTGCTTTTACAAACATTTTGTTGCCAGATTAGGCAGCATCTTCAGTGCTAGAAGGGAGTGGGACTTGCTCTCTATTTATATACAATAACTTGCCCAGTCAGTATTGTTGGGGGTGTTGTTTTCTCCTTGGTAGTTCCTTTATTAGGCTGTTGTTTACTGCTTGATTTTTGTCTGACTTGCTATTTCCTTGATTAGGGTTTTGTTTACTGTTTGGCTGTTTGGTATTAATCCCTGTTTATCTAAGTGCCAATTGCTGATGAGGTGTTGTTCTGGACGTTTTGTTCCTTTCTTAGTTTTTTAGCTATTTTTCTTTTGAATGGTGTTTAAATGTTGTTCATCTCTATGTGCCTGTTGATGGTTGATTTGCCTGAGTGCCAGGCTTCTAGCATTATTGGCCAGTAGTGGGCCTGTAATTTGCCACAGGGTGAACTCTGGGAGTTGGAGCCCACACACCTTAAAGCTATCAAGGTTGAAAAACACTTCTCCACAATCACATCATCCAGAAGTTTCACTGCTTCCAAGACAGTGGCCAGCCAGAGTTTTTAAATGAGTTTTCCCTCACTAAAAGAGAAACAATGGTGTGGGGGAAATCAAGGAAGGTGATAAGGCACTAAGGCCAACCCCATTGGCCAGATGGAAGAAATTATGCCTGGCTCAAGATAGGATTGGTGAGAATAGCAGGAGATGAGAGTGGGTGAGATGATGTGGAAGGACTCAAAGACATGACTTGAAGGCAAGAGATCTTTCCTACTCTTTTCAAGACTCAGGCATTGGACAGGCAGAGTGGCAAATGAAATCGTATTTCTCAGGCCAAAGTAACTTCCATTTCTCCTGTTTCACAGAGGATTTTTCAGTATGAGTTCCTAATATCAAAAAACAACTTTTTTACCCCCAGAGAAATAATTTAATGCTATAGTTATAAAAATCAGAAAAATCTATCAGGATCAATATGTCTCTAGTTCTTGTGAATATGGAAAAAATCTTGTCTGATTGATTATACTAATTTGTATAGAGTACTTAAATCAAAACAATGACTTGCAAGCACCCTTTAAGAAAGCTCTTCAAACAATATGGCCTAATTAATATGTTCTTTTTCTAGGCATAATCCACAAATGGCTGATGTATGAAAATGAAGAATACAGGTCTCAGGATGATTTTGTGGATACTTCATGTAATTCTATTGGCAGTTCAAAAATGGTTTGTCATGAATTTCCTCCAGGATGTTCAATGAACAAAAAAAATTTACCATGTAACCTGTACATGTTTTCACAAGGATAATTTCAATATTTTGAAATCAAACCAGACATGAAATATATTTCTCTTCTGCATCTTTAGCTTCTACTGTTCAGAGATAGCACTTGCAATTTATCTCCCATTTTCCCTCCTGCCGCATTCTACCCAACCATCAAATATCCTCCATTTCATCATTCTTCAACTCCCTGAAGAAGAAGTTCCCAACATCTGTGCTCATGTTTTTCAATGAGCAGTATGGAAGATTACATTTGTATTGCCGTGCAGATATTTTTCTGGGAAAATGGTTTACAAAGTAAGCTTTTTAGGACCTGGAGTCTTGGGAATGCATTATACTAATTTTCAGAAACAGAAATATGATTCAGTAGTAACACAAGTGTACATAATGGATGGAGAAGGGATATTTAGAAAAAAACTGAATATAACAGTTTATCAGTCAGAGTAGTTATTCTGTAGCCCGGAAAAGCAAGAAAGGTTTTAACATACTATCTTCATATTTTCTCTCCATTCTTCATCACCTCCTTCCAGTCAATTAAACAGATGTTGGATTTAAATAACTCCCCCTCTGTTATTCCAGTTAGCTGATAACTGATTTATCTGCCAACCAAAACTGTGCAACTAAGCTACCCAGTTGCTGCAGCAGATGGTCATCAGCATCTTCTTCCACAACTGGAGGTCAGAAGAAGGTTAGCCTTCCATCATCTGGCATCAGCACAAGGTCAGCTTGAAACAAACAGGAACAACAATTCAGGGGCGCACTTGTGATTTCTTAGCATTTGAAAGACTTCAACATCAAGAGTTAACTCTCTGGGGAAGGCTCTCATGCTGAGAAAGGTGGAAGAAAAGTAAAGAAGAGGATGATCAGTAGCATGGTAAATGGACTGAATAACAGCAGCAAGGGGTGCATTACTGGAAGACTGGAAGTCCAGATTGGGGACAGATTATCCTGGAGAAGATATGTGCAATCCATAAAGAGTTGATATTGACTTGATGGCACACAATCAATCCTCCAAAATTGCTTCACTCACATCAAAAGTAGATTTAGATAATCTAGCATTATTCAGATGCTCTGGACATCAACTCCAAACTTGTTGAGATGGGTGGCTATAGAAATCAAATAAACAAATAAATAAACTTGCATCCACCACAAGGAGAAAGCTAGTAGCAAGAAATTGCAACCCAAAACATCTGGAAGGCATCATATTGTCTAGCAATGACTCAGGAGAAGTTGCTCTCTCTTGGTTCATTTGTCTTCTCTCATCCTGCACCCCTCCTCCCATACCATCTGGCATTACCTGGCAATAACAGCTCTTGTTCAGCACCACTCCTGCGGAGGGGGGGGGAATCATAGTGTTGCACCTTAATCTCCCCATCTGGTGACTGGAGTGTGATACTGCACCTTCTTTAGCAGGCAAAGCAACACAATGCTGTGCTAACTACCTATTAAGTTTATGTCTCATTTTTTTGGCATGAAACAAAACTATGGATATAAACCATGTCCAAATGCTGCATTGCAGTATTCTTGCCAGGTAGGACCAGTATGTCTGCAAACCTCAACACATCTAATGAACAAGAAATAATCACATTTTGTTCAACAGCTGATGGATCTGACTTTAATATACTAGGTGGGCTCAGACTATACTGCCCACTAGACTACTGTTTACACAAAGACAGGAAACAGTTTACATCAAGAGTGGACAATTGTGGTCTCTATACAACCTTGGACTTCAACTCCAAGAATTCTGTTTGGCTTAGGAATCTGGGAATTATAGTCCACAGGTTGTAAAGGGGCCATAGTTGCCCTATGTCTTTATGTCATCACAACCCACTCTTGACTACCTGTCACTTAACCCAGGCAATTGAAATATAATCCATAATTATTATTTTTAGTTTCATTTTATCTTAGCATGACAACAGCATGATTGTTATCAAAAGAGAAAGCAAAGACTTAAATTATCTCTTTCTCTTCCCACCAGGCAAAAATATACATCTGTACCACAGTGTTTTTTCCTCTTGTTCTACAATTAAATCCAGCTTCTGTGGTTTGTTAACCATGGTTTATAACTTAGTATGACATGCAAACCTAGATCATTGTGGCTTGCTCAACAAATCAGAATTTATCAATAAAAAGCTATTTATTTATATGCTCCCTTTGTTATTTTTATAAATAACACAAGGAGGCGAACTTACCTAATACTCATTATTATTATTCCTACAACAACAACTCTGCAAGATGGATTAGACTGAGAGAGTGACTGGTCCAAGGTCACCCACCTAGCTTTGGTGCCAAAAGTGGAACTAGAACCCACCATCTTCTTGTTTCTTCTCTGATGCCTTAACCACTGATCACAATGGGACTTTGTGAGATCCTCAGATTGCTCTCTTCAAACTGTAATTGAGTCAACTTTAATATTGTTTTAAACTAATTTATTGTTATATTGTTATGTCTGGTTTTAATTGTGAGCTGCCCCGAGTCTTTGGAGATGGGGCGGCATACAAGTCTAAATAATAAATAAATAAATAAACTTTGGGAGCAAATTTCAACCTGACTCAATCATAAAATTCAATCTGTTAACGAACAACTTTCAGGATTCAAACGTTTAAAAATGTTATTGTCCTCCTTTCATTAATTTAATCTTCAGTGTGTACAGAACAATTGTTTATATAGAAGGAGAGCATAAGCTCTTTGAGTGACAATACCTCTCCATCCAAGCGAGCTACAACAGATGCTGCTTTGGTTCTGCCTACAGAATAATTTGACAATCATTACCCCTACATATATTTTTATTTCTATAAATCACAATTTCAAGAGGGTCCTTTTATTTACATCTCTGATTCTGTTATTGATTTTTCCTTTTCTTTTTTTCCTTATCTTAACCCATTTATATACATTTCATTCTCAGCTTCATCTTTTCCTTCTGTCTATGAATCTTTGGTTTCATTCCAACACAGATGAAACCATTTAGCTTGAAAAGAATCTCATACAGGCATAATCCTAATTCCACCTGCACTCTTTTTAAAAAAAAAATAATCCTGAGTCTTGGTGAAAAACAGAATTCTCCTGTATTGAATTTCAAATCTTGAAGTGTCCATATTTTTACTGAAGGTGCAGCAATCATTTCTGTAAGACACAAACTGAAAAATGGAAGGAAGTAAAATCTTCCCAAATAATCATTGCCCATTTCAACAGAAGAACTTATTTTCTTATCTTCAGACCTGCTCCATCAATTTAACAAGAGGAAACAAATTTGTTTCTTCTTTGCATGCTTATAGGTAGCATACAAAAGTACTCTCTGTACCTTCTATTGAAACCAAAACTTATACTGAATAAAAAGCACAGTTTGATATCCCCATGGTGACTTCCCCTACACACACAGTTTTAAAGAAAGTAAACATGTGGCTTATGGAAGAGATAGTGCAATGTTATCAAGAGAAATAAACTTTTCCTTTTCTCATCAGGCAGAAATACACACCTACACAGCCGTGTCATATTTCCTTTTGTTCTAGGATTAAATCCAGTACATGATACCATTGAACATGCTAAATTTATCCTTGTTTGTGTGCAAATTCTATTTTTTGGTATTTCTAATGACAAACTGCTTAGAAATTGACCTAAATACCCCAACTTTTAGAATAACGAAAACTATGATGCCCATGTTCACTAAGGCATTTCCTCCTCTCCCCATCCTCTTAATAATATCAATCAAGGAAGAGCAAGAAAATGCTGGAATTCTTTTGCATTAATCATGTTGTTGTTAGTTGCAAAGTCATGTCTGACCCATCGCGACCCCATGGACAATGTTCCACCAGGCCTTCCTGTCTTCTATCATCTTCTGGAGTCCATTTAAGCTCACGCCAACTGCTTCAGTGACTCCATTCAGTGACTCCACCTCATTCTCTGTCGTCCCCTTCTATTGCCCTCAATCTTTCCCAGCATTAGGCTCTTCTCCAGTGAGTCCTTCCTTCTCATTAGGTGGCCAAACTATTTGAGTTTCATCTTCAGGATCTGGCCTTTTAAAGAGCAGTCATCATAAATAAATAATGAATAAATAAATAATAAAGAGCATTAATCATAGTTGCACTTTATTGGTGAGAGTAAAGGAAAATAAATTGCATAAAATAAACCTCTTTGGGTTTAAGTCCAGTTTAGGTTCAGCCTTTGCTAAGCTGAATGAGGCACATGATAAAAAGGACTCTAAACCAGCTTCTAGAATGCTGTTTAATTATTGTTAGCAATTATTAGCATAGGTTAGTTGGTCTGGCATAGGAATGCCAAATCTGCATAAATTCAAATAACGTGTAGATGGCATCAGGGAGTTATTTCATATCCATCCCTTGACTGCCATCTAATGGTTGTAGGGCAATGTAGGCATTTTTGTAGCCTAGAAGTGGTGTAATTTATTAATGAACAATAGGAGCAACAATAACAAAAAAAAATCAGTATTGCTTCACAAAACAAATATGCAATAAAATACAAATTCCAGAACAGCCATTTCCATAAAAGTTGCAGCAAACACTGTAACATCTTAAATGCTTTAACTTTAGTATTGTTTAAGGTTTTGTGCAAATACAGTTTATATCAACAGATGCAAGAAGTATGTTGCGCGCGCACACGCACACACAGAGTTAAATGTGGAAGAATTAGAAGAGTGAAACAAAATGTAGGGTGAGTAGATTTTGAAAATTGCTATAGACAATGACCACTGGCAAACCAACTGTTGGACCTGATAGATAATAAAAAGTTATGGCAGGCAAAATCTGTGATCCAAATCTCAAAATGTTCAATATCACTCCATTTAATTTTCTCACTTTATTATCAGTTGTCCTACACAATAAACTTTGATTTTCTTCAGCTCTGAAACTTATTGACCTATAACATGGAAACCACGTTTTTTAAAAAAATCTTTGTTCCACTGTTCTTCTGTCTGCTTTTTCTCTGTATTTTCTTTTTTTTAAAGCCCTTAAGTGTCATATTTCTGTTTCTACACAACCTTGTGTCAACCTTCCTACAGATCTCAGAGACCTGAGGAGAAAGTTGGGGCTTTGCCATTACATTGTTCTCGGTTATCTTCCCATTTTTCTTTTAGCCACTGAAACCATAAATCACCTAATAATTCAAATCTTCCTCTCAACACAAAAATAGCATTCCAAGTCAAGAGTTTTATTTTAAGAAACAAAGATCCTTTTATATCTTCTTTATTACTCTTTCTTCACAATGCTGTTACTTACAAGCTCAGGTAAGCATATGTGGCACTTTCAGATGATCAAATCTGTGACTAATAAATCAGGATGCACCTGTGTTGTATTTACCTACACATAACTCCTTTCCTGGCACTTCCCTGCTCCACATATATGTTAGAACAAGCTAGAAAGCCACATTTAATTATAGCTTTCTGTTACATCCTAACCAGGATCTGTGATTATTTTTGAACAAAACAGTAACTTGTATTTCAACATAAGGGCAATCAGCAGATAACAGATTGATCAGGCTAATGATTTCCCTATTGGAAAAAAAATGTGGCATTGGACAAACGTGTGATTAACAGCCACCCCTTCAGTTCTTGATTAGATAATATTATGAATTCAGACCTAAAAATATTATCTGTATTATATCACTGCACACAAATTTGCCCTGCTGAATTTACTAGGTATTTTTCTGCATCCTTTGACAACCAAAAATCTTAAAATTCTTAAGAGCTTAGCCTTGACACTATGAATAACAATTGTTCTGAAGAGTACAGAGTAATTACTTAAACCAGCAGCCCATTACTATTTTGTTCTTTTCTAAGTAACAAACTTCATTTAACCTGTCTTTTCTTCCAACAGTTTAATCACTCCCAGCACTTACAGGCTCATTTCTGTTTAGTGTAGACAGTTAGAGAAAATGTAACATTTATGGTGACTCAGTTCTTTTAATCTAGGTTGACATATTGGCCTTTTTTTCCAGTAAAATTCTGTGTTTGTCTTTTAATATTTTATTTCAGCTCTAACCTGCTTCTCCGCCCCTCATAAAATGTTTACATACGTTTACTTAAGTCTGTGTTTTGTGAATTTGATCAGAGAGTACTCCAGATATATCATGGATCTCCAAGGATGAACTTCTGCAAAACTGCATTACAACATTAACTTCGAAGCGCAATGATGTTAACTCACCAAGCCTCAGAAGTGGAAGCATGATATTGCAACTATGTATAGTTCTGAAATCATTATTCATTATTTCCATTGTCATTCGGAGGCAGGTATCACCATGAGTAAGAACAGATGACAATTGCTCTACTTACTAACACTCTGTTATAAAAACACCATCAGTGGTTTTCTCTAAATACTTGCAGGCAGAAGAAGAGGGCATAATGAGTGTATGTGCAACCATGAGAATTGGATTATCCGCAACACCATCTTAAAATTAGCCTATGTAGTCAATAACCAACTATAATGACAGCTAGTGGTTTCAATAGCTTACGTTTTCATTCTGATTTATCCTCCGATAGACATGTGGTTTTTGTGGCATAGGGTTCTGTAAAATTCCTGTAATACATTTGTATTTCCTCCACCTACTCATTTGTAAGAGCTGACACAGCTCAAAGCTAAGTTTGAGGTGGCAAAATCAAAATTTTACTTCCTGATGGGCCTTGCTTTAACTATAGGTTTCTGAATAAAATATTTGAGTTTAGATAGGCCATGACAATGGCTGCTTGTGCACATTACATGAAGTGCAAAGTGAGCCAAAGTCTGGGTTCATACATCTCTCAGTGGGATGGGAACCCAGAGTTCTACTTTCATCAACAACCAAATGCACAGGTATGATGATTCATGTGACTGAATCATAAAAAGGCAATTGAGGAATTTTTAAATAAAGTTAATGGCTGGGTTTCACATTGTGCTAAGTCATAAGTCATAGTTTAAAAATCTCATACTAAACCACAATTGAATAAAGCATATCATGGCTTGGTCTGAGGTACAAACCCTGCCAATGAGTGGAGATGAAAGCAGTATCTGAATTGCAATGTTTCAAAGGGGAATATGGATATGGAAGAACTTTAGTCACTAGTCTCCCAGCAACCAAAGTGATACAGCCCAGGCAGGTGCTTCATTTTGCTGAGGATGATGTTTTAGTGGCACTAGCAACAATCTGAAGAATTATTTCCAAAAAATATTGGGAGAAGATGGAAAGATGCAATACAAAAAAATATCAAATTTTGCTGTTCCAAACCAATGTTTTATCTTAAGTGCACATCTTCCTCATGTTTTCAATTTCATCTTGAAGCTAAACACAACTGTTTTCACACAACTCATGGAGTTCCCAGATATCTGTGGGAAATGGAAAAAGCACCAGATGGGGAAGGCTGCTTTAGACCCTGTTCTTAAATTACTCGTCCTAAGAGAAGAAAACAGATATATAAGGCAACAAGCTGTAACAAAATCTTCAAAATAGATCAAGCTGATATATTTACTCAAGTTGCATGCTATTCTGAGCAGTCATTTACACTTGTTCCAAAAGCCACTAGTAAGAAGATACTTTATCCACCAAAGTGGAAAAATGTGCCCTTGATGTTTTATAAAAAGGTTTTCTTTCTTTTATTTCTTACTCTCTGTGACTTATTCCCTCCTATCTCTCTCCAGTAGTTTCATAATGTTGCTATATCCAGTTACCAGGTTTATCAAAGCAGAAAATAATTTTTAAAATCAGTAGTTGAAACACTTGGGTATTAGGAAAACAAAATATCCAACTTTACCTTGCTTGTAAACCATCATCTTACTGAATCTCTGAACACAAACACCCCCCGAATATAGAGTTTTAGAAATTATGCGATTTTGATAAAGTTTCATCGAAGTCTTCATTCATGGTACTTTTGTCAGTCATTTTAACAGGAATTTTTCTTTCTTTTTTGAATGTCCTTGCAATGGCAATGGTAGATACTCGTATATATCTGAAGCATTTTAGTCTTGCAACAAAATGACTGAATTCTCTATAGCAGCCCAAGATTACTTAATATAAAGCTAATGTAAATATTATGTTTCAAAGTGTTGGCATGAATATTGTACTCTATTCAAAGTATTATACTGATGATGCAACAGAAGTCAATGTTATGATACTACTGCTTAAGGTTTTTCATTTTAAATTCCTTTTTAGAAGAATGCCTTCTCAAATCATTTACATATTAGAAGAGACATTGATACATTATTGGCCCAAATAACTATTTCATCATACAAAACTGATTTGAAGAATAAGGTCTTCAGATACCATTTAAATGCCAAAACTAAAGCATCAGCTGATTGGAACAGATTTACAGCCTTTGCTAAGAATTTCCAGTTCTCCAAAAGTTATCTAGCATATTGATCTGAAGGAAGCCCTTCAGCTAACCTTTAAATTCTTTCAGTGCAGCAGTTTGAACTGGACCTAGAAAGGTCTAGAGTTTTTTTTTGTTAAAAGGCAGACAGGTGAAATAAATATATATTTTGGGGGGAAAGGGAATAGTCCGGTCTGCAAACTTTCTGGGCAATATCAGCATTCATCCAGCTACAGTTTTTCAAGCTTTCAGGCTATCTTCAGTGACAGTTCCACTCGAAAAACTAGTGGCAGCTATCTATTCTTGAGATAAAGCACTGATATCTCATCTTACATATTAATTAAAATCCAAGATTTTGAGTAAGGAGGATCTTGTTAAAACCACTCCGGGATGCCGCTGCCAACTGTACTGCTCAAACTGCAGTGAATACAAGGTTACCCCAAGCTTTGTACTTGGTTCTTCATGGAAAGAACATCCCATCCGGAACTGCTTGTATCATATTCTCCAGATCAGCCAGTTTGCCAACCCACAAAACTTCTATTTTATGGATTATTTGTTTTTGTTTTTCTTATTTTTGTTTTGAAACTATAAATAAATTCTATGAAATTAAAGGGGGAAAATACATTGCGGAATCTGATGGAAAAGATATATAATGTTATGTAGTTTATCACTATTATCATAACTAGTTAAAAACAAATGTTTATTGGGAATTAAGGTGAGGGAATTAAGGTATATTTAAACCACTGAGGTGACACACTCAAATTAGTAAAAGGGGAGGAAACTTATGCTTTTTCTCTTGTGTAAAACTTGTATTAATCTAGAACCTATGGAAAGAATATGTGATGAAACTGTAAATCTGACAGATAAAGAATTAAAAGGTAATAAGTATGAAGATACGGGAATAGGGTAATATAGATTATTAAGAGGAAGGAGGGACATTGATAATTTTTATTAGGTGAATGCATATTGTTATTTTTATCTTTAAAAGAAATATTAATGTTTAAGAAATATACTTGAAATAATTGAAATGAACTGAGAGGATGTTTAGATTGAGACTAATATCAGAGACCAGGAATAATTTGTTTGTTCTTTTCTTCTGTAAAAGTTGGAATGGAAAAGGTAATAATAGAATTAAGTTAAAATTGGATAAGATAGGAAGTTGAATGTAAAAAATGAATATATAACCATGTCATATATTCATGTAAAAGTGGTGACCTGGAATTATGTTGTCCACTGAAAAGAGTTTTTTTGTTTTGTAATCTATGTGAAAAACTTAATAAAACTTGTTTTAAAAAACTTCTATTTTAAAGTTTCAGCTGTTCATGCCCATTCTGGAACTGAATTCAACAGCACCTCAATATCAAAATCCAATTCTTTAGCTGGCCAATAGTTTCATATAAATAAGAAATAATGGGCCTGTGATTGAGAATGAAGCTCCCAGCATTGCTCATCAATGGTCAAGTTGATTGAGAATTCTAGTTCAGCAGTAACTAGAGGGTCACTGGTTCCTGCTCCTTAATTTTAAAAGTACTAGGAATAAGACAGAACTGAACAGGCTCCAAAAGACAAAGAAGAAGGGCAGAACAAAAGCCTATGATTATTACTTTCTTAAACTGGTCAGTTAGGAAAGACTGCAACCAGTGGTGGGATTCAGCCAGTTCACACTAGTTCAGGAGAACCAGTTGTTAACTTTCTGAGCAGTTTGGTAAATTGGTTGTTGGTTGTTCACACTAGTTCAGGAGAACCAGTTGTTAAATCATTTGAATTCCACAAGTGATGACCCGGGGGGGGATACAAAATAAACACAGTCACAAAAACCCAGTGAAGCCCCTTTTATTCCTTCACTTTGCTTCCCAGCTCCAAATATCCTTGATGGAAGACAAAAAACTCCACACAAGCAGTTTTCCCTCCAAGAAAGAGGGAAAAAACAACAGAAACCAGGCAAGATAAGGGCTGGAGCACGTCCACAGATAACAGAACAGACACTGGGAAGGACGCCAAACTCAGAGAGGAACCATAAACTAGAGATATTTCCACGCTTTGTTTCCAGCGCTCGCCCATATGCATGTCCGTCCTCTTATTCAGTTGTCACAGCTGCAGCCCATGAAGAGGATCAAGGCCCTCTCCTCCCGAGTAGACAATGTCTCTCCCTTATCCTCTCCTCCCTGGGTGCCCTAGGATGGAGAGGGGATAGGCCTGGGTCCTCCTCTGACTGTCCAGCCGGCCTCTGGCCTTTCCCAGCTTCCTCTACAACCTCTGGAGCCACACTTCCACTCCCTGTCGGCTGTTCCTCCTCTCCCTCAGAGTCAGTCTCCACCAGGGGCATGACACCACCACTGACTGAAACCAGCAACTATTGGGCCTTCTAAACCTAAGCTGGTGACTAATGGGAGCAAAAGTTAATGCTGATTTCACACAACCAAAAAGGTTGTGTCCCCTACAATAAAAGTCATTCTCCAGACTGGCCAAAGCTATTTGCATACCATGCCCAAGTGCAATCAAAGCCTCCACAAAGCCATCCAAGCAGAATACCATTAAGAAGTTGCATAAATCTAGCAATTATAATAGTATTAATACTGGTGAGCTCCAGAGTGATATACATTTGTCCTCTTATTTCCTGAATATAGTAGTTTTTTGTGCACTGAAATTGAGACTCAGTTTGAGAGGTGTTCTGGTTAAGGTAATAAGCTAGAAACCAGGAGATAAGAGTCCTTGCCCCAGTTAGGCACAAAGCCCAATAGAGTGACCTTAGGCCAGTCACTTTCTCTCAGCCCTAGGAAGGAGCAATGGCAAACCACTTCTGAAAATCTTACCCAGAAAAGGCAAGCAGGGATTCATCCAGGCAATCTCTGAGAATCAGACATGATTAATTGGAAGAAAAGTGCATTTGATATGTGCATATAAATGATTAAGATTTCCAAATAATTCATAATGGTTAATCATTAATTTTTTATAAAATATCCACAATACACATACACTTATTCAGTAAGGTTTGATCAATAAACAATAAAAGATTATTGAGAATTCTAGCAATCCCCCTCACCATTTTTTTACATCAAATATAGGCTCGATGTTTAAAGCTTTTACCATAAAACACAGGCTTTGTCTGCAATGTAAAGAAAAACAGACCTGTGAAATAATCTTGTATCATCAGTTCATCTGAAGACAGAGATTAAAGTTCGGTCCCAAATGTATAACCTCAGATATAATTCTCCCTTGATTATTATGAGCAAGCAGCTTTATGATAATCATAGATTCTACAAAAGTATTTAAAAAACCAGAAGTATCAGAATTTGACACACTATACACCAGGTAGACTAAAAGTGTTTAAGTCAAAAATAATACAGCTATATTATGGCTTCTATGTGCCTACAGAACACAGACCCATTAGAAACCATTCAATCAAGTTTCTTACATATTTCAGGTGCTACAATGGATCTCAAGTACCACTCTTTAGGGAAAGACTGGACTGGTATTAATAAAACTTGAGTGCAGATACCACCTGCACATGTTAGCTCTGGCGTAAATTAATTTTCAAATTAGTTTGACCCTGCAAGTTAAATTTCAATCTTTTTGGTGGAAATCTCCCTTAAGGTAGTAGAATTATTTCCTAATGCACTGATCTCTTTGGGTTTTGAACTAGCTAAATCATTCTTTAAGCAATAACCCAGAGGTGCTGATCTGCAAAATTATTGCAGCCAATCTCCATCTTACTTCATCCCAGTGACATACTTGAAGTGTTGTGTCTATCTATTACTTGTTTAAGATGGCACCTCAAAATACCACAAGAGCATTTGCATTGCCCTTCTATCTGCTTTTTGGGAGGGCAGATTTTACAATGCTCCTACAGAGCACCTTCTCTGCCCATGTGGTGAAAGGAAGAATAAGACAATCCATTATGTCTTGCTATGCTGCCTCTTATATAGAGACAATTGAGCTATGTGTATTTCCACATTTATAACACAATACCTAGGAGGACCAAGGATGACACTTCAACCTTCTATGGGGTGGATCAGGAGGCAGGGATGCTAGGTAGCAGAGCCAGATGTACCACATGGCTGTGATGGAAAGCAGAGGACTGCTTCAAGTGGGATGAGTCTGATTAAAGTCATGTTAAAATATTTAGTATACCATTTTAGGCACATGCATTGTTTTTTTTAATGTGTCTACTTTACAATTATCTCACTTTTTAATTTGTTATGTTCTGTGGCCATAAGCTAAATGCTTTTTTTTATCATTGTGGTGTAAACCAAGCTACTTCAAACTATACTATTTCCTGAAGCAAAACTAAAATAAAAACCAATTCATTATAAAAAAAACAGCTGAATAGAAAAACAAGTAAGAACTTATGCTGATGTCCCAAAATCTTCTTAAATCTATTTCCATCATCCCCTTGTAGTAGTACAGTATACAGTCAATTTTGTAACATCTAAGATTTAGATGTCAGAAGAAGGTCCACTAACACGTCCTTTTTGTGTGTGTTGAGAAAAGGATTCCAAACTAAATTCCAGATAAGGTATAACAAATGCCCTGTGATTAAAAGAGATAACGCAGAGCTTGTAAATTACAGATGCAGTAGTTTCACATGTCAAAGTAAACCATGGCTTAATCATGTGTTGAATAAATCACAATTGGCTGCAATTGCATCATCTGACAACCATACATGAAGGCTTAGCAAATGAGCAAAGTCAGTCATTGTAGTTTAAGGCATCTTTCATAGACTCAGTGAAATTCAGAAACTTTCATTTGCATTTTAAAAATTACATTGATTATAAGGCCATTCCAAAAAAAAAAAGTCTATTTCGTCTAGCCAATCAGCAGCCAGAGGTTTTAAAACATTTTTTTAATTAAACATTTGAAGTAATCAGAAGGGTTTCCCCTAACCCACTTCATTATTTTTTGTCCTCTTGACATTTCTCCTGTTTCTCCTTGACCACTAAGGAATTATATGGTTCAGCAAATAACTAGCTCAGGAGGACATGCCCCCACCTTATCTCCTTAATCTGTATGAGATCAAAGCCCTCCTTTGTTACCCCTGAAATTCAAATGGCATAAAGAAGACGTTATGGCTATGGCTTCTCTTTTTCTCAGCCCCTTGTGTGAGTTCAGCTACTGACTCAGATAGAAAAGGCTAGATTTTCCATGTAGTTAGGAATTCCTTCCCCACCCCCAAAATATACAGTAGAGCTCTGTGTGCTGGATTCAGAAATCATTATTCAGTCCAGCTCTAAAGAAATATTGAGCTGCTGTTACAAACATTTCGCCACGAAGACTAAAGACCTGGAGGATTTCAGACGGCTGGTTGGAAATTGTAGCCAAGTGCCTGACCTCAGTTCTGGAATCAGTTAAGTGCACAGAAGCTCTTCTGTGGGCTCCTCCAAACTCAGTTGGGGAAATGAAACCTGCAAACCTAGCTATATTCACATAGGAGAAAATCCAGTTTAACATTCTGGAGGATTCAGAATAAACCTGCGTAGGGTTGGGCTGCAGAGTTTACAAGAGTTTTCCTGTTATTAAAAAAGAGAGATTTTCAGCAACTGGGAGAATGTTCCCCTTAGCAGAGCAAGGTTGACAGAAATAAAAATCTGACAGTTGCCCTTGAACTGAGATCAGTTCAAACCCTTGAACTAAGATCAATTCAGGCCATTGCAGGTCATTGCTATGAAATGCCACCATTTATTGACATATATACACACATATATCTTCGGAAGTTTTTTCAAAAGGGCATCTTACAATCATGCAAGCTTTAAAAATAAAATAAAATACCTAGTGGTTTAATAGATAGCTCTTCCTCAACCAAACCAACCGACTTCATCAGTTCTCAAATTATGTTTCCCACCTATGAGTTTTGGTCTTTCAAATCAACCCTGGTGACCACATGGTTGTCTATGTGGTTTTCCTGCCAATATTCCTGGCAATAAAAAAGTGCTTCTTCCTAGCATTGAGAGAGAATGACTGGCCCAGAGTGATCCAGCTGGTATTACTGCTTCAGAGATGACAATAATTCAATCTCACAGCTCCCAGTCCAATGCCTTTAACTATTACACCAAACTGTCTTCTTAAATATGCCAGAATCTAAACAGGTGATTCACTGCCTTATCCTGCAAATGAGACTGTATACATGTATAAATAATAGTGCAGTCTCAGAAGTTAGATGCTCAGCATTCCTGGAAAACAAGCAGGTACCAATCCTATTTAGGATGCTATGAATATTCCTTTCTGAGGTATTAAAGATACTGATTTGTTAATGGATTGAAAGGACAGAAAAGAAAAGAGTAGAAAGACATGCAAAACTCAAAGACCCTTGAGAAGGTAGCTGATAATTTAGAATGCTTAATTGCTACCCTTGAATCCATGTATGCACCCTAACATATGACAGCACTCCCTTCTTTGCTTTGCAAATATCCCTGCCCTATTGCTTTTAGATGGGAGTTGGTGTTATTCCAGATTAATCACTCTAGACAGGATGAGCACGATTTTTGTGCAACTCTTCTACAGATGGCTCAATATTTAAATTCAAAAGAGACGCCGAGAAGGGAAGCAAAGGAGAGCGCCGGGGATTGGAGAATTGGGGAAATAGCAAGGAAGCAAAGCAAGCAAGCAAGGTGGGGGTGCCGGCTCCCTGACTGCCTTGGAAAGAAAGCAAAGGCATCGAAAGTGGGGTAAGTGGAGGGGGGGGAGGAAGGGGACCGCCCACTTTGCTTACCCCGGCCGTAGGCGAAGTGCAAGCGCAGCGCCTTGCCTTGGCGCACCAGGTTGATGTGCAGGTAGGTGAACCACACGGCGAAGGTGAGCAGCACCAGCAGCAGCAGCAACTTGAATTGCTTCCGGATCTTCTTCACCGGGAACCACAGCATCCTCCAGGCAGCATGCCCGGGGGGGTCCTATCTACCCCCGGGGGGTTGAGCTGGAGCGCTCGAGCCGTCCTTCCCGCGGGAGGATGAATGGGAGAGAGGAAGGGAGGCGACAGACGCGAGGGGTCAGCCCCTAACCCGGCCTCCGCGTCGCCTCCTCGCTGCTCATCTTGCCCCGAAGGCAAAAGCACTAAGCTGTCTCCCCCGCCGGTCGCCGGCTGTGTTGGTCGGGTTACCTGCAACGCCTACGGCAGCAGCAGCAACTTTGGTGTCTCTGGACTGGCGCGCAAACTTCGTTTCGGCGCTGTCCAGCCGAAAGGGCTGCCGATCGGAGGAGGAGGAGGAAAAGGAGGAGGAGGAGGAGGAGGAGGGGTGTGCTACCGAGAGCTGCTCCCAGAGGATGCGGGAATGGGTGGGGGATCTTAATGCTCTCCCCCAAAAAGCTCGGCCGCCTCCAACCAACTCCTGGCGGGAAGGGACAAAGGCATCCAGGCAGCAGGAGACTTCCTCCGACCGCGAGCGATCGAGCGGCTCGGGAATGGACAGCTCGCTCCCCCGCCGACACCTCCGGTTACCTGAGGCTCTGTGCATGAGGAAAAGCAGCCCGGAATCCCCGCCCCGCAACCGGGCTAATAAGAATTCATCCTCGGCAGGCAATGAATGGAGGGAGAGAAGCTGCCCAGAGAGTTTCTCCCCAGTCCCCGGCTTTTGAGCCTCTTTCTCGAATTATTGCGGCTCCTCGGCCTGGCACTTTTAGTGGCTTTTCGTGACGGATGCAAAGCCGGAGCTGCCGCGTTTCCTACTGCCGTCTTGCGCGCGCGGCTCCCAGCGATGCCCTGGCGGCATCATCGCCTCTTCGCCGTCGCTGCTCTGGCTTTGGGGCTCGAAGAGAGCAGCATCCGCACGCTGTGATGCAACCGAGCCTTGAAACGGGGCAGCCAGATGGGCAGCCCGACGGGACCCAATGGCAACCCTGTTTTGTTCGATCCGCCCAATCCTCTCGCTCAGGAGGCGGGTCAAAGGCGAGGTTTGGCTGTGAGCGGCGTTCATCTCCACGCCAACGTGCAAACATCCACCTGGGGAGCGGATTCCGTGCCTGCCTAGGCAAAGGAGGGGAATGGCATATTTGGGGGGCGGGGGAGGGAGAAGGCTGCCATCCTTCTCTTGCAAACCTCCCAGGCCTTCCATCTACATCCTGAAAGAGAAATGTGGCTGCTCTAGCTTCGGGGAGAAAAAAAATCTTCCCTTTTTCTGTGTATTGTTCGTTTGAGATGCCACTTACAACCCTACTAGGGCGTCCCCTTCGTGAGGGATGGTATCTTCCCAGCAGATGCAAGCTGGTACTCTATGAGAAGGGAGCAAGATTTTTCCAAGGTGGTAAAAGGCTGAGGATGCAGGCGGCCTTCTTTGAGATGGCTGCAGGTGAAACTGTGAGGTTGGCTTCCCTGGTGGCAGAATGCCAGAAACGGATGTATCCCAACAGTAAAGAGTTTTGCTGTGCGGCTCAGCCATTGTTTCTCTTGATATGGGCAAGTCAAACTCTCTGAAACCTGGGAGGTTTCAAGTATGCCCATCAGAGCTTCAATCAAGGCTAGACCTGCTTCTGAAAATCCTTCTGAATCATCAAGGAAATTGCTTTGCTAGAGCTCTTCAGAAATTAATTTGCAATAATTGACTTCAATTATTGTTGGTTATTGCATGCTGTAAAAAGTGGAATAGGCAAGAGTTGTTCTGAAATGTCTAATTTAGATCGCCCTCTCCATTCTGATTTCATAAATGCCGAGTACGATCAGGGTCAGCTGAAAACTGTTGCAGTCAAGGTGTTCTCAGGAGGACCCCAGTAAATATTTTATGGTTTCTCCTCTGTCCTTGATATTGTCCTCCTGTTTTGTAAGCAGTCATGGCTTTCTCTGGAGGCCAACACAATATCTGTTGATTTGACAATGGAGTTTAGCAAAGAATACATTAGAATGGAATAACAAATGAATGTGAAGGAGCTGTGACTACCTGCGTTAAAGCAAGAAGGTTTTCTTCAAAGATGTCAGTTGCAAAAGAAAGTCAAAAGAGGCACTGGGATTGCTCTTCATTCTAGATGGAGGAATTTTCACAGATGGCCAACAGAAGCAAAGGAACTCAATTCCTATTTCAGCCTTTGTCATTTTACCTCCCCCCCAAATGATGATTTGAGTATCTTAGACTAAGAATGAACACAACAGGTAAGGAAGGAAGTCAGAAATTATGTGGTAAATACTCTTCTAGCTAATTTGAATGGCTATGCCCTATGTCCTGATGAAATGCACAACAATATGGAAGGAACTGGTGGAAGAGCTCTAATGAGTTCTGTTCATTATCTTTGAGGAGATCTGGAGAATAAGGGAGATACCAGAGCACCACAGAAGAACAAATTTGGCCCCCTTCTTCTAGAAATGACGAAAGAGGATCCCAGTAATTACCTATCAGTGAGCTAACATAATACCTGAGAAGGTGTTAAAGCAGATAATAGCGCAGACTGTTTGTATGGAATTTGAAGACTTGCTATGTGTCATGTAAGACAAATCCTTCTCTGACAAGGTAATTCATTATTAGCAGGGGAATATACTGTAGATATAATCTGCCTTGATCTCAGAAAAGTTTTGACAAGGTTCCACGTAATATTCTCTTTGATGAACTCTGATAGTATGGTTTGCATTGGCACTACAATAAGATAGGTCCACATCTGGCTAGCTAACCATGTTCAGAAAAATCACTGCTAGCTTTACATCAAGATGGACAATCACAACCAGTGGGTCTCATCGTGTCATCCATGAGGCCATCATGAGGCCAGAATTCTTCAACATTGATTGGTAGATGCCTATCAGATTTTTGGATAACATGTTTGGCTAATACTAAGGAAGACTGGCAAGACTATAATATAATTTGAACAGATTGGAAGATTGGATTGAGAGAACAAAATTTCAGGGCGAATTTTAAGATATTATATTCAGGGGTGGGGGAATATAGAGCACATATATAGAGCTTCATGGCCTGGAAACAGTACATTGAAGAAGGACTTGGGTGCTGACCATGAAACAGCAGTGTGAGACAGCTTCTAGAAGGGCTGTTGCAGTCATGAATAGCATCATGAAAGGGCATCATGAAAGGGCCTTGGTGGCTCAGGCTGTTAATTGCCTGCACTTAAGCTCCAGCTGCCTACAACTGCCATAGGCTGGAATCCCACCAGGCTCAAGGTTGACTCAGCCTTCCATCCTCTCGGGGTAGGTAAATTGAGGACCCAAGATTGTTGGGGGCGATAAGCTGACTTTGTAAAAATGCCGCTTAGTAATAATAAGCAGGCATATACAATGGAATGAAGGCTATTGCTGAGCACACTGGGTTGTATCCCAAAAATTGTAAGCCGCCCTGAGTCTTTGGAGAAGGGCGGCATATAAATGTAATTAAAAATAAAATAAATAAAATAAATCAGAAGAAATGCTGTACAAAAAAAAACATAGTCCTTATTTTCTCTTCTGCATTACTGAAACCATATCTGGACTTTTGTGGACAACTCTGGCATCACTTTTTGAGAAGGGGCAGTTTAGATCATATTCAGTGGAGGGTGACAGGCTTAATACAGGGACTTGAGGACACAAGGACAGGCTAAAGGATCTTCAATCTGGAAAACAAAACAAGGGGAGTCATGATATTGGTGTTCAAATACATTAAAAGGTACCATGTGGAAGATGGTCAAGAATTATTTTCCATTGCCATAGAAACAAGGACCAGAAATAATGGGAATAAGTTGCACCTACCTACACTTCATTTAAAAATAAGGAACATCTTGATGATAAGATCTGAGCTTCAGGGAGATAATTTGCCTATGGAACCTCATGAGTTCTCTAATCCTGGACGTTTTTGTGAGCTGACCTTTCGGACTTTATCCTCAGACCTGATAGACTAAGACAGGTAATATGGACTGGGGTTGTTAGGTTTTGTTTTGGTAAAAGTGTTTTCTTGGCAAGAGCTGATGGCCACCAAACTGCTCTCTGGGTGAGAGCCAGAGAAGGATATTCTTGGGGTAGGGGAGACACCTTGTTGATATTGGTGAGGGGCACCCCTGGCAGACTGATGAAAAGAGGTTGGTTTGAAATGTCTGGCAAGAGGTAGATACTGGTTGTGGAAGTTGCTGTAAGGGAAAGTTGGAAGCAGAAAGTACATGGGCAAAAATCACCCCCAGAACCAAGATGACCCCAAGAGGGATAGGTTTTTTTGCTTGGATAGAGAGGGACACTCAGACTTAGGGGAAGAACACATGAGTCGTTTGTGTTATGATCACAGATGAGTGGGTTGACTTAATGTGTATTATCAAAATCTGGCTGGACGTGGAAGGTGGTAGGTTTTCTTTTGAGATGGGCTTACCTGGGTTTCTGGTGTGGTGTCAACCAAGAAGTCAGGATGGAGGTGGGGGGGAGTGACCATGGTTACCCAAGATTCTCTGTGGGGTTTCAGGGACCCTGGTCTGAAAATTAATGGATGTGAGACTCTGCTTGTTAGGTTGGGCTGTAGGGTTTCGCTGATATTGTTGCTATTATGCTTGTTTCTCTGCCGATATCAATCTACCTACCTTAGCATCTCCATTCTGTAGCCAGGCTGTTGGTGGTGTTCCCCAGGATGGGCCTGGCTGTGGGACTTAAGTTTGGCTTCTTTGGGGACAGGGTCTGAGACAGCTTGAGAGTTCATAGTCAATATGGCAACCATGGGCCTTTCGCAGGCCATTGAGGGTCTGACACATGACAACAGTCAAGCACCTTATTTGGTTTCCCTGCCACAGTAGTGGCAACATACAGTTGGGCAAGACTTCTATTGCTCCCCTGACATGGTCAGATCACACTGTGGTAGTTCTGCAGTTCTCTTATGCAAGCCCCACAGCAGGAGGCTGGACCTATTAGATCAGTCCACCTCCGGCAAATGATGAACCCTACTAGGTTCCAGAGGGAGCTGGGGGTTGTTCCTGGAAGTGTGCTCATGACCCATCTGAAGCTGCTTGGAATGAGAGGGTGCAGGGGTTTTGTAGCATGCAGCCTCTGTCCTCCCATGGAACCTGAAGTTCCTAGTTTAGAGAGCAGCTGAGGAAGATGGAACAGCTGAAAAGACTCCTAGATCGGGGTCCCCAATCCCTGGACCATGGTCTATTCAGAATTGGGCTGTGTGAGTGGCTGGCTGGAGTGTGCAGGTGGGCACAGCTCAACTTGCGCAAGTGGCATGCTGGCAGGCACTCGTATGCATGTACACCAGCCCACCGCTCACACAATTCAAGCTGTGCACCAGTTCGCACAACCCAATTCCCCTCTTCCCCCACTCCCAGGACTGGACCCAACCAAGCATGAAATAGACATGTTATTAGGTCTACCTCATGGCAGTGAAGGTGCTAAAACGCCTGGACAGAAAGGGCTCAGAGGGTTATCTATATGGTCACTGTGAGGAACATGCTAGGCCTACGGCAGATAAAGTCTCATAGATTCACTCCAAGTTGGACTCCAGCCTTGAAGCAAGTTCTATGAAGGTGACCGAGGTTCATTCTGGCTCATTCTGCTTTGGTTATCTAGGAAGACTTTGATCCTATTAGCCCTAAACAAATGGGACGGGTTCTAGGGATTCAGTCATCTGATTGGCCAAGACTTCCCAAGAGGTAAAATGGTTGTGTTGAATTTCTCTTGAAGTGAGGAGGTGGTTTTGTTGTTCCTTAAAGAGGAAATAAATAAATTCAAGTCCAAATATGCCCAAATATAATTTTATTTCTTGGGAGGGCTTTGGTTTTTCATATATTTGCAAGCAAATCTGGTATTTCTTAGATCCTGTTTTATTCACTTCTGCTAGCAGTGTTCACAAATTAGAAGTTGTGGAGAATGAAAGCCCAGATTTAATTCCTATTTTCATACTGCCTATGCTCCTGTTGAATCCATGTAATGTTAAAATAACTAATGAACCAAAACAAATAGGAATAATCTTAGTTTTGTGTAAGGAAAGCATGAAACTCAGCTACGTACCTGAGATCTGAGGGGTCAAACTTAAAAATACATTACATGTTTCAATCCCATGCATCCGATCCATCCTTTGTTTTTTGTCATTTAACTTTTATTTTTTTAACTTTTCTGAATAAATGGTTTCATTCTTATTATTTTAATATTTTCTTCCCTAGTCCCCTGCAGCTTTTCCCCCTTAGTTTTCCCTGAGCAAAATACCTTTACCTGCTTTTCTACTTAAGGCTGCAATCCTATACATGTCTATTTGACAGTTACCCTATTTAAATCAGTGCAATGTATTTACAGCTAAAATCTGGGTATATAAACTTTCTATCAAATGATTATTGGTTAGTATCATTAGAATGAGAATTTGTTCTTGTTTCAACCAAATACTGCACTTAAATCAATTTAGATAAGCAGTTTAGTAGTGGCAAGGACTGCTATAAATCCTAAGTGATCTTGAAATAATACATACATATCATTTCTTGAAATAATATACACATTATTTGTATCTATGTATAATATATACACGCATACAGTTTCATTGATTTGGAGAGATAGTAATGATCTGCCAAATCCTTCCTAATTTAGTTTAAACAAATCTGTAAACCTCCTAGTGAGAAGTAATGCAACTAGTCTCATTTTGTCTAAAATAAATGTTATCAGCCAATAATGAGGCTTAGAAAAGAAGCGTTATTATATTCATAACCCTATAATAATACAATACAAAAATAAAGACAAAAGCAATTGGCTTAAAGCAAATACTAATGTATGCAATTATAAATATAAACATATATAAATGTGTAGACATAAGGCTTTTTACATAAACTCTACCATACACTTTTAAATTGGGGAAATCAATGAAAAAAGATGTATTATTAAATATTATTAAATCATTTCCTCAGAACTGTAACTAACACTGTACCCCATTGTTGCAACTTCAATAATAGCAAGTTTCTGTTCTGTTTCTCTTTTTCTCTCTGTTTCTCTGATGTTAATGTTTTTCTTAAAATTAGCCAAGTACAAGTCGGAGGTGCCAGCCTATAATTCCTGCAGGCTTACCAATGACAGTTCAAATAACAGCTTCAACAAAGGTGAGGTTGACATTAACACTCAGGTTCCTGTTCCTTCCCTTAGTGATATTTTTGTGAAATGGCAGCGGGGTGTGTTTTGATATTTATGGAACCAGCAAGTCAGACAATGGTTTAGAAAAAGCACCATGCTTTTTAAATATTAACTGAGTTGAAAGATAATGATATGTATAAAATGTATCAATGAAAAGGTCTACTAATTTTCACAGAATACATGTTATTTTTTCCTTTTGCTATCAAAGAGTGTGTGTCAGATACTCCAAATCAACCTGGTTTACATGTTAGAAATATGTCTCCAGAGATGTGGGACAAAATCATATCAGGAATTCTAGATTAGCCTTCCAGGGGAACATGAATATTATTTTCAGAGTTGCCTAAATAACAGTAAATCTATAATCTCTTTATTTTGAATGTTATCTATTATGTCAGATTTCAGGTGGTATATTCAATCAGAAGAAGTTAGTTATTAAATTTATATTCTGCCCATCTCACTGTTGAGTGACTAAGCAGTTAACATCCACATCAGTATTTTAACACCAGTTATTGAATAATTCATTATAATTCAGTACCAACAAAATGCTAAATCATAGTCATACCTATTGCTAATCCAAAAAAAAAGGATGTATGAAGAAACCCTGATTATCAAAGTCTTTGTATCATTGTGATATTAAGTCATACTAGCGGTCCATTTAAAATGGCAGTACATTCATTTTGGCATTTTTTTGTAACTAAAAACTAAGCAAGATCAAATCAGGTTAGTGCTTAGGAGACCACCTGCAGTAGAACCAGCAGCTGAAGGTGAGGAGACCCTGATTTTGGGGGTGGGGGTTAAAAGCATTCTGCCTTAGAGTCCATGGGGTAGGTGGGAGTAGGAAGTGTTTGAGATCAAGCACTTGGATCTGTATCTGGCCATATCTATAGCTATAGCAATAGCACTTACACTTATATATCACTTCACAGTGTTTTACAGCTCTCTCTAAGCGGTTTATAGAGTCAGCATTGTAGAACGTTAGCACCCACCCCTCTTCTAGAAGGATGAAATAGTCTAGCAAATATTAAAAAGGCAGAATATTATATTTCCCTGGATGAGAAAAGGAGAAACATGTTTTTAAAGACAAGGCAGCTCCCTGCCCCCTTCAGCACCAGGATGATGGGATCAGGACATGATAGGATTAGCCCTCTACCCATCTCACCACATGACACTTTGCATCACCCAAGTTACCCCTGCATGGCCCCATGGGAGTCTGACACCTAATCAGGATATGTTTCTTGCCACAGGAACAGGAAGCAAGTTCAAAGCCCAACAGAGGTTATAAATCTCTCTCCCTCTCTCATCCATGTACTTTTTTGCCCAGGACCTCCATGTGGTCCCGTCCACCATTCAAACCATCCTTCCAAACAGTCTCCATGTTTCCAATGTCTTTCTTCCCACTTGGAACTGAACCCAGATGGACATTTCCTCCAACAGCATATTGCCCCCAACAGTCTGGGTCCTCATTTTACCAACCTCGGAAGGATGGAAGGCTGAAGCTGTTGCAAACCTCTTCCATATTGTAATGACCCAAACTAGATTTGTAAATTTAAAAGGAATATAGCTCAATTGAAGAAAGTCCTTACTTCTTTTAATCCCAATCATAATAGTATAAATATTTTAAAAAATAAAGGCTGTGAAAACAGTATTTTCTTGTAGAAAAATTCTTATAAATTCTTGCCATTTCACTATCATACCAATATTTTTTATCATACACTTTATGGACAAAACTCTAGCACAAATGATTTCCCAAAAAATTAAGGAGTAAGTATTATGTATGGGGAAGGAAGGTACAGATGAACATTTTACTTTACAATTTTTCACTAGCAAGTTCAGGTATAGCCCAGCTTTTGCTTTTTATGGTTACACAAGGAACACTGAACTCTGATCCCTATGTAAAACCGAACCCTAGAGCAGAATTTAAACCAGAGGTCTCCAAACTTGGCAACTTTAAGACTTGTGGACTTCAACTCCCAGAATTCTCCAGCTATGCTGGCTGGAGAATTCTGGAAGTTGAAGTCCACAAGTCTTAAAGTTGCCAAGTTTGGGGACCCCTGATTTAAACCAACATCTTGGTAAACACAGGATCAGTAAATAGAGGAGAACCTGGCAAAAGTAGTTCTCCACCTGCCTTATTCTTCACTCCTTGGGCTTTGAATTATGTGTCGTGTTTCCACTACAGCATTATTCACTTGAGATGCTGAATCACAAGCCAGTCAATCACATCTTAGCCTGGCATGTCATGTGAATGCAACCAATCAAAAGTTAGCTTATGATTCATGCAGTATGCTAAGCAAAACTAAATGTGATTGGGCTGTGTGAGGCTCAACCTGATGTAGGAATTCTTGGCTTAGGATGCTGCATGCCAGTTTGATCTGGTGGTAAGGCATCAGGTTAGAAGCCAGGAGTTTTAGTCCTTTCTCAGGCATGAAAGCCAGCTGGGTGACTTTGAGCCAGTCACTCTCTCTCAGCCCAATTCACTTCACAGGGTTGTTGAAGGGAAAATAGAAACAGGAATGAATATTAGGTATATTTTGTAGAAAGTTAGACCCACCCCTCTCCTAGAAGAATGAAATATTCTAGGAAATATTAAGAAGGCAGAATATTATACCTCCCTGGATGAGAAAAGGAGAAACATGCTCTTGGAAAGCAGCCCCCACCTTTGTCAATAGCCCCAGAAAGACTGGGCAATCCTATCTAAAGACAAAAGGCCTTCAGCTCCAGGGTGATAGGATTAGCCCTCACTCAAGATCCAAACCAGGACAAAGCCATTCAGCCATGATAGGAATTGCCCAACATCCTTTCAGAACAGAACCCTCTTCATTACATCATCACCCAGCAAGATTCAACCAAGCCTGGGACACAGAGAGCCTACAAGGTTAGCTGGACCCCCGCAAAGCCCCTGGGAGTCTGACAACCAATAGGATACATTTCTTGCAAGGCCCAAGAGAGGGTATAAATATATCTCACTCTCTACTACTCCATGTGGTTGTCTACCCAGAATCTCACATGCTTGGTGTTTCTGCTTCACCATCGAACCATCCTTCCAAGCTGCCTCCATGTTTCCAGTGTCTTTCTTCCCACTTGGAACTGAACCCAGATGGACATATCTTCCACCTGTTTGATGCCTTGAGTTATTTGTAAAACTAAGGAAGGCAAAATAAAAATAAATTAAACCAGTACATTAAGCCATAATATGGCTTGTTGTTTGGGCTTAGCATATGTATTTTTAAATTACATTTATATGCCCTTCTCTCCAAAGACTCAGGCGGCTTACAATTTTGGGATGCAACCCAGTGTGCTCAGCAATAGCCTTCATTCCATTGTATATGCCTGCTTATTACTAAGCGGCATTTTTACAAGGTCAGCTAATTGCCCCCAACAATCTTGGGTCCTCAATTTACCTACCCGAGGATGGAGGCTGAGTCAACCTTGAGCCTGGTGGGATTCGAGCCTACAGCAGTTGTAGGCAGCTGGAACTTAAGTGCAGGCAATTAACAGCCTGAGCCACCAAGGCTCATTTTATGAACAGTGCGGTTGTTAGATTCAGGAATTAATGTGTGAATCCACAAAATAGCATCAATTCAGTAAAGTCGGTTAAATTAATCAAGGCTATATTGTGGGGACACATTCAGTTCCTGTTGGTAAATGGATACCTTCTTTTTCTTTCAGCTCCCCATTGCTGCCTACTAAAATTTCATTTAACCAAGTGAAAACTGCTCCCCTCCAACCAGCAATCAATAGGTTGGCTAGATGCTGAGAACTGTTTTTGCTTTCTTTCTTGTTGCTTTTCTCCGCTGTTGACATTTTCAGCGGCTTAATTGATCGAACAGCCATTTCTCCAGAGCCTCTTCTGTGATATAAAAGCTGCTTGGCTTTGATGCCAGTTCTTTCTCCTTTTTACCTGGCAGCAGAGAGGAGGAGAAAAGGGACAGGAGTTCCTGTGACCTTCTTATGATTTGATGTTGAACTGCTTAGAAACGGCATTAATAATATGCAACACGCTGATGACGAATTCCATGGATGGTCTTTAATTTTGGATGGAGTCAAATCTACCACTTTTGTTAGCACTAGGTGGATGCATTGCTGTTCACTTTGTGGCAGGTCTCCTGTATTTCAACATCTCCAATCTGTATTTAAGGTTTTTCAAACCATTCAAGCCTCATACCTGAATACTTGATGAACCACTAAAGGAGTTGAGATAGTGCTTGCTGTACTGTGATTAACACCTTGCAGTGGAAACAATGGCTATGTAAATCCACTCTGCCTCTCACAGTCTGCAAGGGACTTGATAACCCACCTCTGACTCCTTTCATGCACTTTTACAGAGCCTGAAGTTGTCCATCTTTCTCAGCCCTTAGGGTTCCTTCCAGACAGCCTGAGTTAAAACGTTGTTCTCCAGCCCCAGCAGAAAAGTCTTCCCACATAAATTTATTGGTCCCTATTGCAGATCCCTATTCTCTCACTGTAACACAGCTGGCACAGAGTGCAATGCTCATTTATTTATTGCAGCAAATACTTGAAGGAAAGAACTTGGTAGAGATCCCTGGCTGGTTTCCCTTCCCACCAGGTGTCCTTATTAGTGGGAAAAACAAGCATCACTCACTTTCCTTAATATGGGGCAAGATTGGATGAGTTTAGACAGATGTTTAGAATGCTGCACCTGGCCAAAGGGAGTTTGGGCAGGTGGGAGGACCTTTTCCTATGGTCCTGGCAACACTTTGTCTGTGTCTGTCACATGTCCATTGGACTATTACTGGCCACAAGTTTACAGTATCAGAGCCATGTTCAAAAATAACCCAGCTGACAGATTACAGATGCAGAAGTGGGCTGTCAGCAGGTGATCACATTCTAGTTTTGGCTTTGTGGCCAGCAGCCTGTGGAACTAGCCAGTGAACAGCCATCAAGAATATGCAGCTGACTAGCAATGTATAATAACAGCAGCCATCTCTGTGTTGACAAATTGAAACAAAGTAGGCAAAATAGAGCTAACCCTCAACATAAATAAGTATGGTTCTGTTGGAAGAAATGTCCGTCTGGTTCAGTTCCAATCCAGGAGAAAGGCACTGGAGACAAAATGGAGGCTGGAGGCTGATTGGAAAGAGTATCCATTTATTGATGAAGCAGAAGCACCAAGCATGTGTGATTCTGGGCATCTGATCACATGGAGTTAAGAGTGAGAGGTTTTTATACCTTGTCTTCGGCTTGAACTTGAGCTTCCTGTTCCTGTGCAAGAACATGTATTCTATTGGCTGTTGCAGGGGCTATGTAGGGATCATAGCTGGCTCTAAAGGTTATCTGAGCTAACTCTGGTTCAAGTTTCTGAGGGTGATGCAATAAGTAATGGCTTTGCCCTGTTTTGGCTCTTGGGTGAGGACTAATTTGCCTTTGTTTAGACTTTGCTGCAGGGAGGGATTGCAGGGATTACCAAATCTGCATTTTTAAAAGCTGTCCCACTCTAATTCTACTTGGGGGCAGGGAGTTGGGGCTCTGAGTTTCTATCTTCCTTAAGATTTTTATTTCTCTTCTGCACAAAATGGAGTCTAAGTGATATTTTTTAAAAGTAATTTTGATTACCAAACAAATTAGATGCCCTCTCATTTAACTTCTGACTGTATACTGTATTATAGCCATCCTGTAGACAGAATCTGTCAAGTAATAGCTGTCAACCTTTAGTTATGCAAGGCCCTACTCTCCTCCAGATCCTTAATTGTACGACTTGTTTTCTGAGAACATATAGTTCTCACAGGTACCATATGGGATGATATTGGTAGATGCAATATGATGATGATCACAGGTAGGACAATTCTCTTGGCTTTGCCTGCCCCATCGATAATGAACATTTCCCCTCCATGCCACTTTATTATTCTTGGAGTGAAATTTTATACACAAGTCTTTTCCACTCTAATGTCTGAATTGGATACATTCTGTCAGAAGATCATATGGTTTATTACTCAGGACATGAAAAACAAGGAATGGTGTGGCTTTTATAATCAGAAAAGAAGTAGTAAATATTATATTTGCTTACCAGGTACTCAATAACCAAATAATATTAATTAGACTTGTGGCATATGGTATCTTTTAATATGATGACTATCCAAATTTATGCTCCAGTCACTCATTAAAAAAAGGGAATTGAAGAGTACTGTGGTCAGATTCAATCTGAAATTGACAACTTGTTCAAGCAAGGCGTGCTGCTTGTGATTAGGAATGGAATGATAAAATTGGAAACAGCAAGGAAAATATAGTTGGACTGTACACCTTGGAAACAAGTGAAATGAGAGAATGATTTATCAGTTTCTGCCAATCCAATTACTTCTTCATTACAGTCTTTAAACAACTGAAACAATGCCTACATACATGCACATCACCAGATAAAGTGCATAAAAATGAAATTGACTATTAATACTGGCACAAGGAGGTGAAAGGGCTTAGTTATAACATCAGAAATGTGACTGGAGGCTGACAGTATAACATATTACAAACTGCTCAGGTGCAATTTCAAGTCAAACTAAAGTGGATAAGAAAGTCAATCAGTTTCTACAATATAATCTTGAACATATACCCACATTGTCAAGGAGAACATCAAGAACCACTTTGAAGTTCTGAATCTCATTGATGGAAACACAGAGGAACTGTGGAATGAAGTAAAAAAAGGTTGTTAAGAATTAATGTGAAAATAAATTTCCAAAGACTAAAAAGCAGAAGAAAGCAAACTCGATCTGAACAGACAGTGGATAATTGCCAAGAAGGCGTACAGAAGCGAAAGCCAAGAAAAGCAAAGATCTCAGGAATAAATTTAACAAAGCATTTCATGAAGTCATGAAGATCCACAATGTCTAAAACAGTGGGGCATTTTCATGCTTTGATTAATGGGCCATAAGGATGAGCCTTTAGCAGAGAGAATAGTTTCTCAGTTAGTCGTTCCATTATCATTATTTATTTATTTATTATAGTTGTATGCAACCCATCTCCCTGAACAAAGCAACTCCGGGCAGTGTACAATAGAATGAAGTCATAGATATAAAAACATTTCAAATGTGTTCTGTTTCAACTGGACTAAAATGAATGCTATGGAGTCTTAGGCATCATTTGTGCAGTCATATAAGCAATGGGAAAACTTTGGCTAGACAGTAAATTATCCCTTTTTGTCATATGGTGAGGATAGCTGAGCAGTAGAAGTCAATCTGCATCAAACTGAGCATCTAAAAACCAAAGGCAAAAGCGTCTATGGAGATTCTCAGTCATCCAAGTCATGGTTGTCCCAAAGGTGCTTTTTTTCAAGAGACAACTGGACTTTCTGGTTTTTCTTTGAAAACATTTCCCTTCTCATCCAAGAAGCTTCTTCAGCTCTCAAGAGAATGATGAGCTGAAATGATGAGAAGCAAAACATCTTCAAAGAAAAACCAGAAAGCCAGTTGCCTTTCAACTTTCTGGAGATGGTTTTACCCATAACATAACAAAAATATGAGTTTTCCGCTTGGGAGAAAGCTGTAGTAGAAATTATGTGCAGGATTTTGATTCGGTTTTTTTGATCAATTCATTCCTTTCAGTGGAATTATTGAATTGCAGGATCACTTAGTTGAGGTGAATTATATCAGGTGACTTTGAATAGATCTAAAAATTTGATGTATATATATATGCTATTTAATCAAATCAAATCAAATATTTAAATCAAAACATTGCTGACGTTACTCTTTTTAACAGACCCTGATGTTTTGGTATGCTGTCTAGTAAATGGAGCTTATGCTGAGAGGAGGGGGGAGAGGAGGAGGGAGAAGAAGAAGGAGAAGGAGGAGAAATGTGTATACCATCCAATTCATATGTAAAAACACAGGTGGGAAAAAAGCAATATTACACTAGAAAACAAGACACAAATGTTGGCAAAAACTGGGCATTAACATGAAACAGACCTATACTACATATAATTAGTCCTTTTAAAAAAAAATTCATATTTATATCCCGCCCTTCTCCGGAGACTCAGGGCGGCTTACAATTTTTGGAGCACAACCCAATTCGCTCAGCAATAGCCTTCATTCCATTGTATATGCCTGCTTTTTATTACTAAGCGGCAGTTTTTACAAAGTCAGCTTATTGCCCCCAACAATCTTGGGTCCTCACTTTACCTACCCCGAGAGGATGGAAGGCTGAGTCAACCTTGAGCCTGGTGGGATTCGAGCCTGCAATAATTACAGGCAGCTGGAGCTAAGTGCTAGGCTATTAACAGCCTGCACCACCAAGGTCCTTGACCTATGACTGGTTGCTTAGCAACCATTCAAAGTTACAATGGACCCCCTACCCAAAAGCTATTTATGACCCAGTTTCGAAGTTATGGCTGCTACAGAAAAAACTTTGTAAAAATCCTTTCAAAAACTGAAATGCAGGTCTATTGGCATTTTCAAATAACTAAAAGTTAATAAGAACAAGAATGATCTCAGTGGAAGTCACAGTGATTCTTAACCCCCCAAAACGTAAATGCTTGCTATTTTTATCTCTAATAGTGATTTGCAACAGAAAACAAGGAGATTAATCTCCATAAAATTTTCTGGATTCTGCTAGAGATCCCTTTCTAAATATTGGTTTTCTTGGGACATGTTTTGGTGAAACAAATGAATGCATCAGTGAAAAAGAGTGACTAAGGCATCAGGCATCATTGGACATAAAAGATGCAATTGGAAAGTGAAAATACTAAGAATAGTGCCATATTATAAGAAAAACATTTGACAGAGTCAGTTTGGTGTGGTAGTTAAGTCATCAGGGTAGAAACTGAGAGGCCTTGAATTCTATTCCTGCCTAAGGCACAAAGCCATCAGGATGACCTTGGGCCAGTCACTTTCTTTCAGCTATAGAAAGGAGGCAATGGCAAACACATCTGAAAAACCTTGCCAAGAAAACTGCAAGGATTTCTCCAGGCAGTTTCTGAGAATCAGACAAGAAAAAAAAAACAGGAAAAGCAAAAAAGAAAGGTGCAAATGTGCCTTATTCCCAATGACAACTTTATGAAACTGTTAGAACTGTAACTGTCAGGTGCAAGCAACCAGGTTTGTATATGAAAATTCAAATCTATTGATTTATTGCTGAAGCCTATACTAATGAGTTGCACCAGGGTAAAACTCAGTAAGGATCAACAGCATTCAAAGTGGGCTGGACTTCCTCCTCTTGTAGCTACATATGGACTCTAAACTGTTGCCTCATTTATCTCCTCCCTCTGCCTTTGCCAGTCTCTCTCTTCTGCAGTAACACAGGGTACTGTTGATTACAATGCTGCACACAGCCTGTTTTCTTGGTCACATTTTCTTTTGTCAAAAGCAGAAGTTATCATCTGAACTTAGAACTAACATTCAGCATCTTCTGAAAGATGTCCAGTACAATCACACCGAGATGGCCATTGACCTACTCTCTGCTATGCTCCTCATGGTCCCTGGTCTCCACCACTCATGCTGAGATTCTCTCTTATGTTATGTTGCCAGCACAACACCATTTTCCTTTTATTATAGTGTCTCCAGTCCTGCATCTGGATCTATGCCAATAGCGGCTGACTGGATTGAGGCAGCATTTAACATTTTCAAAATAAATTCTGCCTATACTTTCTCGTGTGGCCGCAAATTAAAATACAGCCTCAGAAGAAGAGGAAGTTCCATCAGGCAGCAGCATCTGGCCAATCCTTTGTGAGCTCAGAAGCTAAGCAGGGTCAGGCCTGATTAAAACTTGAATGGGAGATCTCCAGGGAATAACAAGCTGTCAGAGAGACTAGGAGGTAAGCAAACAAAGAAATCCTAGAAGGCAAGGAGAAACCAATTCTGCATTGTTTCTAAGAAATGACACAGAATTATCCCTACAGCAGCTAAATATCAAATTGGACTTGAACAAACCTTTGCCCAGAAGAAAACCCTGGTCTCAGCCTTCATTCACATATTCCATTGTCCACTTTCAATTCCTGTGAAAAATAAGGTTTGGAATATTGCCCAGAGGGAGACTTCTAATCTAAATATTAATTGATAAGGTGACATTTTAAGACTAGATCTAATTTCTCCCCTCCCACTTTTGACTCTTACTGAAAATGCAAGTTAGATATTCATTCAGAAATGTTCAGATGCCCATTACTGTGATGTCAGTATTCTTAGAGCAGACTCTCTGAGATGAATGCGCTGTTTATTCAGTTGTTGGCTATTATGAAAGGACAGCAATTTGTTAATTTATTATTGTATCTTTTACTGTGAAGGGAAAGAGTGGTTGTCAGCTCTTTTAAAAATTGTTTTTGGGTTACAGTCATATAATTAAAGGTGATAAGCTTCATGTATTGGTATTTTGAGTTGATGGGAATACCAATCTTTGCTTTTAGATAGTAGATAGCAGAACTCTTGAGCCAGCCCTGGCCCTGGCTGTGTACTGCCCCCTTTTCAGTCTTTGAAAGTATAGCAGGCAAAATATGAAGTTGGAATGGTAAACAGAGGAAAGAAAACTTAATCTTCTGCTGAAATAAAAGTGAAATATCCTTCAGTCCAGGCTCAACTCTTGGTGACTTCAGCTAATAAGAAGAAAAGCACATAGACCTGTCTGTGGTTTTCTTCTTATTTATCACCCATCTTTATTATTTCTTTTTATAAACAACTCAAGGTGGTGAACATATCTAATACTCTTTCTTCCTTCTATTTTCCCCGCAACAATCCTGTGGGTGAATTGGGCTGAGAAGTATGACTGGCTCAAAGTTACCTAGCTGGCTTTCATGTCTTAAGTGGGATGAGAACTCATGGTCTCCTGATTTTGTGCCTTAACTAACTAACTAACTAGCTAACTAACTAGCTAACTAACTAACTAACTCTCTCTGTCTCTTTCTCTATCTCCCCCCCCTTTCTGACGCTGGTTTTGCCATTGCTACCTACTGAAAGTTTTTGCTGCTTCCCAGTCTAGTCATGTCATTTTCTGAAAGTCTCTTTTCTGAGTATTATCCAATTCTCTCCAAGCCCAGACAAGGATAATTAGATTTGGTGATATCTCTAAAAGTCCTCTAACAGGAATGAGGGATATTGGAATTCCAGGCTTACGTTGGGTTGACCTCTCTCAAAGAATGATTAAAGCAACTACGTTAACATCTGGTTGAACAGAAACTAGACCATTTATATACCTTTAATAAAAGTTGCTCTTTACATTTTCTCTTCTTCCAGAAAAATAGAGAATGAACTCTTAGCTTTTCCCAATCTGATGTGCATTCATGCTCAATAATAGAATATTAGTGCCATCTCTTGGTTATTAGCAGTAACTACACAAGCACTGTACTCCTTTCCTTATGAAATGTAACAAGGCAAAAATGGGCTGAGTTATTTGGCATGTCTATTAAGCCCAACTGTGAAATTAGAGAGGGTAGAAAGTTGACTTAAATCTACTTTTGAGATGTCCTGAACAAAATTAAATTTGTACCTAAGGCAAGCCCTAAAGAAAATTTGTTAACCAAAAGTTTGTTTAGCTAAAACCAGAAAAGTTGTTTCACATAGCAACCTTGTTATCTTTATCTTACTTCTGTTCTGCTCAGGCTACTTGGTTACATAATTATTCTTCTACTTTATGCTGGCATTTGTCTGTTTCATAAGCAAGAATTGCTCTGTGTACAGGGAGTAGAAAAACATTTTAGAATGAGATAATTCATTACTGAGTCTTATATGAGGGAAATAAATGTCTCTTATGAGCTGTATTTCACCTTAGAAATATATGAATAGCATGCATCTTCCTTTTGCTGTGACAGTTTTTGTGACTGAGTATGTCAAGTATAATTGACAAGTATTCCTTTATAACTGTCTGAGACTGCCAGGTCCTAACACAGAAATAAAATGTCTGAATTATTCAAAGTGCATTAAGCAAAACCAAGGCAACAGAAGAGATCAATGGTATGTCTCCAAAATCTTAATCTCTAAATGGATTTTGGATGGCATCACCTTTTATTTTTGTTTTTAAAACTCTGCTCCAAAACTGATGACCGATCTGAACCTGTAAATCCAGATGATCATTAGGAGCTCCAAGCAATGAAAGGGATGGGTCTGATGTGTAGTAGAAAGAAAAGAAGAGGCTGTTTAACATTTTTCCCTCTCTAAGACCCATTTGCAAATCTCTCTTCAGGAGAGAAAACTGAGGGGAAAAGAGAAGGGGAAGAAAGGTTAGCTAAAGCTTCAAGGTACTTTTCCAAAGCTTAAAGCTGTTATGGGGGTGGGGAGAGATAAAGCATATAGTACAATAAAAAGAAAGGAGAGCATTCAGTTATGTCTACTTCATGACATTTGAGTGGACATCTTTTTAATGGCCTAACATTATGTGGGTGGCCAGAGGCTGTTGTGGGCAGTGTGAAGCCATAATCCTGTTGTGCTTGTTGAGAATTTTGACTGCCCCCTCTTTTTTTATTTTATGACATTTTAAAGGCTGTTTTGAGATTTCACCTTTTTGGGGATAGTTCCTACTTCAGAATGTCAGGAAGTCATGTGACCAATTTTTGGCAGCTTGAACACAGAGATTGGAAGGGTGTCTGAATATTATTTGGGGAGGGGGCTGGAACCAGTGGTGGGATTCAAGTTTTCATTAATACCAGTTCTATGGGTGTGGCTTGGTGGTCGTGGTGTGGCTTGGTGGGCATGGCAGGGGGAGGATACTGTAAAATCTCCATTCCCCCTCCTGGGGAAGGTTACTGCAAAATCCCCATTCTCTCCCCACTCCTGGGGGAAGGTTGCTACAAAAACTCATTCCCTTCCCACACCACTAACCTGCTTTCCAGCTCTGTTCTCCTGTGCAGGGCAGCAAAAGAAGACCCAGCCAATCAGCGGGGACTCGGGAGGGAATAGATGGGGGTGGGGCCAGTCAGAGGTGGTATTTGCCGGTTCTCCAAACTACTCAAAATTTCCGCTACCGGTTCTTCAGAACTGGTCAGAACCTGCTGAATATCACCACTAGGTGGAACTTATCTGGCTTGCAATTGTTTCAGAAGACTGTAAGAGGCTGTAAAGTAAGGGGAAACCCTATCCCAATATAGCCCCAATAGAATTAAAGGAAACTTAAACTCAGCCTGCCCACCTAGAATTGGCAGAAATCATCAAAGCCTAAGGAATTCAGATTCTGCACAAATAATAATGGATGGGAAAGTTTTCCTCTCTCCTTGTCTCTCTCTCTCATACATACACATGTTTTGTTAACAATGGCTCTCCTTTCTCTTTGCTGTTTGACTGCTTTTTAAATTGTTATTTTACTATATGTGCTGATCCATCACACCAAAGGGTTCACCTTTCATCTTATTCATTGTTAGCTGCCTTGTTAAAATGTTTTTTTAATTCTGCCTTTATTATTTTTATAAATAATTCAAGACAATGAACATACCTAATACTCCTTTTTACTTTCTATTTTTCGCACAACGATCACTCTGTGAGAAGATAAGCTGGGCTTTGGAGGTTTGGAGAATCATGGTGGGGGGTACAGGGACAAGCCATTGACTACAATGGAGCCAGTGTGGATTAGGATCTTTTTGTCCATTTATTTATTCAAGATCTGAGTTGTGGTTTTGGTATCTTGATGCTAATTTTGTTCTACCTATATCGTATCCTTGTGTACAGATGTGGATGTAGATGTGTATTAGTCCCTGGGAAAGTAATTATTGAGTTAATGCCTGAAGAACATTTCTTTTCTTTTTTCCAATTGTCTTCTCTTTTCATTTAGTTCTTTAACCTTAATGTACATTATAAAAGACTTGAATTAGATTAACTTTAATTAACTAAATGAGTTAGTATTCTCATTCTGATGGGGAATTCAGCCTACGGTGTTCTCAGCTAGACTGTTAAGCTATGGGATGATACAGAAGTACTAGGAATCTTTACATAAAATAGCACCCAGCAAGGAACGAGGGGGAAACCCACATACACATAAAAAAATCCAAATCAAAAATGTAAAAACTAAATCATGGCAAATGTTATGCCATCATGAATCCCATCTTCAGTCAGAGCATATACATCCTGTACTAGAGGGGACAAAGAAGTCTTGACAGGTTTCCTAAATCCCAGGAGAGATGGAGCTGGCTGAATATGTCCTGGGAGGGAAGTACAAAGAGCATCCAAAAAGCTTGCTTCTGAGGTTCTGCCACATGGCCACATCCTGTAGGGATGGGACCTGAAGGGAATTAATTCTGTTTGAGCTGGACAGACAGAAAGATGAATAAAGGACAGTGATGGCGAATCTATGATGTGTGTCAAAGATGACATGCCAGGACATTGTAGGGGTGACACAGGTTAGGCATTTGACACACTGATCCACCAAAAGGTCCCTTCAGTGCTACAGAAGAAAATGGTCTGTCTTTGGACAGCCCTATGTACAGCATCATCAGCCATTCAGTCATGTCCGACTCTTGGCTATTCTAGGGATCAGCACGCTCCATGCCCCTCTATCTCACACTGCCTCCTTCAGATCCACCATGGTCATCCCTGCGTCATCCTTTATGGCAAGGGCCTTCAAACTTGGCAAGTTTAAAACTTGTGGACTTCAACTCCCAGAATTCCTGAGCTGACATGACTGGAGGAGGGATTCTGGGAGTCGAAGTCCACAAGTTTTAAAACAGTCAAGTTTGAAGATCCCTACTTTATAGTGTCCAGCCAGCCCGTTTTCCTTTTTCCGCTGATCATTCCCAGCATGATTGACTTTTCCAGTGAGTCAGCTCTCATGACACGACCAAAGTATGACAGCCTCTGTTTGGGCGATCTTGGCTTCAATATTTTTGGTGAGGTTCAATCCAGGAGTTGTTATTTTTGCTGTTTGCGGGATGCATAATAGCCACCTCTAGCACCACAGTTCAAAGTCATTCACCCTTCTCCTACCTGCTTTTTTCAGTGTCCAAGTTTCTCAGCCATAAGCTATAATTGGAAAAATTATTGTGTTAACTAATCTGCACTTGGTTGTGAGGCATTGATGTCTTTATTCTTTGAGGTGTTATTTATGCCAGGCATTATAGTTTGCTTTTAGAGCCCAGGAAGATGAATTCCTTTATTGTTTTGATGTTTTCATTGTCAATCTCCACTTTGACCTTTGTGTTCTCTGTGGTTGTCAGAATTTTTTTTTAATCTTAAGGTGCAGTCCGGTTTTTACACTTCCATCTTGCAGTAATCTAAGTGGAAGGTAACTAAAGTATGAGTGTCTATGAACAGAATTTTCTAAATCTGGAACAGATTTGAGTGGCACAAAAGATATACAGTCTTAGCCACAACTGCCACCTGCTCTCTTTGAGCAGCAGTTGTGTGTCTAGGAGGACTGCCAAATTGCAAACCATCTCTGAACAGGAGATAAAACTTTATTCAGAATCAAAAATTGTTTCTATTTTGCATTATCAAGTGTAATGGTATGAGATGATGATCTGGGGGATGAAGGGAAGAGATGCTGCCTGGGAAACTATCAGACAAGAAAGGAAGCAGCCCCCAATGACTTAATGGTCAGAGGAAGAAACCTAGGAACAGCCCTAATTGATCACATGTTTAAAAGTGGTGGCAGGAAGCTTGTAGAAAGGCTACACTGACAGAATCTGCAAGATTCTGTCAATGTAGCCTTGCATTTCCTATGGTTTACCCTGGAGGGCTGATATCAGGGCCACAAACTCCAAATTTTATTTATTTAGTTATTTATTTGATTTGTCAATTGCTTACAAGATAATAGATATAAGTATAAACATGAGGAAGAATACAGGAAATAGGTACGAATAAATGGGGACAATGGGAAGGGATGGTAGGCATGATGGTGCACATATGCACGCCCCTTACAGACCTCTTAGGAATGGGGTGAGGTCAATAGTGGTTAGTTTGAGGTTAAAGGAGTGGGGGTTAGAGGATGTAACAACAGAGTCAGGTAGTGCATTTCAGGCATTGACCACTCTGTTGCTGAAGTCGTACTTTGCGCAATCAAGTTTGGAGCGGTTAACATTGTATCTGTTGTGTGCTCTTGTATTTTTGTGGTTGAAGCTGAAGTAGTCATTGACTGGTAGGACATTGTAGCAGATAATATTGTGTGCTATGCTTAAGTCTAACCATAGGCGGTGTAGTTCAAGGTTGCCCAAGCCCAAAATCTCAAGCCTGGTGATATAGGGTATTCTATTGTGAGCAGAGGTGTGTAGTACTCTTCTCATGAAAAACTTCTGGACTCGCTCAATTGCATTAATGTCTGATATGCAGACATTGCTCTATATTGAAGGATATTGCTCTCTCTCTTAATACATACAACATGATACATACCATATTTTTGTTTTCTCTGTAAATACATACATCATATGTATAGATGTCTTATCCCATGAAAGGATGGGTCTTGGTGTAGTGAGTAAGAAGACTGCTTGACATTCTCAGCATTTGCAGCTGCTCCAGCCTGAAGCAAAAGAACACCAGGAAGGACGGATGAGATTCTAAAGCGTTGCCAAGGTATTCTCAATCTTCAAGACCAAGCTTATTTATAGCATATATATATATATATATATATATATATATATATTATAGAGATAAAGCATATAGTACAATAAAAAGAAAGGAGAGCATTCAGTTATGTCTACTTCATGACATTTGCAATCATGAGTGGACACCTTTTTAATGGCCTAACATTATGTGGGTGGCCAGAGGCTGTTGTGGGCAGTGTGAAGCCATAATCCTGTTGTGCTTGTTGAGAATTTTGACTGCCCCCTCTTTTTTATTTTATGACATTTTAAAGGCTGTTATGACATTTTAAAGACATATATATATATATATATATATATATGGTATTTAGGTTTCTTTGGTTGTTTTCCATGTAATAGTTGTGCTTTTATAGTGACGTTTCGGTAGAATCCCATCTGCCATCTTCAGACTTGTCTATTGGGTTCTTTATTAATCGTGTGTTTCAGGCTTGGCAGCCTTTGACAGCCTGAAACACATGATTAATAAAGAACCCAATACACAAGCCTGAAGATGGCAGATGAGATTCTGCCGAAACATTGCTATAAAAGCACAACTGTTACATGGGAAAATACCCAAAGAAACCTACATACCATATATATAAATACCCACGAAAACATAAGAAACACACACACACACACACACACATATATGACATTGATATACATATATCTATCTATATCGATCGACATTGCTCTATATTGGAGGGACTTGGAGTTTGCTCTTCTCTATACCAGGTACTGGATCAGCACTTCTGAGATGTACTGAAATCTTCAGTGATTTGATAATACCAATTCCTCTTAGCAGCATTATGGAAATGTTAAGTCTTTTCTCTGTGGAGCAAAGTCCCTTGTAACAGAAAACAAACACTGGATTCTCCCAGGCATGAAAAAAATCTTGTAGTTCATTTTTCTCTAGCTTTTAGGGCTAGGGATGAAAACAAAAGCAGACTCTTTGAACTAAAAAGTAAAAAAGCAATTTCTCAAAATAAAATATCAAGTCAAGGAAGAAAAGGGGTCAGGGTGCAGCAGTTTGCACGAACAGTACATTCATCATTATAAAGGACAGCCCCCCCCCCCGAAATCTGTCTTTAGATTAATTTATTTTCTGGGTTTTGCTCCTGTATTTTCCTTTATAACACAAAATTAAAAACATTTTTTGAATCCTTATGGACCTCTTTCAGACTGCCCCCTCCTTTTCAGGTTTGTCCTATATGATTGCTGTAAGCAACAAACTAAACAGGCTATTCCCTAACTTGGGAAGTATCTGGCTCTGGCTTTTTTGAAGTAAGGCTTTCCAAGGCTCACCAAGAGCCTTGGTGGTACAGGCTATTAAATGCCTAGCACTTAGTTCCAGCTGCCTGTAATTATTGCAGGCTCGAATCCCACCAGGCTCAAGGTTGACTCAGCCTTCCATCCTCTCAGGGTAGGTAAATTGAGGACCCAAGATTGTTGGGGGCAATAAGCTGACTTTGTAAAAATGCCGCTTAGTAATAAGCAGGCATATACAATGGAATGAAGGCTATTGCTGAGCACATTGGGTTGTGCTCCAAACATTGTAAGCCGCCCTGAGTCTCTGGAGAAGGGCAGCATATAAATATGAATTTTTTAAAAAAAGAGAGAAACCAGTTCTGTTAAGTGCCTGTAAAAGGGACAAATTCCAGCCAGGCAGCAGAAGAATGAGGGAGTCTGTTTATACAGGTCTCCATAAGGGTAATTGCAGCAGAAGCTCCCTCTACAAGCTTTTCCTTTGAAGTGGTTCTCCTCTGATATCTGATGTTTCTACTTTCTCCTCTCACCCCAATACCTGCCCTTTTGACAGAGCAGCCCTTGGCATAATTGGTGGTAGGGTCTCAAACAGGCTTCCCCCAGAAGTGCAGGAGGATGTTGAGCGATTGTTAAGTGCAGGATTTAGAGAACTCCTTGGGGAATCAGGAGACCCAGTCCACCTCAGTCCTGGGCCACTTACAAGCAGGACACCTTATTATAAAGGTACAATTCCAAGCTTTAGGTGGAAAGTGAACTCAAGGCTTTTGAACCTTCACTGGCATTGACCCGTTACACTGCTCTGCAGGCTAATCAAAGAGCACAAGTGCAATGGGAAGGGAAAGGCAATATTGGTGAGCTACTATCATATTTGCTATTCCTCCACAACAGTGATGGGATTCAAATTTTTTTACTACTGGTTCTGTGGGCGTGGCTTGGTGAGCATGGCAGGGAAAGGATACTGCAAAATCCCCATTCCCTCCCCCCCACTAACCTGCTTTCCAGCTCCGTTCTCCTGTGCAGGGCAACAAAAGGAGACTCAGCCGATTAGCTGGGACTCGGGAGGCAGAGAATAGATGGGGGCAGGGCCAGTCAGAGGTGGTATTTGCCGGTTCTCTGAACTACTCAAAATTTCCGCTACCGGTTCTCCAGAACTGGTCAGAACCTGCTGAATACCACCTCTGCTCCACAACTGAAATACTTACAACAAACAAACAGAATGTGTCTCCCTTTGTAGCTAACTCCTACACTTAAGCAAGAAAAACCCAAAGTACACATATAAACTGGGTGAAACCAGGCTCAATAGCAGTAACTGTGAGAAGGATCTTGGAGTCTTAGTAGACAACCAGCTAAATATGAGCCAGCAGCATTGCAGCAGCAGCCAAAAAAGCTAATGCAATCCTAAGTTGCATTAACAGAGGGATACAATCAAGAACAAGTGTGTTACTAATACCACTCTATAAAGCCTTAGTAAGACCATACCTAGAGTACTACATCCAGTTTTGGTCACCACACTATAAAAAAGATGTTGAGACTCTAGAAAAAGTACAGAGAAGAGCAACCAGGATGATTAGGGGACTGGAGACTAAAACATATGAAGAACAGTTACAGGAACTAGGCATGGCTAGTCCAGTGAAGAGAAGGACCAAGGGAGACATGATATCAGTCTTCCAATATCTGAGGGGCTGCCACAGAGAGGAAGGGGTCAAGCTATTTTCTAAAGCACCCGAAGGCCAGACAAGGAATAATGGATGGAAACTGAACAAGGAGAGATTTAACCTGGAAATAAGGAGAAACTTTCTGACAGTGAGAACAATCAACCAATGGAACAGCTTGCCCTCAGAAGTTGTGGGAGCACCATCACTTGAGACTTTCAAGAAGAGATTCGACTCCCATCTGTCAGAAATGGTGTAGGGTCTCCCGCTTGGGCAGGGGGTTGGACTAGATGATCTACAAGGTCCCTTCCAACTCTGATTATCTGTTATCTGTTAGCTATCTAGAAGCATCTCAGATTTCTAGGCTTTCCATCACATTCTAGTTCAACCCACTACAATTATACTGCCAAAATAATGCTGTATCTTTGTTTTCCGAATGGTTTTCACAATGCATATATCTTAAAAGTTTCCTTTGATGCAGATGTTGTATTCACCATTCCTAAGAGGGAAGATATTCAGAAGCCTCCTGGCAAAATCATAGGTATCAAATAATCCACCATTTCAGTGTCACATATAGCTCCCAGGTTAATTGAATGTGTCTCTGCAAGTCCCAAGGAAGTGGTAATTTCAGTCTACAACTTACTTAGCTGTAATATGGTTCATAACAGATGTTTTCACGCCCAGAATGTTGCCTTCCTATTTTACAACCTCATAACATACGCATTCAGAAAATGTTGTTTTATATTTTCAGAAGTGTAATTTTATTCAGTTTTTCTCACTGGCATCATAGCATACTAATTTGGAACAATATAAGAAAATACGAGGGTTGAACTGGGGAATTTTTTGTGCTCTCTAAACTGGGTGTTTGCTTGCTGATATTTTATTACCCAACCAGGTGCAACAATGCCTGCAAGCTCAGAAAGCATTAAGAACTCCACAATTTAGATCAGCTGCACCAGCCAATTTCTACCATTTTATCCAAAGGGAAAGCATAGCAACTTCAGAACTTCTAGTGTAAACAGTAGTGTAAATTACTAATGTGAACACAATTTCAGTCCTAATAAACAGCCTTGTATTGATTGTTGGCATAGTCAGTTAATAGGCATTCTTTTCTGAAAGTTTTGCATCTTAAATATTGCTTCTAAGGATTAGTTACATGACTATGCACTCATGTTTCTGTATTTTTCCTTATCCTTTAATTTGCTTTTTTGTGTTTGGATCACATTAGCTGTGGTTTGTGAGTGTAGCTGTAGGATTAAAACCACCACTACCTCCACCATAAACAAATTATCCTATACCTACAGTGAATTATGTCCTGGGAAAACTAACCAAGAATGTTAATCATGGCACCCTGTATGTTTATGTTTATGTGTATATGTAATAGAAAATAGGAAACACAAGAGGGTGCCATAACATAGGAAAGGAGTTTAAGATAGGAAGTTCCCCAAACTTAGTATCTTCCGGATGTGATGGGATTGCAGCTCCCTGGAAGGATATATTGTTCAGTTTTGAGAAATCCAAAGGATTGTGTGCCACATACAAATAATATATTAAAATATTGAACAAACATTAAAAGGAAAGAAGAACCAAACCCACTGACAAGGTATAACTTACTAATGATAAGCCTACTTTGAATCTGATTTGGAAAACTGCTTTGTGTCCTGCATCTCAGCTATTCATGAAAGGAGGCACAGCTATTTATTTATTTATTTATTTATTTATTTATTTATTTATTTATTTTATTTGTCAATCACTTACAAGATAACAGGTATAAGTATAAACATAGTTTTGAATACATGAGATGGATACGTATAAGAAAACTAAAAAGAAACAATAGGACAGGGATGGTAGGCATAATTGGTGCGCTTATGCACCAGGACTCTTAAGAAAGGGGTGAGGTCTATAGTAGCCAGTCTAAGGTTAAAGTTTTTGGGGTTTGAGGAAGAAACCACAGAGTCAGGTAGAGTATTCCAAACATTGACCACTCTGTTGCTGAAGTCGTATTTTCTGCAATCAAGTTTGGTGCGGTTAACCTTGAGTTTGTATCTATTGTGTGCTCTTGTATTGTTATGGTTGAAGCTGAAGTATTCATTTACAGGTAGGACATTGCAATGTATGATTTTATATACTATATTTAGATTGGACCTAAGGCTGTAGTTCTAGGTTTTCTAGGTCTAGAATTTCAAGTCTGGTGGCATAAGGTATTCTGCAATGAGTAGAGGAGCGGAGAACTCTTTTTATGAAATATTTCTAGACTTTCTCAACTGTGTTAATATCAGATACATGATATGGGTTCCAGACTGATGAGCTGTATTCAAGTATAGGTCTAGCAAATGTTTTGTATGCTCTAGTTAGAAGTGTGATATTACAAGAGAAAAAGCTATGTAGGATTAGGTTAACAACTCTTAATGCCTTTTTGGCTATGTAGTTAAAGTGGGCTCTAGCACTTAGATCATTAGAGATGAGTACTCCAAGGTCCTTGACAGAGTTTGGATCCTCAACAAGGTCTTGACTATTCAGCTTGCATTTTATTTTCTGATTTTTTTTGCCAATATAAGACAGAGAATTTATTTGTTGAGATTTGAAGTTGCCATTTGATTGACCATTCTGATATATAGTCAAGGTCTTTTTGGAGGGTAGTAATATTGTCGGTGGTGTTGAACAGTTTTACATCATCAGCAAAGAGAGTGCAGTTGCTCTTAATATGATCACAGAGGTCATTTATGTAGAGTATGAAGAGAGTTGGTCCTGGAACACTGCCTTGCGGGACACCACTGTTGACAGGTACAGAATTTGATAGGATGCTCTGAATTTTGACCATTTGTTGTCTGTTTGACAGGAATGCTTCTATCCAGTTATGTAGGTGTCCAGAGATACCATAAGATTTTAATTTTAGTAGTAGTTTGTCATGTAGCACTGAATCAAAGGCTTTACAGAAGTCTATGTAGATTGGATCTATTGATTTGCCCTGATCGAGTTGTGTAGTCCATATGTTCTTGCAGTGTAAGAGTTGCAGATTACAGGATAGTTTTTTTCTGAAACCAAATTGTTTATTAGAGAGTAGGTTGTTTGTCTCTGAGTGGAGGATAATGGATTGGTTAATAATTGATTCCATGACTTTACAGGTGACGCAGCATAAAGAGATTGGTCTGTAATTTTCAACTAGGCTGGGGTCTCCCTTTTTGAAGATGGGGATGACCGTTGCTTGTGACTATAGTTATGACAAGGTGCTGGTCCTGAAAGATTTTTCAAAGATTATGCTTAGAGGTTTGGCTATAGCAGTGGATAGCTTTTTAAAGAAGTAGGCACATATTCTGTCCGGTCCAATAGATAGGGATAGTTTTAGATTGTGTAGTGCTTTTTCAACAAGGTCATCTGTAAAATCGATATGTATTAGATCATTGTAGTTATCTGTGTTTCGACTAGGAAGTACTGGGCTTGATCCATTGCTGTTTACAAATACTGAGCCAAAGAATGTGTTAAAGAGGTTGGCTTTGATGGTGTCGTCGTTGCAGTCTTTGCCATTAGGTCCTTTCAGGGGTGGGATGGACCTTGAGTCTTTTAGTTTGTTGTTTACAAAATTGTAGAAAGCGTGGGTGGAATTTGTGCATAGAAGGTTTTCCTTTTGTTTAATGTGATAATTAGTGCATTCAGTTTTTATCTGGTGGCATAAATTTTTGTATTGGCTTTTGAAGTTGGCAATGTGACCAGATTTGTTTTTTCACCAAAGTGATCTCTTTTTGGATTGAAGCTTCCTTATTGTTATGGGTAATCTGTTTTTCCTGGTTTTGGGAGTTGTTATTGGTACATATAGTTTGATGACTCTTTTGACTTCTAGTAAAAATATGTTGTAATGGTCTTCAACGTATTGCATCCAGTGAATAGAAATTGCCAATCAAGGGATGAGAGATCCCTTGATTGTTTATAAGATCATAGTTGCCTTTTTTGAAGTTATAATTGGGGATTCTGTCATTGTGATGATTTTTGTGTGGACGTATGTTGAGACAAAAGTCAATCATGTTGTGGTCACTGTTGGAAAAGGGTTCTTTAATTTGTATTCCATAAATTGAATTCAAACTATTGCAGAAGATGAGATTGAGGCAGTTGTTAAGCCTAGTATTGTTGGTTACTAGTTGTTCCAGTCCCAGATTTATTACAGCATTGTAGAAGGTTGCATATGGATTCAGTTGTACATTCGTTTAGGGTCCAGTTAATATGAGGTAGATTGAAGTCACCAAGAAAGATAAAAGTGTGTGGGCAGGATGCTGCCCATGTTAGTAGTGTATTTAGCTTATTTACATGTTCGATGTCATAATTAGGGGCTCTGTAACATAGTAAGAACCAAAATGTGATATTTAAGGTCAATTCACAGACGATGGTCTCAGGAAGAGCAAGCTCTTGGGTAACTTGGATGTTTTTTAGATGTAAGGACTTTTTATAGAAGATAGAAATACCACCTCCTCTACGGATTTCATGATCTGATTGGTAAACATGATAGTCTTTTACTGAGGTAATGGAGTCAGGGAGAGATGTGTTGAGCCATGTTTCACAGACAAATATGATGTCTAATTTAGCTGTATTTAGTAAGAGGAGAAATTCAGGTATTTTATTCGCAAGGCTTCTTGCATTGAGTAGCTTGCATTTAAGGCCAGTTGTAGTTTGAATTGAGGTAGTTGGAGGCATGCGTGCCTAGTCTTGGGTGGTGGTGGATTGGTTGAAGTAGGGTTGGATGCTGAGTTGTGGGTTGTGTGACTTACTTTTGATACAGTCTGCATGGTAGTCAATGTACAGGTCCTTCTCTCCATTGTCTAGATGACTTTTGAGTTCTGTGCGGAGTTTACGGGAGTGGGCACATTGCTGTATGGTTAGGTCAGAGCAAGATCAGAGGTTTCATGGTTGGTGTTGGTTTTGGCGAGTGAATTTATAGTATAAATGAATTTATGTTTGCTTAATTCATTTTTGCAAATGACCCTGCAGAAGCATGGGGCCACAGAGCCGTCTCTGTTTTTGAGCTCTGGGCCAATGTAGGAAATGTCAAGTATTTCATCAGGGGAGATGGTTGATGCTTGATAGTCGCTGATGATGTTGTGGACAATTGTGATGTCATCATTGTTACTGATGTCCTCTAGACCAAATAAGATGACATTTGGATGCTTTCGTTCATACTCGATAGCTTCTCTGACGAGGATTGGGATATCATTAGTTGTTGGATTTATGGTTTTTGTGGATTAGGTTGTGGTTGTTGGTTTGTAGTTATTGAATGTTCAGGTTTTTGTGTTGTGTCTTTTTTTTCAAGGTTAGTTAATCTTTCATTTAAAGTGTCCAGGGATGCTACTATGGTGTCAAGGGATGTTATTCGTGTTTCTATGGTGTCAACTCTTTCAAACAGAGCTATATGTTTGTCCAGTTTGGGTTTGCATAATGGCAGAAATATGGAAATGCATGATTGGATGTTTCTAGGAATTGAATCATCTGCTTGGGTAATTCCAGGCAGTCATGATGAGCGTATTTTTCACATAGAGAACATTTGGTGGAATTTTCATTAACCTTTAGAGTTTCAAAGCATATAAAGAATGTGCAGGAGTCTTGTGGTTCATTGGTGGGGATTTTTTTCTCTTTAGGTTGTGGTTTGGTATTGGATTTTTTTTACTGGCATGGTGGGTTTGTTGAGATAGTACGTTGATTAAATTGCTTAATGAAACAATTTTGGGTAATCAATATAGCCAATATCACACCAATTAATCAATTACAATAATCTCTCTAGTCAAATAATTATGCTAAGCAACAATCAGCCTAATTAATTAATTACACTAATCATTAAATACACTGTTCAATTAAATTCACTAAATCACTAATTTTACTAATCAATTACATTACATTAATCCTGATTCTGATTTTTTTTTACATTAATCAGTAATCACACTATTTGCAATAAACACTCTAATCACACTGATTGATTAAAACAATAAATCAATTAAACAATTGATGAATTAATTATTTTTTAGAAATTGATTATCTAATCATTGATATAGGTAATGAGGTAGAATTAGAAAATGCTTTTTTAAATCGCTGGTTGAATGTTGGAATTCCCTCTTTAGGGGGGAAACACAGCCCGTTTCTATGGAGATGGCTGATTTAAAGTGTTGGCTGGATTTGCATTCTGTCATCAAAAAGGAGGAATCACAGCCCGTTTCTTCCTCTTAAAGAAAAGATTAATGACTTTGGAGCTCGCAGGCAGTCCGTTTCTGTGGAGACAATGGAATGCAAGAGATTTTTTATTGGTTCCTGTTGGAGAACAGAGGAAACCAACTATTCTTCTGTCTTCAAGGTCTGGGGAAAGATTAGATGTTCTCGCCTTAATTCCCTCTCCTTTTACCAGCAGGCTTTGATTCAGCAGAGACAGACAACAATTCACAGGGAGGCAACAGGAAACTTTTTGTTTTTTTTCCCTTGAGGAATGGGATTTCTGGCCCCCTCCCAGTCAATTTAAATACACTTTCAAAGTTAGTTGCTTATAAGAGAAAGAGGCACGTAGATAGTCTTGCACTGCTTATTGGGAGCCCAAATTTACAGTCCTTTTAATGAAGGAGTCCAGATTAGCAATATTCCTTTTACTCCCCCTTTTTTTTTTTGATGGAGATGGTGAAGAGGGAAGGAGGGGCGCAGGGGGGGCGGGAGCAGTCTGCTTCACACCCTGGCTGCAAACGTCTGAAGACTGACTCACAGCTCCCGGTGCTCACCGCCCCGCAAGGATGGGATGAATCTCACTGTCTCACCGCCCTGCAAGGATGATTGTTGAGCCCTCGGTGCTGGTGAGCCCCACTGACTTACCTTCTAGTAAGGATGGGAGGATTCGCAGATCATCGAGCACTTTTGAATTGAGTGCTTTCTGAGGAATGGGCTCTTTTCTGGTGTGCTGGCCAAGGATGTGAGAGAAGCAATATAAGTTACTCTTTTATAATAAACCTTATACAATACATTTAGCATATAAAATAGACTAGGAGATTCTTTCTTTCATTTCTTTAATGTTCTTGTCAGCTTTCTCTGTCCTTGCAGAAAACCCCCCTTCCTTTTGTTGTTTCTGCTGAAAGAAGTTACATCCTGGCCCGGTCATTCACATATAGATGATACATTCCACAAAGACCTGATACATTGTAGGAACAACAGGAAGATCTGACCAGGCTAGGGAGAATAAATAAGATAAGAACATACATCCAAGGTAAAGCTTGGCAGCCCAGGAATAAATAGAAGATAAAACATTGCGGCCCAGGAAACAATGTCATGACGACCCCAAGTTGGTAATTTAGCATATAGAAAATAAGGGGGTGCCAGGGGAGGGCTTTCTAGGCGTGGCGTGTTCTGTGTAAGGGCATAAAATGTATTGTTAAAATAGAGAATCTTGCTCTCCTTGTACTCAATCCACTTGGGAAGGGTCTTGGAGGCCACGCTTGCAACTGCTTTTCTTTCCTACGATAAAACTTTGAAATTGTGAACCAGAGACTTGTCTTCGTGTTGTGAGTATTGATATAATAATTATTTGGGTTTTACATCTCACAGATGGGAGGAATCAGAGATTGCCGAGCACTTTTGAATTGAGCGCTTTCCGAGGAATGGAGCTCTTTTCTGGCTTGCTGGCCAGTCTCGGGCATCAGGTTTTCCACCTTGCCGGCTGGACCCGCAGGGATTAGTGGGCTTGTCGCCTGGCACTGCCCATGCCTGCAGGAGCTTTTCTCAGACTTCTGCTTAAACCAGAAAAAAATATGTCTGGTTTATTGAAACAGATCATTGAAGAAATGCAGCTTTAATGTGACTCTGAAAGTAAATGCTTTTCAGGTTTGCATGTTTTAAAAACCAGAGAAAAGCACTATGTTCACACCAACCTTTCTGAATAATTTTCAAAGGGAATACAGCTCTACCTGGGGATTAAAAGAATGATGAAAAAAATTGTGAGTCTCCAGTTGCTGCTGAACTATAATCTTCATATCAGGATTTTGGCAGGACAAGGCACTGCACTTACAGTTTCTAATACCTCTCCTGGTCATACTCCTGAGAGTTGCAGTTTGGCAACATTTTGGGAGCTGCAATTCCCCATTCTGAATAAATTTAAGTGCGTCTCCTCTGGGGAGAAATTCTATTAGTGTCACTCTTCTGATTGCTCTCTCTCAGAAAATAGTTGACTGGCCAATAATCTTTTTCTCCCTTTGGGTGAGCTACCTGGTCCCAACCCATATTGTGTAACATGCTAAAGTACAATAATTGCATTTTTGGACACTGATGTTCAGAATATTCCAAGCAGCAAGGGGAAGTGCCAGAAAAAGAGAGAATGCAGATGTTTTCTTTCCTTACAAAGTCTTCCACTCCAGCTTCCACACTGGGTTGGTCTCTTTCGTAAGTGGTATTGTACTTGCCTGCCCCAAAGTGCAGATGGGCATGCCAGCTAGTAGGGCATGTAGCATGAAGGAAACCTCCTGTATTGTCCCTTTATGTCTGTCTTAATGTTTGTCTGGTCAGAATCTGTCTTTAAGTCTCTGATTCTTTTTTTTTTATTTGTTCAGGTTTGCTCAAGTTAACCACTTCTTTTTCCTAGCCATTTCTTCCAGCCTTGGTCTCCTCTGCTCACCAGTGTTTCTCTGGTCATACCTTGTTTGTGTTAAGCAGTTCTGGACATCATATTTTAAGAAGGGAATTGACAAACATGGATCTTGTCCAGAGAACCAGAACAGAGACACTCTGGAGGAAAAAAATACTGCAGGAAGAATGGTTGGAGGTTTTGTATAAATTTATTCTGGAGAAGAGGATACTGAAGGGAGATGTGAAAGCTGTTTTCAGGTCTGTGAAGTGGCTGCCGTGAACAAGGTGAGGTAGAATTGTTAAGAGCTTTCTCAGAAGACAGGAAAGAAAACAACTGAGGTAAATTCTGGTTGAATTCTGTGTGGACACCAGGAAGAAAAATTCCAGTGATAAAGCTCTTCAACATAGGGCCTGGATGTTTCTGGAGGCAGTGAATAGCCAAGGGTCAAGAATCCTTTTAGTAATGGCTTCCTGCTCTGGGCAGGAGTTGGATTAGATGATCTCTAGGATCCCTCCCAACCTTTCCATTCTATGATTTCCAAGAAAGATCTTAAGAAGCATGTTAGAAAAAAACTTCAATCAGCAGACAAGATGTTTATCCAATATAAATTTGCTGGCCCATATTTGCCAACTTCTCATCTCTTCTGAGGAAATTCCAATTACCAGATCTCCTGGAATTCCTGCCAAACAAGGGATCATCACGCTGAGGAGAAATTGCCAAACTCTATTCAGTGATCATTGAGTGATAGCTTTCCAAGTAAGAGGACAATAAAACAATAGAAAGACAGATATTCTTAATATACTTATATCTGGGGTTCTAGGCCAGAAATCTAAAGAATCTGATTCACATGTAAATTTTGAGGAATTGAGAAAGGAGAAGCAAGGAAAGGGAAGGAGAATTTGCAGCTTTATTATTTTTCTACCACACATCAGGGTTTTCTTTTTTCTCCCCTAAAAAAACCCAATCCTCTGCACTTTTACTTTGCTGAATCCACTCCTGCTAGAGTTAAAAGCAGAGGAATGAAAGTCAAAGCAGCAGAAACCATACTGCAACAATACCTTTGCTTAGCCAATGCCCCAGCCATCTGCTTTTACAACCTCTAGGATCCAGTCTATAAGTGAGGTGTGAAGGCTCCTGCAGAGATTATCAGATGAATCCAGATTAAGTAGAACCCTGAGACAAGGAACAGTAGGTGTGCTCACAGCTTCAAAAGGAGTAGGAAGGGCTGCTTCTCTCATTGTTTTCCTCTCACAAGCAGCTTCCTGGTCAGAGAAAGGGACGCAGCTGGACCAGTCTGTAGCTTTTCTGTTAAAGGAAAGAAAGCAGCCATTAAGGGGAGTGGACGGATGTCCAGAAGTAAGAGAGTGGATGACCCTCAGCACAATGACAAAGCAAATAGTTGGCTGTTGAGCTTTTTCCTGTGTGGACATACCATAAGCACACCTCTCTTTAAAAGTAAACTGGACAAATGGCAATTAGAAATTTAATTTTAAAAAAGCTAGGGGAAACACAACATATAAAGCCACACGTGTGTGGCTTAGTATGTTGTGTTGCCCCTAGCTTTTTTAAAATCAATTTTTTAATTGCCATGTTTGTCCAGTTTACTTTTAAAGAGAGGTATGCTCATTTTTATTTATCAACAAGCATTTAATGTTGTTTTAAATCTGTATACAGAGATACATACTCCTCTTAAGTAAGTGATCTCCTTTTTGCTGGATCTTTGAAAGCCATTCACATTGCAGCAATAATCAGATTATCATGTATGAAAAGTATAATCTGTTCATTCAGCAGAAAACTGTTGTGAAGCCAATACTGTAAAAATTGGTTGGGGAAGGAAGCATTTTTGCAGCCTTAAAAAAGCCTCTCCTTTTCACTTATTTATCTCACATTTCAGACAATAAATTGTTCATCTGGTTTTCATTAAAGAAAAGTTTGCAAGGAAAATTAAATTGAAGACTGTGAGAATGTTTAATTTAGCATAAATCTAAATAAATATTCCTTAAAATATGTCCCTTGCATTCTTTTTTTTTAAAGGATATTTAAGAGATCAAGGAACTATCATTTCTGACACAGCTAAATCTTTTGCCTTCCTGCCCTGATCAGGAGTAAATCCAGATGTTCCTTTTATCCTGCAACTGCCCTGCCTGGTTCAAAGTAATTCTGGAAAACAGAATTATTAAGAAAGTGTATTGTTTGTTCCTTCTTTTACAGATAGCTCAAGTGAAAAGTTGGTTAATGTGTCCCTAATGTTTGTGTGCTTAAAATCTGGAATAATGGCTGTTGAACTTTATGGGATTTGTTTTCAGCTTGTATTTCCTTTCCTTTTCCCAGAGGAGGAAAAATAAGTTGCCAGACTTCTTCCTGGAAACTCCTAGTGCTTGCCAAGATTTGCTGCAGCCTACTTTTTTTCTTAAACAGAAACTCAAAATCACTGCTAGGAGCATATAACTCCCAGACCAGATCAGTGATGCTCTCTCCGTGATGTCCTGGTGCCTGGAGGCGGTACGGGTCTGGATGGGTAGTAACAGGCTCCAGCTCAACCCCACCAAGACTGAGTGGCTGTTCTTACCGGCATCTCGGTCCTTACTGGATGCACCATCTTTGGTCATGGGGGGAGAGGTGTTGCCCCCCGTGGATAGGGCGAGGAACCTGGGTGTCCTCCTGGATTCACAGCTCGGTTTGGAGGAGCAAGTGGGAGCTGTGGCCAGGGGGGCTTTTGCCCAGGTCCGGCTGGTTCGCCAGCTTCGCCCTTATTTGGACCGAGATGCCCTTTGAACAGTTACTCATGCACTCGTCACCTCTAGAATCGACTACTACAATGCTCTTTACATGGGGCTCCCCTTGCGGACGATCCGGAGGCTACAGCTGGTGCAGAATGCGGCGCGGCTGTGATGGGGGTATCCCGATACTCCCATGTTACACCCCTCCTGCGCGGCTTGCATTGGTTGCCGGTTGCCTCCCGGGTCGCCTTCAAGGTGTTAGTAACAACTTATAAAGCCCTTAATGGCTTAGGTCCAGGGTACTTGCGGGAACGCCTCCTGCCAGCATCATTTTCCGATTGCCCTGTTCGCTCTCATAGGAGGGGCCTCCTTGGGGTACTGTCGGTCAGGCATTGTCGGCTGGCGGTTCCCAGGGCTAGGGCCTTCTCTGTGGGAGCGCCTGCCCTTTGGAACCAGCTCCCCGTGGATCTCCGTTTGGCCCCTGACCTTCGCTCCTTCCGCCGGGACCTGAAGACTTGGTTGTTTCAACAGGCCGGCCTGGAATGACCCTGGGGGGGGGGTTGATGCTTTTAAATTTTTAATTTTTAATTGTATTCAGCTTGTTTATTTGTTTAATTCTTTTTTATTGTAAACTTCTTCTGTTTTAATGTTCGCCGCCCTGAGTCCTTAGGGAGTAGGGCGGCATACAAGTCAAATAAATAATAATAATAATAATAACTGTAGAATGCAGTTCTGCAATGCAGTTTAATGCAATGAAAAACTTCTAATTCTCACGTTCTCCAACCTTTCCTTGAACCCGCCCCAATATCTGTTTTTAGTCACATCCTCATGATGTTGCTTTTGTCTGATCTCCAACACCCAGCTAAATAGCTGAAAGAGAATTCTGGGGCTCAAACTAAAAGCCCCCAACAGTGGTGGGCTGCAACTGGCTTAACAGCTGGTTCTGTGAGCGTGTGCTTCAGTTGAAGAAGCTTCTTGGATGAGAAGCAAAACATCTTCAAAGAAAAAACAGAAAGTCCAGTTGCCTTTTGAAAAAGCACTTTTGGAGCATGCAAAGATGGTTTTCTAATTCTATAACCTGTGGCCTTAATCCTTTACTCCTGTTCGTTTGCTTCAGGTTCTGCCAATTAGCTTGTTGGTGCTTTGGTTGCTGCTGTGTTGCTGTAGAAACCTGCCTAATATTTCCTGTTTCAGAGGAGAATACAATGTAGTTAATAATAATAATCTATATATATCAAAGCGAAATACCACTCATGCATCATCACAAAATCTCCAGAACCGTAAAGCCTACAAACTTGAAATTCGGCTTCTAGGTGCTCGCTAGGAAGGGATTTTTTGAAATGACCCTCAGAGCATTAGTATTTCTTATATTATTATTAAGACGCTCTGATGCTAAGGAGTTCCACTCCCCTTCCCCACCTGAATAGAAATCTGTTCCAACTGCAGTTCAGCTAAGTCATGCCCAGGCTCCTTGCTGTCTCCTTCTTGCTTACACAGCAAATACTGTTTCAGTTTCCAAACAGCCCTCAACTCTCTCACACGCTGACAGGACGCCCAATAACACAGTTTTGTAGTGAAGCATGGGTACTCTGCTAGTAAAGGATATGAGGAAAGTCAAGTCTTCAGGTTCAAGTCAAGTTTTAGTGACTTTGTGGAAACCAACATAGCTTTTTTTGTGGACAGAATACAAAGTAGGCTTGACATAATCTTCTTTTGGGATGTATTTTTTGAGGGGTGTGTGTTAAAGTTGCATACACAGAAAAATGTAAAAAGCCTTCTTTTGTTTAAATTCAGTTATTTTTGTAGCAGCACTTAAAACTCTTTACTGAGGCTGTCTGGTACATGGATGAAATATTTATTTACCACCCTATCTTATACTTTCCACAATCAGCAAAATGGGACTATAAAGTGCATTTTCTATGTTAGTCTTTGTAATAAGGTATCACTCCTTTTAAGAATAGTGTATATTGACGGCAAAGCTATTATGAAAGCTGGCTTGAACTCTCTGTAAGATACTTGGTTGTAACAGAAAACAACCTCAAAATGTTAATTAGGCTATACTGTTGCGATTACTGAGAAAGGATATAAAGCCATTGAACATATATTATGCCACAATATAATACTCATGTTATAAATGCTCATAGGAAAATAACTGCAGAAGGATGGAGATAACAAGCATCTAAAGAGAAAAGAGAGCAAACTATTTAAGAGGAGGGAAGGGACAAACAGATGGCCTTGTGGAAGGAACTGTGTCATGGTGGGATTCAACATTTTTTACTACTGGTTCTGTGGACGTGGCTTGGGGGGCATGGCAGGGGAAGGATACTGTAAAATCTCCATTCTCTCCCCATCCCACTAACCTGCTTTCCAGCTCTGTTCTCCTGTGCAGGGCAACAAAAGAAGACCCAGCCAATCAGAGAACAGATGGAGGGGTGGGGCGCAGTCAGAGGTGGTATTTGCCAGTTCTCCAAAGTACTCAACATTTCCGCTGACGGTTCTCCAGAACTGGTCAGAACCTGAATACCACCTCTGAACTGTGTTGATTATTAGAAGAAAAATCAGATACAGTTATTATTTGGATTGACAACAGACAGCTTGACTACTCTTCCTCCCATACAGGAAGATAGCAAAGCCATAAATAGATAAGATATTGATTATAGTTTCACATTTTTGGAAAGGAAATAAGCCCCTTTGCCTTAAGCTGAGTGACTGGTATCTTTAATATTCTTGATAGTAATCAGGTGAATTGATGTAAACATAAGAGTAACCACAGGAGGCTATTGGTTAACCACAGTAAGTAAGGGACAAGGGCCTGTTCCACATTGCTAAGCCACGTAGTGCGATGATTGGCTTTTTTTTTAATTCATATTTATATCCCGCCCTTCTCCGGAGACTCAGGGCGGCTTACAATTTTTGGGATACAACCCAATGCACTCAGCAATAGCCTTCCTTCCACTGTATATGCCTGCTTATTACTAAGTGGCATTTTTACAAAGTCAGCTTATTGCCCCCAACAATCATGGGTCCTCAGTCTTGGGTCCTCCAAGAGGATGGAAGGCTGAGTCAACCTTGAGCCTGGTGGGATTCGAACCTGCAATAATTACAGGCAGCTGGAACTAAGTGCTAGGCTATTAATAGCCTGCACCACCAAGGCCCTTTTAGACAGATAAAATCACAGACCAGGAAATCATACATTCCAATGTAAAGAAATTATTTTATTTTATTTGATTAGTCAATTGCTTACAAGATAATAGGTGTAAGTCTAAACATAGTTATAAATACATGGATACATATAAGAAAATAAAAGAAACAATAGGACAGGGACGGTAGGCACTTTGGTGCGCTTATGCACACCCCCTACAGACCTCTTAGGAAAGGGGTGAGGTCAATAGTAGATAGTCTAAGGTTAAAGTTTTGGGGGTTTGGGGAAGAAACGTTAAGGTCCCACTTTGATTGGCAAATAGTGGTTTATGTGTTCCTAGCACATTGCTTGATCTACAGGTGAAACTTGACCAATTAGAATATCATGCAAAAGTTCATTTATTTCAGTAATGCAACTTAAAAGGTGAAACTAGTATATGAGATAGACTCATTACATGCAAAGCAAGATAGTTCAAGCCGTGATTTGTCATAATTGTGATGATTATGGCTTACAGCTCATGAAAACCCAAATCCACAATCTCAGAAATTTAGAATATTGTGAAAAGGTGCAATATTCTAGGGTCAAAGTGTCCCACTCTAATTAGCTAATTAAGCCATAACACCTGCAAAGGGTTCCTGAGCCTTTAAATGGTCTCTCAGTCTGGTTCAGTAGGAATCACAATCATGGGAAAGACTGCTGACCTGACAGTTGTGCAGAAAATTATCATTGACACCCTCCATAAGGAGGGAAAGGCTCAAAAGGTAATTGCAAAAGAAGTTGGATGTTCCCAAAGTGCTGTATCAAAGCATATTAATAGAAAGGTATGTGGAAGAAAAAAGTGCACAAGCAGCAGGGATGACCGCAGCCTGGAGAGGATTGTCAGGAAAAGGCCATTCAAAAGTGTTGGGGACGTTCACAAGGAGTGGACTGAGGCTGGGGTCAGTGCATCAAGAGCCACCACACACAGACGGATCCTGGACATGGGCTTCAAATGTCATATTCCTCTTGTCAAGCCGCTCCTGAACAACAAACAACGTCAGAAGCATCTTACCTGGGCTAAAGAAAAACAGACCTGGTCTGTTGCTCAGTGGTCCAAAGTCCTCTTTTCTGATGAGAGCAACTTTTGCATCTCATTTGGAAACCAAGGACCCAGAGTCTGGAGGAAGGATGGAGAGGCACACACTGCAAGATGTTTGAAGTCCAGTGTGAAGTTTCCACGGTCTGTATTGATTTGGGGAGCCATGTCATCTGCTGTTGATCCACTGTGCTTTGTTAAGGCCAGGGTCAATGCAGCCGTCTACCAGGAGATTTTGGAGCACTTCATGCTTCCTTCTGCAGACGAGCTTTATGGGGATGCCGACTTCATTTGGCACCTGCCCACACTGCCAAAAGCACCAAAACCTGGTTCAATGACTGTGGGATTTCTGTGCTTCATTGGCCAGGAAACTCACCTGACCTGAACCCCGTAGAGAATCTATGGGGCATTGCCAAGAGAAAGATGAGAGACATGAGACCAAACAATGCAGAAGAGCTGAAGGCCACTATTGAAGCATCCTGGTCTTCCATAACACCCCAGCAGTGCCACAGGCTGATAGCTTCCATGACATGCCGCATTGAGGCAATAATTGCTGCAAAAGAGGCCCAAACCAAGTACTGAGTACATATGCATGCTTATACTTTTCAGAGGTCCGATATTGTTCTATGTACAATCCTTGTTTTATTGATTGCATGTAATATTCTAATTTTCTGAGATTGTGGATTTGGGGTTTTCATGAGCTGTAAGCCATAATCATCACAATTATGACAAATCAGCACTTGAACTACCTTGCTTTGTATGTAATGAGTCTATCTCATATATTAGTTTCACCTTTTAAGTTGCATTATTGAAATAAATGAACTTTTGCACGATATTCTAATTTTTCGAGTTTCACCTGTATGACCAGATTTAAATCTGTGCGCAAAATAACTTAATTTTCAGGGCCAGATTTATTTATTTGATTTGTCAATTGCTTACAAGATAATAGGTATAAGTATAAACATAATTATGAATACATGAAATGGATACATATAAGAGAAATAAAAAGAAACAATAGGACAGGGACGTATTAACTGTATGGACTTCTTCGTTGAGCCTACAGTGTTACGAAACTCATGCTGTTCTTCTTAAGTAGAAATTCATCTTCAAAAATATGAGGAGCCGCCATACTCTGTCAGGACTCATTTTTCCTGAGAAATACCCTCAAGAGCCAACTTTCGATTCCCCAACTGGGACCGCCTTCCCTGGCGCAAACAGGGCGTGATTTCCCGCTTCTATACAGGCAAAATCGTACAGCCCCACCTCCAGGCTATCAGAGCCTTTGTGGTCGTCTGCTTCCTCTCCTTCGAAAAGATGGCGAACACCTTCCAGTTCTCCCAGTCACTGCAGGGCCAGGCAGGCTTGCCGAATTACCAGCAGCTGAAGGAGGACCATGATATGACAATCCTCGAGGCTCCTGGGGTGCCGGCTGGGGCTACCGTGATCCGCATGCACACGCCGGAGGTCTATACAACACCGCCCAGCGACCATATCATTTGGTCCCTCTGCACCACCTTATACTTAAACGTTTTCTGCCTTGGTTTTTTGGCTTTGCTTTTTTCCGTTAAGGTGAGAAGACGCGCTGGCTGTTTTGTGTGCATTTCCCGCTTCTCCGCCCTTCTCGCTCGTTCCCAGGGCATATTTTCAGAAAAACGAGATTCCGATGGGACGCTTGCGTTTGAAAGTTTAACTGGCCTGAGAAACTCGATCCTAGCTATCGGTACTCAGACCTTCATGGGATTTCTAATTCGTGGGTTCATTAAGGGCATTTATGAAAAGTACCTTTTCATTAAGGCCGTTCGGCTGCGGACCGCCGGCTCGGATTCGCGAATTGATTTTCCTCCTTTAGAGCCTAAATCGTGCTTTGGAGGAAAAAAAATCCCTTGCTGTGGCTGGGGCTGACTTGGTCCTCCTCTAAGATAGTCCAATATCTCTATACAAGCAGAAAGCGTCCTTGAATTAGAGAGCTAAAGCCGGGTAGGCCAGAGAAGGGAATCAATGGGGCTGCCCTATGCAATGTAAAGTGGAAATTCCGCATGAAAAAGGGGGCTGCTTTCTCCCACCCCTGCCGGTTTGTGTGTGTGTGTGTGTGTGTTTGTTTGTTTGTTTAAGACTTTGGACTTCAACTGCCAGAATTCTTTCTGGGAGTTTAAGTCCACAAGTCTTAAAGTTGCCAAGTTTGAGACCCCTGGTTTAGAGGATACTTTACTACTCTGTAATTTCTTCTCATTGGCTGGATTTTCAAATCATCATAGTCATATTTTATCCTAATAAGTTACATGAACCCAGCCTAAAGGCTTGTCACCTGAAAACTTAAAAGTTTGATTGAGTAAGGAATTGTTAAGCCACCTGTGGGTATATCCACTGTGCATGGTGTACCATTTCTCATTTTGAAGGGGGAGCTGTTTTCCCACTGCTGTAAGCTATTTTTATTTATGTTTATCCCATCTTTTAATACTTTTATAAAGAAGTTGAGGCAGTGAAAGTACCTAATACTCCTTTCTCCTATTTTCTCCACAACAACCCTCCTGTGAGGAAGATTGGACTGAGAGGGAAAGAGGGACTGCCACCCAGCTGGCTTTGATGCCTAAGGCAGGACTGCTATTCAGTCTCCTGGTTTCTAGCCTGGTGCTGTGCTTGAACATGCATGTTTATTACTTCATGACTCAATATTTCATGGGATGGCAAATGATGTCCTTAAAAAGAATGATCTGGGTAGTGATATGAAGATAGTGTTTTGATACACCCTGTGGCACTTAACACCTGAGGCTGCATTTGTTAAGCAATGCATTGGCAGGTATGAAGCAGCGTTAATTTTGAAAGAATTAAGGAATGAAAGTAACTGAGTAGCATATTGCACATTCTGCCGTCTTGTATTGTTTTTACAAGCAAGAAAAGCTGGCTAAGTTTACCTCATGCATTGGCAGCTGAATGTTATGTGAACTTGGCTAGCTATGATTTATTCGGGAATCTTATGATGAAACAAATCCTGACTTAATGTTGAGAAACATTCTTTTGCTTTCTAAGATTACAGAACCTTTCTGCAAATACTGAGGTGTAAATACAGCATTTGCATTTTTGTGCATTCTGTCCCTATGCTCAGTTTTCTATGTTGGGTGTGCAGGGTGCCCAGCCATAGAGAAAAACATGGTATGTCTCCATCTACTACAATGCTTGGCATTTGATGGACCTGCTCTGTGAATGATCACCAGGCATCTGAGTTGATATTTTGCCCATGTGTGCAGCTGAATTCATGCATTCTAGTAAGCTTTGTCTCATGAGCTTTTCAGTGGATGTTGCTGAGAAATTCAAGTTGTCCATACTGCCAGTACAGTTATCATGTTGCGTATTTCCTGATGTGAATTAATCTGTCCAACCATTATAATTCTGTTCAATTGTTTGGAATGTAATTTAAGATATAACCCATAAAACACAACATCCACAAACCAATTTAGATAATTTCACAGAAATCTCTGTAAGTAGCTTACTTGTAGGAAAATGAGATGTCTAATCCAGTGCAGAGAATTCTAACAAAAGGCCAGAGTAATTCACATATAGAAGTATGCTGTATGATAATTGTACTGGGAGTTGGGCAACTGAAACTCCGAGTTCCTTAATTTACAGTTACTGCTTGTGCATCTAAAACTCATAAGCTTTCTGAAGCACCAGTTTTAAAATGCAATGGTTGGAAAGAGGAACTTCACTTCAAAGGGAGTAATCCTATTCTTAGGGCTGCAACTGAGTGCAGTGCTCAGTTGAAATCAAAATTAAGTTATAATTCACCTACACCTAAGGAAACTTATATAGAAGTGCAATGAAAAATGCATGTTCTTAAAGAGATCTTGGTATGAACATCCTCCTAAAACATACAGATAGGTGTATGATGCGTCTTTGAATTCCTTGATTTCTAAATTTGTTACTCCTCTCAGTGTAGACAATAATCCAGACTACTGCAGACAGGAGTGGGTGTCCCGCACCAAGTTCTCCCCCATTGGAGGGCTCCAAAAGGACCTAAAGCCACCCTGTAGAGGTGGTGAAGAAAAGAGCTCATGAAAACCCCAAATCCACAATCTCAGAAAATTAGAATATTACATGCAATCAATAAAACAAGGATTGTACATAGAACAATATCGGACCACTGAAAAGTATAAGCATGGATATGTACTCAGTACTTGGTTTGGGCCCCTTTTGCAGCAATTACTGCCTCAATGCGGGTGTGTCATGGAAGCTATCAGCCTGTGGCACTGCTGAGGTGTTATGGAAGACCAGGATGCTTCAATAGCGGCCTTCAGCTCTTCTGCATTGTTTGGTCTCATGTCTCTCATCCTTCTCTTGGCAATGCCCCATAGATTCTGTATGGGGTTCAGGTCAGGCAAGTTTGCTGGCCAATCAAGCACAGTAATCCCACAGTCATTGAACCAGGTTTTGGTGCTTTTGGCAGTGTGGGATGGTGCCAAATGAAGTCAGCATCCCCATAAAGCTCGTCTGCGGAAGGAAGCATGAAGTGCTCCAAAATCTCCTGGTAGACAGCTGCATTGACCCTGGCCTTAACGAAGCACAGTGGACCAACAGCAGATGACATGGCTCCCCAAATCAATACAGACTGTGGAAACTTCACACTGGACTTCAAACATCTTGCAGTGTGTGCCTCTCCATCCTTCCTCCAGACTCTGGGTCCTTGGTTTCAAAATGAGATGCAAAAGTTGCTGTCATCAGAAAAGAGGACTTTGGACCACTGAGCAACAGACCAGGTCTGTTTTTCTTTAGCCCAGGTAAGATGCTTCTGACGTTGTTTGTTGTTCAGGAGCGGCTTGACAAGAGGAATATGACATTTGAAGCCCATGTCCAGGATCCGTCTGTGTGTGGTGGCTCTTGATGCACTGCCCCCAGCCTCAGTCCACTCCTTGTGAACGTCCCCAACACTTTTGAATGGCCTTTTCCTGACAATCCTCTCCAGGCTGCGGTCATCCCTGCTGCTTGTGCACTTTTTTCTTCCACATACCTTTCTATTAATATGCTTTGATACAGCACTTTGGGAACATCCAACTTCTTTTGCAATTACCTTTTGAGCCTTTCCTCCTTATGGAGGGTGTCAATGATAATTTTCTGCACAACTGTCAGGTCAGCAGTCTTTCCCATGATTGTGATTCCTACTGAACCAGACTGAGAGACCATTTAAAGGCTCAGGAACCCTTTGCAGGTGTTATGGCTTAATTAGCTGATTAGAGTGGGACACTTTGAGCCTAGAATATTGCACCTTTTCACAATATTCTAATTTTCTGAGATTGTGGATTTGGGGTTTTCATGAGCTGTAAGCTATAATCATCACAATTATGACAAATCACGGCTTGAACTATCTTGCTTTGCATGTAATGAGTCTATCTCATATATTAGTTTCACCTTTTAAGTTGCATTACTGAAATAAATGAACTTTTGCATGATATTCTAATTTTTCGAGTTTCACCTGTAGGATTAGTAATGGTCTGACTAGAAGCCAGAATAGAGATAGAAATAAGAAATAGGGGGAATATTAGCATATATATTTTTATATAATAGAATATAAGCAATAACTAATGGAAAGATTAGAGGTTGAAAGATGGTATTACCAAACATGTATATTAATACTAGTATTACATAAGTTTGACTAATATAACAAATATTATTGTTATTATTGCCACTTGTACCAAAATGATACCCAGATGCCACACTGTTCATGTATTGATGTTGACGTATATTTTAAATATAAAAATCCTTAAAAAAACCTCCAGAGATAACTGTACAGCCACATTTTACATGCATTAAAAGAGTTAGTGTTAAGCTAATAAGGTAGACCTCCACTTACCACTATTTGTTTAGTTACAAAAAAACTTACACCTGAAAAGGTTGAAATGACCATTTACACTTACATCTATTGCAGCTTCCCTTTGGTCGCCTGATCAAAATTCGGATGCTTGGCAACTGGCATGTATTTATGGCAGTTGTTGTGATCATTGTTTGCAACCTTCTGACAAGCAAAGTCAATGGGGAAGCCAGTTTCACTTAACCATAACTTATCTGCAGTGATTCACTTTACAACTGTGGCTACAAAAGTTATAAAATGTGGCAAAATGCACCCAACAACTGTCTTTAGCAATGGAAAATTTGGGTTCAGTTGTGGCTATAAATCAAGAATACCTGTACCTAACCTGAACCTGTATCTTTCCTGAACCTGGGGAATAGTAATGGGAGCCATGCAACGAAATCCCAATTATATTTCTGGCAAAGACAAAAATGTGTTCGTCTTCTAGAAGCCATAGTTCAGGTAACGAACAATATTGCAAGTTTCAGCCACATTTGTTTTGTATAGCTCATCTTTGCAAGTGAGATGTTTTGGCCTGTTCTCAGTTCTCCTGATTATGTCAACATGGTATTCATGCATGCATTTCTGCTGTTTTTCAGAGAATATTTTCTGTTTAGTTTGGTGCCATAATTGAAGCTCAGGAGGCTGGCAATAGTTCTTCTATGGGTTACTTCTAATAATGGATCTTTTCTTCCTTCTCTCCTAACAGGCCAGAGATCGCAAAGTGATTGGGGACTACAACAGTGCTGCCAGCTACGGCTCTACTGCCAAGTGCCTGAACCTTACTGCCCTCCTGCTGAACATCCTGGGTGTTGTTGCTATTGTCGTCGTCATTATACTAATGGTGTCTAATAGCCAACCTCACTGAAACATGCACCAGCGTAATTTCCTTTTGAAAACTACCCACCTTCTGTCCTTGATACAAGAGCTTCTGCTCCTATATCTTGGTGGTTGACCTTCTCCCTTCGCCCCTAATCCTAATGTGTTGTCGTCTTGAAAACAGCCCTTGCTTTGAGAAACGAGTAGTGTACAGCAATTGAAACAATGGCTCTCTTGCCATTGCCAAGTTGGAAGTGGCCAAGGGTCCATCTCAAGAGCTGGAATGTATAATTGCATTACTTATATGTGATTTCAGGCTGTTCCTTAAATATTACACTGGCTTTGCTGCCTCTTTGGCATTCCTAGCTTATTTTTCTACTGATTATTCTCAGGCAGCCTTTTCTTCTATTGAATGTTACTGATCTGGAAGGACCGTGGTGTAACCTGAGGGAAAGCATCACTCTGTGCTGTTTTTTTGTACTTTTCTACGACTTTTGTAACAGAAAATGCCTTTAGAGATGTATTATGTTCTAAAATAATTATTCATTTTTTTCAAATAAATTGTATGGGCTTGATCATGTTTGAAGGGTTTTTAAGGAGCTACAACCCATCACAGTGAAAGTGAGCTTATAAAATGTGCCTCTCCTATAAGACTGGTGTTAACCTGAAGTACCTGCACATTGTGTGTTCCAGCTACCATCTGATGGCATTTCCATAGTATCTTGGAGATGACTCATAAGTAGCCATTCCCCCTATACCTTATTAAGACACAACAGCTATTTAAAAAAAATCAATTTTTCCCCATCCCGGCTTCTCCCAGGCAAGCACTATTCAGGAAGGGATTATAAGGGATTTATTTATTTATTTATTTATTTACTTACTTACTTACTTACTTACTTACTTACTTACTTATTTATTGGTCTTATATGCCACCCTTTCTCCCGAGGGACTCAGGGCATAAAAACATAAAACATAAAAACAACCATACACATTACAAAAGTTAAAAAGGAATTAAACCAAATTCGACCAAATAATCATTAAAACCCACTAACTAACATTTAAAATATTAACCCCCCCTCAATCCAGGCCGGCCTGTTTGAATAACCAAGTCTTTAGGCCGCGGCGAAAGGAGCGAAGGTTGGGGGCCAGTCGCAGCTCCAGGGGAAGCTGGTTCCACAAAGTGGCCCCCACAGAGAAGGCCTCTAGGGACCGCCAGCTGACATTGTCTAGCTGACGGTACCCCAAGGAGGCCCTGTCTATGGGCGCACACCGGGCAACTGGTATTCGATGCTGATTGATGGGGTAACGGTCACAATTTATCACTTTAGACATTGATCCACACCAAGTATCTTTCTCAGAGATACATTGCTGTAGCAAATGTATGCAGTGCTTAATGCCATGGAAATCTATTTAAATGCCATTATGATATCTGTGCAAACACATTTGTCCCAGAGGTCATGCCTACATTCCTATGCATTACTAAAGTGTTCACTTGAAATAATTAAATCTGAAGAAATGTTGGGGGCTGCAGGCAGGACGGCTATTCTACACAAATTTTACTCTTTGAAACTGATTTCTTGCAGATTTTCTGGAAAATCTGGGCCATAATTGACAACTATCTAGCTCTGGACTTAAATCACAGAATTGTTTGAAACAGACTTGGAGGCTAATTTTAGGACTGGACATTCAGTCAGAACTCTAGGGTAGTAGGCTGAGTAAGTTGGTCTACCTTCCCCAGTCACAAAGAGCCTAAGAAAAAGAGGGCATGGGATGCTACACAGAAATTTACAGGGCAGTGTGATCAGTTCTGTACTTGGGACTGGTGAAAAAAATACGGTAATAACTCAAAAGTAGAATAATAAACAGCCTTCTAATAAACCTACATAGTCCTAATTCTGCATTCGATTTTTCATACTGCTGGCCCTGCAATCCTGGATAGCTACCAGAGCAAGCACAAAGCAAGATGGAAAAGACTTGCTTATAAGAGGACTTCGTAGCAGGCAGTCCTTTTTTTCAGAAAGGTAATAGCTTTCTGTAGCTTTCTGGATTGGTGCTTTATGGAATCTTAACCAAAGTCACCATTATTGCAATATGTCCATTCGGCCCTTTAACTTCACATTGGCTCTTTCCTTGATGGTAAAACTGAGTGCTGTCAGTGTCCAGGAATTCAGTGTTTGCTTCAAAGGATATCTCTGCTATGTAAAAAGAAGGCAGCTTCCTCTTGGTGCTCCCTTGAAACACATCTTAAAAATTAATATGCAGAAATCCAAATACAAGTTGTCCTTTGTAGATGTTTTCCATTCATTCTCATTCACACACTAATTAGCGAAGTGACTGGTTTATTCATTTCAGGGGAAAAGTGATTGGTGGCATTCCAGACATGGACTGGGAGAGACACACTTTGTTCAGAGTTGCTTCACACAAGCTAGTCAGAATCTTATGGATTGCATCATTATAGCAAACAAAACCACTGAAGACTAAATCATAACAGATGAGGAATTTCACACTGCTTCTCAAATGCTTTTATAGTGACATGTTCATCTGGAAGACCAAGAATCAAGTGAAAAACCATATTGTTATCTGTAGATCTTGCAGAATATTCTTCATAGTTATGTAATGGAGTGTCCACAGTCAATTAATTAAACCATTAGTTGAAACTGAGCTAAGCTTCCCTGTGTCTATTTTCCAAAGTTACTTCAAAGCTTAACAGCTTCATGGGAAGAATTGCTTTTTTTTCAAGCAATGCAGCCTAATACATGCTATACCTGGTAGGAGAAAGTATATTGCTGCAAGTCTTCATTCTAGTAGTTAATCTGGAAGCCTGAAACAAAAGAGTTTTTATTAGGCTATTCCTGGGAAAAGAAAATACACAGGGAAGCACAGCAGCAAAATGCATTGAAAGTTGAACTTTGCATAGAGAGACAAAATACACAGGGAAACAAATTATAGAATGGGGAAGATGCAGCATGATTTTTTTAAAGTGTTGTGTGTAAGTACCGGCACTAATCACTACAGGTTTTCCACCAGTGTGCTCTCCAAGGAGGATGAGGCCACACTTGTCTCAGATAGCTATTATAGACTGCTAATGGACATAACTGAAGTAAAATGGTAGATTTATAGGTGGTCTTCATTTGGTGATTGCAACTGGGACCTCTAACTTGGTTGTTAAGCAAAGTGATCACTAAGTGAAACTGCTCACGATTTTAGTTCAGCTTTCCTTTGCTTTACAAACCCGTGAAGGTTGCAAATGCAAGGATTGGTTGAAAAGTTATTTTTTATCACTGTCATAACAGTGAAAGATTGCTAAATGAGGCTTTTGCTAAACAAGTACTATTTGTATTAAATACGTAGGATAAAGAATCCTCAGTTTTACCTAAATTGCATTTTGAAAGAAGAGGTCAAAAGGAAGTTCCTAGATTCTTAAACATAAAGACTCTATTTACTAACAAAGGCCAGACATTTAGGAGGAAAATGTGAAGTATCCTCATCTATTTCTCAGTGTTTGCTGCAGTGGTGGAAAAGGCTCATGGGGCAAGAAATGATGCAATCTCCAATAATGAGCTAAATGAATTTGTGTATTCAAGAGCAGAAACCAATTTCATAAAAGGGAAAAGATCCAGTTCTATGATATTGATAGTAATACATTATGCAGGATGCAATTCCATGTGTATAATAATAGTACAATGTATTTCCCCAGAAAACGCTAAAGAACATATAGCTACTAAATTAGGTGTTATACAACTTCTTCTGTAAAGTGAGATGGGTATGTGGGAAAGGGTGTCCGTTTCACTTTGGGTGGAAAGACGATATGAACAACAACTGCAGGCAAGGCTTTAATGAAATCACAAATGTACCACACAATTGTTTCAGCATGGTGGTTATAGAATCAGCCCCTTGGCATAGGCATGTAGAACCTGTTGTCTGTCACAGGAAACACTGTTTATTCCTGTAAATATTTGCCTTTAATAAGGCTTTTACTGATCATGCTGGCTTTCAGTCTCTCTTTCTTGGAATCACTAATGGATAATATATTCGCTTTGCTCAGAGGTAAAGCTGTGGGGGAAAACAGTTATTGTACTTGCAGGAAACAGAGATACCAAAGGTGCTTTTTTCAAAAGGCAACTCTGAGCTGAAGAAGCTTCTTGGATGAGAAGTGAAACATCTTCAAAGAAAAACCAGAAAATCCAGTTGCCTCTTGAAAAAGCACCTTTGGGACAACCATGACCTGGATGACTGAGGATCTCTACAGATGTGTGCGCTTTTGGTTTTACTGCAACAGAACTGTCAGGTCAGTTACCAATCTTAGGTAAACATTGCAGGTTCGCAGAAGCCTGGGGCCACTTCTGCAGAGTTTTTGTGGGCAAAACTCAGGAAATAAACAATGGGGCAAGAGAAGACACATTGGTTGGACAAATGAGAAGAGGCATTGCTGCAAGAAAAAGGCTTGGATTTGATTTCTCAGATAGTAAATGGGTTTGATTACCCAATTGATGTGTCATTGGCAAGTGTTATGCCTATTATTCTCCCTCTCCCCTCATAAAATTGCCTGGGATGAATTCATGGCTGTGACAACTTGATTTAGAGATATTCTTTGACTCTGTCTGTGATTGCTTTACCAAGATCTAACAATCAGCAATGCAAATGGGAAGAATTGAAGAGGGAATGTCTGTGCCACTTTAGCTTAGAAAGATCATATTTGGGTTCTTAATAACATTTTTATTTCTCCTTATTTCTAGAAATGATGTACACAAGGTGTCATGGAAGGAACTGTTGAAGGCACCTGAGCTTTCTTGAAATTGCATTCTCATCTAAAATTGAATATTAGATTTCTCCCTAATACAAAAGGAGATCAGTTTTGTTTGAGAAAGGGAAATATGTTTTGATCTCTTAGCTTGAACAGAAGCATCTAGTTTTCATAAACCTTGAGAAAAATTGGGGAGGGATAGCAAATCACAGAACACAGTAGACTGAAACAAAATTTCACTTCTGAATTTTAAAATGTTTGGAACCAATTATTTCAAATTTATTCCTAAGTCCCATTAAAAGCAGTAAGAATGGACTTGATCAGATATGCTTAATCTGGGGGAAATGGTTTTGAACCTAGTACAATTGACAAATTGACCTCTTAACTAAACATGGTTGTTTGTACTGCATGTTCTAATCAATTCCCTGAAGTACAAAACATCCAGCCATATTTTAGACTTGAGTGTTGTACAAACCCAGTATGTATCATTAGTTTATATATTAGTGTGCTGTATAAATTTGGCTAGATTTTAGTATCGGGGCCCAACTACATTCATCTATAATTTGGACAGCCTTGATTTACTCTATATCTTTCCAACCCCCAACTTCTATTTCTAACCAACATGGGTAAAGAACCACCCTTACTGGTAGTAGAACAATTACTTATTAAAAGAACTTTTAGACTTTATCATGTACTAAAAGGAAACTCAAGCACATAAGGTACTTCAATTGAAAATAACTTATTATTTATCCCAAGCCTGAATTACAGTAAACAAGCTTTCACATGAAATATAATGGCTGACTAATGAAGAAAAGTGCAATATTAACCAATTAGCATTGGAAGGGAAGTCGTACTAAATTTAAAAGTTGCTTACCAGTCTTCTTCTTTTTCCCATATTTTACAGTCATCAGTTGGCAGTCGATATGCATGATATTGTGTACTATAGTTACCAAAAGTTAAACTTTGGTTAGATTTTCAGCCAAGGAAGATATATGTTGACCTCTCTTCTGCAGGAAAAAAAAAGAATTATATGATGGAAGACAGGAAATATGGTTGCTAATATAGATTGTTTCTTCATAGTTGGGGAAAATATTCTTTTGCAATGGCCTCTAAGTTCCCTTTTAATTATGAACTTTCAATCTTTTCTCCTTTTGTTTTCTTTTGCTTTGCATTATTTATGAGATGTAATGTTTATCAGTTGGGATAATTTCACTGTCAGCATATACTATCTCACTAAAACTCAAGATGATAAAAACCCAGTCAATGCAGTCATATCACTTTGCAATATTGTAAATTTGATTCAGGGAATGTTTTAGGGAATCACATCACATGGAATCAATTTATCTATGCTATTGACAGATAAAAAGGTTATTGTGAGCCCTGACAGTAAGGACAAATAAACTGTACTTACTATAAAATGTTCAGTTTTCCACATCTACAGGGAGGCTATACATCCAAAGTTTCTGGACATCCAAAGTTTGCTGCAGTTTTCCTTATATCAAATGATCTTTAATCTGCCCACCAAATCTGTGAGAAGAAGGGGAGATGGCAGATCCATTCCAGTTTGTTATTTCCAAATCAGGAGAGGACAAGAAATCAAAATAATTCACTTTTATTTTCAAGGGAGAAGGAAAGAGTTAATTCTTCTGGATCTCTCAAGAGCATTTGATGCCATTATCTGGGTTCAGACAGAACTCTAAACCAAACTGTGACTATTTATGGATTAGTATGTTATGCAGATCCAGCCAGTAAGATTAGTTTATGCATCAATGTCTGATCTAGACCTGGCTAATTGGTTGATTCAATAAACCATGGCTCACTTCCGGGTTGAGCCTTCTCGAGAACAGGCGGCGGTTTGTGATCGTCCTCGACCGCAGCCTGGCTCTTGCGTCGGAGAGCCCGATCCTGCAAGGTTCGGGCTGAAGCTGCCTCAGAGGGGCGGCGGAGAAAGGGAAACCTGCCAGCCAGAGTGAGGGGAGCCGCTCTCCCCTTTTGGGTCTGGTCTTTTCCTCGAAGACGTCAAGAAGTGGTGGTCAAAATGGCCACCTCGAAGAGAAGGTCTCAACGGGATTAAGATTGGTGCAGGAGGAAAGAGAGAAGTCGACAGCAGAGGAACCGGAGTATCGGATGGTAAGATCAAGGCACCCGGATTAAGATAAAGATGAGTTTTTAAAAAAAAGAAACAGAAGCGGCAGTCTCAAGTGAAGGAAAAATAAGTAAAATATTTTGACAGCTATAAGGGCTTCAACGGGAAAGGAAGAAGCCAGCGTAAGAATTTAAGTTTGGGGCTCAGAAAACTTTGAATATCAAAATAAAAGGAAATAAAAGAAAGTGCCACTTTGTGGAGAAAAATTGGAAGCTAAAGAAGAAAGAAACTATCTTGTTCCTTTGTGGATTGGAGTTGTTACATTTTAAAGAGACGCAAGACTCATAGAAAGTGAAAGCTTGAATACACAAAGACGGACTACCGGACTAATTGGTGATATTGATATAGACTCTGGACCTGGGTTAGGATCATAGAAAATTTAAAGAAGAAGAAATAAGGAAAATAAAAATTTGGTGGCCATCCAAAGAATTAAAAATGGAGTTTAAAAGTATGAAAGAACTGCTACAGGAAGTGTCTGAACTAACTTGGCTTGTTGCAGAAAACATGGGCATTCAAATGCTGAATAAAGAAGAAGAAGGAGCCTTGGAAAGGAGGAGCCAGCACAAGAGAAAGCCATCTTAAAAAGACAATTAATACAAAGATCAATACAAATAAAAGGGAAAGGAAGGGTGGCTAAAAAACGGAACCTAAGAAAGTATCTAAAAAGGGAACATTTATGAAATTAAGCATGTTAGAAAGGTTCAGAAGGAAAGGAACAGAAAGGTAAAGAGAGAGAGGGATTCAAACTGGATAGAGAAGGGGAGAGCAGGATAAAAGGGAGGAGAAGGAGCCAGCAAGTGAAAGCCATTTTAAGAAGACAACTATCACAAAGATTAATACAAATAAAAGGAAAGGGAGGATGGTCAAAAATGAAACTTAAGAAGGTAATTAAAAGGGGAACATTTATGAAATTAGGCATGTTAGAAAGGTCCAGAAGGATAGAGAGCAGAAAGGTAAGAGAGAGAGAGGATTCAAACTGGATAGAGAAGGGGATAAGGACAAAAGAGAGGAGAAGGAACAAGAAACAAGAACAAAAGATAGAGAGACACGGAATTACATAATGAAGAAAGAAACTTGTTTGCATAGAGATAATGGCTAATGTATTAAAAAGGGGTTCTGCATGAAGAAATGGTAATAAGAATATATTGTAATTATAAAAGTGTAAAACAATAGGGTTACTGACAATTTTACTGGTAAAAGGTCACATTTTTATTTCTTATTTACAAAAGAAAGGTAAATGATGATTAGATAAATTGAATTAATTGAAATGATTTTAGAAAATGCCTAAAAATGAGATTTGTCAATAACCAAGATTAGTTATTTTTATTATTATCTTAGAACCATAAATAAATCTTAGGGGGATATGTATTGCAGAACCCGATCGATTAGAGATATATTGTAAGGGAGCTTTTCTTTTCTCCTTTTTCTTTTCTTTTCTCTATCTTTCATTTTAAAGGGAATGATTATGATTATGCTACTATATTAACCACTGAGGTGTCACTTTCAAAGTAGTAAAAGGGGGCAAGTCTAGGGTTTTTTCTCATTCTTTTTAGTGTTAAAATTTGTATGGATTTAGAATTATGGAGAGAATATGTGATGAAAGGGCAAATCTGACGGACAAAAGAATTCTGTAAATGATAAAAGAGTATTAACAATGTGAAGATAATTAAAGGATAGACATGGATGAACTTTATCTTTAATATGATGGGCAAATATATTGTTATTTGTAAGATTTATAAATGATGTTTTTAAAATATATATATATGTTTGCAATTAATTTGAAATGAACTGGGGGTTACACAGATTGAGATTAAGATTTGAGATTAGGATTAATTTCTTTGACCCTTTGTCTGTTAAAATGGAATAGAAGTGAAGTTAAATGCTTAAAATGAACATAGACCTACTGTCATATTTGCATGTAAAAGTGATGACCCGGGAACATGCTGTCTACTGAAAAGAGCTGTTTTAAAAAATTGTTAAAAATTGAATAAAATTTGTTTTAAAAAAAAAAAACCATGGCTAATCAATGCAGAACATAACCACATATCTTCTGGATATGTTACTTGGATTTTGGTAATTCAACAACTCCCATAGCTAAATGGAGACCCTGGGTTTCTTAAAGATCCAGTTTCAAATCTCTCCTGAGCTATGGAAACTCCCTGCTCCCCAGGCTGATCGTAGGCCAGTTACGTCCCCTCTGCCCACCATAACTTTCAACATGTTATTGTGAGGAAAAATAATTTACAATATTATGATAAATATATTTTTCAAACAAGGAAGGTTGGTAAAACATGTTAACATTATCTACATGATGAAAACAGTAACTGGAGAGAATTTCTCTCTTATTTGGCTAGGAAGACATACAACAAAAGGAGAATTTTCTCTCACAATTGTGATCATCAACCTGAACAGATTTATTAAAGGATTGGATATGAGAAACAAATCTGCATTCTCTTAATTTCAACTGTTTGCAGCATAATTTTCATTAGGCCTACTCAATACTGTTATACCTACCCAATACTGTTATACCTACCCAATACTGGGGTATGCATAAGCGTACTAACATGCCTACCATCCCTGTCTTACTGTCCCCATTTATCTATATTTACTCCCTTTATTCTTGTTTATGTTCATACTTATACTTGTTATCTTGTACATGTTTGACAAACAAACAAACAAAACAAACTGTTCCATTGATTCAAAGAGGTTTACTGCCAGTTACAATATATATACCCCACTTGATAAAAGCGTCCATGAAAGAGACCTAAAACAGGATGGATCAACGACATCAGTGTGAGAAAATTTATGGAATAAATTCAAACTAAAAGATAAAAAGTATGACATGCTTTGTGATTGTATAAATATGAATTAATTATAGCAAAACAAATTGCATGGCTCAAATATGGAAGCCTAACCAACCGTATCAGAGGAAGCTTTGATTTCAAGGAATATGATGGTTTTAGTATTAAAGGCAACTGAAAGTACAATCTAAGGAGATATCTATTGTTATGGTCTGCTATCAGGGATAGTAAAAGCTCTGATACCCTGGGGCAAAGAGGAAGCCAAATACAGTACCAGATTCTTAACTGCTATATCTAAGACCATTTCATGTTTCCAAATGGACCTAATCCAAACCCCATCATCTATGAAAAAAATGGCAATTCTCAGATTTGGTGATTCAATCCTTGAGTAGTTAAAAATATACATTTATCAGAACCAAGGCAGGTTTATTCAGCACAACAAAACTAGAATCTGTTCTCAAATGCAATAACTTGTCCCTGCAAAATAAGGTGGCAGATAATTAAATCCTCTAAATCATTCCATTTCTTTTCAACAAAACTCCACATGTAGCTGTTTTGGTAGCCTTGCAAGTTTCTGAAGCTATCCATAATGAAAGTGGCAGACAATATAGGAAAAATCTTTTCAGTTTTCAGGGAATACCAAATGACAGTTGCTGCTCTTTTTATTTTCTAGGCTGGTGTTATGGAAACTCTCTTAAAGGAATGCAAAGGCAGGAAGTTTGAGATCAGCTTGTACAGCTGCTGCCTGTGCAATTTCTGTGTAATTAAAAAAAACCTCAAAAAACAAAGGAGTGTATTTTCTAGCTTCTTGAAACTGACAGTCTCAATCAAAAGCATACTACAGCACATTGTCATAAGTTCACATGCAAAATAGTCTATTTTCTTTCTCAGATACAAAAGAACAAGTGCAGCTTTGAACAATGAGAACTCTTAAGATATAATGGAATGCACTCTATTTATTTCTGCAGCCAAAGTTCCATTTATAAGCCTCTGCTTCTGGGCTGAGTTTTCAAGAGTCTACATCCCATTCATTTTCGTTTAATGTTTTAAACTCATGGTGCAGTTCTAACAAACTTTACGCTGGGAATGGAATAAAGCGACTAGTAAATTCTCAGAACTCTCTCTGCCGAAACTTATACCCTTCCAGAGAATGGAGGGGGGGAAATGTACTTTATTTATTTATTTACTTTATTGGACTTATATGCCGCCCCATCTCTGATGACTCGGGGCGGCTCACAGATTAAAACATATAAATACAATAAATAATTTAAAAGAAATTAAATCACTAAGGCCCAATAAAACCCAAATTAAAATTTAAAACTATCCCACCCACCCACCCCCGGCAAGGTGATCACAGCCTGACTTGGTCAAATAGCCAGGTTTTCAAATCGCGGCGGAAGGTGCGGAGGTCAGGGGCCAGGCGGAGGTCCAGAGGCAGTTGATTCCATAGATTGAATATTGACTTCTTCAATCCAAAGCATTGCAAAACTGCTGCACATATCCCAATGTAAATATTGCCACACTATCAATTGGGGACTTCAAAGCTAAATTTAGTCATTATAGGAAAATCAGGCCTTCCAGAAAATCTTTCTGTGAAATAATAGATTGTCATCTGAAGAGTCAGCTAGAGACTTGCAAGCTGAATCCTCTAATGCAGGGGTCTCCAACCTCAGCAACTTTAAGACTTGTGGACTTCAATTCCCAGAATTCTGGGAGTTGAAGTCCTCAGGTCTAAAAGTTGCCAAGTTTGGAGACCTCTGCTCTAATGCAAGAAGGAAAGATTTAGTGTACTGTGCAATGAAAAATCCAGTTTTGGGGACAAGTTAGGATTGTAAAAATGGGGAAAGTTCCATTGAATCACAACGAAATCAGTTTGTTTCATTATAAACGTGCCAGAACAGCTTTAAAGCTGAGCTATAATATGCAGGAAACGCATCCAATGAAATTTACCGAAGTTTAATCAACTTTACCAGATCCCTGATTTTTCTCTCTTCTGTGGAGGCAGAATTCTGACTTAAAACCAAAAACAGAAAGGGAAAAATGAAACGATAAGTTTATTTCTATCTTTGCAATTCTTTGTTTTACATTTCTACAGTTTAAAAAAAAAGGTTAATCCAAGAGTGGACGGAGTTAACGACCATCAGAGCCCACCTTTCACTTGTTTACTAAACGTAGATCTAGAGAATTTTTAAAATGGCTTTTACGAGCGAGACAAGACCGACATCGCGTATTATAAGCGAAACCACCCCTAAAATTCGCTCTGCGAAAGACAGAATTAACTCCCCGGCCCCTTCCCCCCCCCACAAGGAAAGTCCTTGCAACACCAACACACACACCCCGGCCCTGTCCATTTTCACACCGCGCAGGGGCTTGAGCCCCAGGGATCCGCTTCCCGCTTCCCGTCCAATCAGCGGAGGCCGAGAGCGGTACCATTTGGTGGCGTCTCCACGAGCTCGGCCGCGCTCATGCCCAGCTCTTTTCCGAGTTGGTCGCCGTTGGTAAGAGGAGGATTGGTCTGGCTATGGAGCCTTATCCGACCGAGGCCGTCATGCGCCCCACCAGTCCCTATCAGTACCCCAAGGCCACCTCTAGTCCTGTCAGGGATTATGTGGTCTGGTCGCTGTTCAGTTTTACCACCTGCAATTGCTGTTGCCTCGGCTTGTTCGCCCTCTTCTACTCCATTAAGGTGAACGGAGCTGGAAAAGATATGGGAAGGGCCCTCTCGGTTTCCCGCCCCCGCCCTCTTTTTTCACACTGGGCTGCTTCTCTCTCTCTCACTCTCCCCATTTCTTTCTAGTCTTCAAGGTATCTCTACTTCGGCTTCTCTCTAAAGCGAGGATGGCCTTTGTTGTAAATAGTGCTCTATTTATAAATAGTAGTAAATTACCATAATATACAGTACAATACTTAACTACTTACCTCCAGTTACATGGGAACATGCCCTCTTGAACTGCAGGTAATCCTCGATTTACAATAGTTCATATAGTGACTGTTCAAAGTTGCAACAGCACTGAAAAAACTTATCACCATTTCTCATACAACAGTTGCACCACCTCCATGATCATGGGATCAGAATTCTGACACTTGGCAACTGACTCATACTTATGATGGCTGCAGTGTCCCCAGGGTCATGTGATCCCCTTTTGCGACCTTCTGACAAGCAAAGTCAATGGGAAAGCCAGACTCACTTAACAATTGCAGTGATACACTTAACAACTGAGGCAAGAAAGGTTGTAAAATGGGGCAAAACTCACTTAACAAATGTTTCACTTAACAGAAGGACTCAAATGTGGTTGTAAGTTGAGGACTACCTGTAATTAGATTTTGTCATACAGAATCACCGTGTGTGAGGGGTGTGTGCATGTGTATGCCTTGGAGTCAGTTTTGGCTCCTGGGGACTGCCTGGAGAAGCTCTACACTCTTCAGAAGGACTTCTGCACTGCCTGTTCCCTAGGGCTGAGAGAGAGTGATCTGTCCATGTTCATCCACCTGGTTTTGTGAGAACTAGAACTCATGGCTTCTCAGTTTTGTAATCTTGTACTTTAATTATGGCACCAATCTGGGTCCCATAGAATTGCCTTATTAGGAGTTAAATCAACACAACAGCTCATATTGAGGGGAAATATTGGGAAAATCATTGGTGAATTAAAGCTGCCTTTTGTTGATTAAAATAAAAATCCACACCCAACCCCATCTTTGGTGGCAGAGCAAAGTTTGGGGAAAAGATCTTTGTTAATTTGAAGTGAGACACCATTTGTGTGTAGATCAGAAATCTAGACCAGTTTGGTCTCCTGTTTAAGGCACCAGGCTAGAAATCAGGAGACCATGAGTTCAAGTCCTGCCTTAGCCCTGAAAGCCAGCTGGGTGATCTTGAATCAGTCACTCTCTCTCAGCTCAGCTCACCTCACAGGTTGGTGGTTGTGAAAAAACAGGAGGAGGAAAGCGATAGATATGTTTGCTGCCTTGAGTTATTTGTAAAGTAATAATAATAGGTGGGATATAAATAAAATAAATAATAAAATATATACTAAGGGGCCTCTAGCAGCATGAAATTCACAACTGTCAACAAATGTGGTTCTGGTTCAGCAATTCTATAATTCTATCCCTTAGGAAAATAAGTTATCTGACAGTCTTTCTGTTTCGTGTCTGTATCAAATAGAGTGGAATATTGCGTTCTGTGCTTGCTTGATGCATAAAGAAAATAATTTTTCTTAGTGGGTGTGGCAACTTTGGAGGATGGTGTTTGCTTGCCTAATCTCTGATGAAAGTGCTTGGATGATGAAACACAATATTAACTAGTCTCATTTCTGATAAGCCCTGCCCCTGACATCACCCAGTTGAATTTAGAATTGATACCAAGTCTGGGTTTCCTACTCTTCCCCTAAAGCAAGAGTGAGCAAACTTTTGTGGGAAGTTGAAAACTGCATTTAAGTTCATCTAGATCAAAAGGGGACTATGAGTAGGATTAGAGCCATACATAAAGCAAGTTTGATATAGTTAATAAGTTATGTGGCATAATAATTATTGATCAGGGATCTGGGAAACCAGATTTCAAAAGACATTCAATTGACTGGGTTGTTCTAGATTTGCTGGGTCTAGTCAATATTACTGAACCCAATCTATAGATTCTCCCTGCATATATCTGTAGCTTATAGAACAGATATACAGGTAGTCCTGGACTGATGACCAATGACTTATTTATTTATTTATTTATTTATTTATTTATTTATTTATTCGACTTATATGCGCTCCTCTCCGAAGACTCGGGGTGGCTTACAATTAAAATACAACAGTGAATAAATTAAATTAATTAAAAAGATATTAAACATTTAAGCCGAATTAATGTTTAAAACCCCAATTAAATAACCCAACCCAGGAGAGTCAGCACAACCCAGATTGTAGAAAGAGCCAGGTTTTCAAATCATGGCGGAAGGAGCGAAGATCGGGAGCCAAACAGAGCTCAAGCGGAAGAAGATTCCACAAAGTGGGAGCCGCCACAGAATAGGCCCTCTCCCGGGTCGCCGCCAAGCGACATTGTGTCGCAGACGGCACCCGAGGAGACCCTGCCTGTCTGCCGCACAGGGCGGTTGGCATTAGATGCTGGGAGAAGCCGTTCCCATAAATAACCTGGACCCATGCCCTGTTGGACTTTAAATGTTAATACCAAGACCTTGAATCTCACCCGGAGGGCAACCGGAAGCCAATGCAGGCGCGCGGAGGGGTGTAACATGGGAGTATCGGGAAGCTCCCATCACAACCCGCGCAGCCGCATTCTGCACCAGCTGAAGCCTCCGAGTGGTGCGCAAGGGCAGTCCAAGGTAGAGAGCATTGCAGTAGTCGAGGCGGGAAATAACGAGAGCCTGAGTGACTGTGCGCAGGGCATCCCGGTCCAGGAATGGGCGTAACTGGCGAACCAGCGGATCTGGGCAAAGGCCCCCTGGCCACGGCCCCCACCTGCTCCTCTAATTTGAGCCGTGAGTCAGGAGGACCCCCAGATTCCGTGCCCTGTCCACGGGGGGCAACACCTCCTCCCCCATGAGCAAAGATGGTACCTCAAAACTGGACCGGGATGTCGGTATGCACAGCCACTCTGTCTTGGCGGGTTGAGTCGAAGCATGTTCCTGTCCATCCAGATCCACACTGCTGCCAGACAACAGGACATCACGGAGAGAGCATCACTGATGTGGCCTGGGGTGGAAATGTATAGCTGAGTATCATCAGCATACTGATGATAACTCACCCCAAAGCCACGGATGATCTCGCCCAGCGGCTTCATATAAATGTTGAACAGGAGGGGTGAGAGGACCGAACCCTGCGGCACCCCACAAGTGAGGTGCTTTGGAGTCGACCTCTGCCCCCCTGCCAACACTGTTTGCGAACGTCCCGAGAGGTAGGAGGAGAACCACTGTAAAACAGTGCCTCCCACTCCCAGCCCCGGAGACGCGCAATAGGATACCATGGTCGATGGTATCGAAAGCCGCTGAGAGATCTAACAGGACCAGGACAGAGGACGAGCCCCTGTCCCGTGCCCTAGCGAGATCATCAATCAGCGCGACCAATGCTGTCTCCGTGCTGTACCCAGACCGGAAGCCCGATTGGTACGGATCCAGGTAGTCCGCTTCCTCCAGGAAAAGTGGCAATTGCTGAGCCACCACACTCTCAACAACCTTCGCTAAAAGCGAAGGTTGGAGACCGGACGAAAGTTGTTCAACACGGCTGGGTCAAGGGCAGGCTTCTTCAGGAGGGGCCTCACCACCGCCTCTTTCAAAGCGGCGGGGAATGACCCCTCCCTCAATGAAGCGTTGACCACTGCCGGAGCCAGCCGACGTGACCTCCCTGGAGGCATAAACCAACCAGGAAGGGCACGGGTCCAATAAACATGTGGTGGAACTCAGCCGCCGCATAATCCTGTCCACTTCATCCTCAGAAACAGGATCAAACTCAGCCCAGATCACATTGGCCAAAACACTCGCATTCCCCCCCTCAGACCACTGACAATCCACACGTAACCCCTCCCGGATCTGAGCGATCTTGTCCTGCAGATACTGACTAAATTCCTCAGCTCTGCCCCGCAACGGGTCCACCACCACCCCAATTGAAGGAGGGAGCGGGTAACCCCAAACAGGGCGGCTGGGCGATTATCTGCGGATGCTATGAGGGCGGAGAAGTAGGATCTCCTCGCCACCCCCATAGCTGCCAGGTAAGTCCTAACATGGGCTCTTAGCTGGGCTCGGTCAGATTCAGAGCGAGTCACCCTCCACCTGCTCTCTAGTCCCCTTCTGCGCCTTCATTTCCCGGAGCTCCTCGGTATACCAGGGAGCTGAGCGGGATCCGCGTCGAGTAAGGGGACGCATGGGAACAACCCTGTCGAGAGCCCCCGCAGCCGACTGTTGCCAGGCAGCCACGAGGGTCTCGGCAGGACTGTGAGTAAGGGATGCAGGAAAAAACCCCAGTTCTGCCTGGAACCTGTCAGGGTCCATCAGGCGTCTGGGGCGGAACCATCTAGGTGGCTCCTCATCCCAGCGGTGTGGGGTGGCTTGGCGGGAGACCAGCCGCAGGAGATAGTGGTCTGACCATGGAACGGGGAGGATAGTTATATCACCGCCCCCTAGACCACTCCGCCACTGCTCAGAGACAAAAACCAGGTTGAGCATGTTACCCCCTCATGAGTCGGGCCATCTATTATCTGGGTCAGGCCCATGGCCTCCATGGAAGCCATGAACTCCTGGGCCAGTGCCGACACCAATCCCAGAGAAGGCAGGTTAAAGTCACCCAGAACCATAAGCTCTGGAAACTCCACCGCCACCCCGAGATGGCATCAAGCAGCCCAGGCAGGGCAGCTGAAACATAGCTGGGGACAGGTATGTAAGCAGCACGCCCAACCGACCGGCAGGCCCGCATCTCAGGAGGAGGGACTCACACCGCCTATCTCGGAGCAGGGACCTCCCTTGGAAGCAGGATCTCCCGAATAACAATAGCCACCCCACCTCCCCTACCCTGGGGTCGTGACCGGTGTAGCACCCGAAAACCTGGTGGGCAAATATCAACCAGAGGGACTCCCCCCTCCGGTCCCAACCAGGTCTCGGTGATACAGGCCAGGTCCGCGGCCTCCTCCTCAATCACCTCGCGGAGGAGTGGTGCCTTATTAACCACGGACCTGGCATTGAAATACACCAGTCTGAGACCAGGGGCCCTGGATCCCAAAACTCCCGGGAATTGGGAGGGGGCAGAGGGGTCGGAGCGCGCCACAGCTTGAATATAGCGGGGGCGCTCCTAACATGATGACCCTCGGCCCCATCGGCCTCTACCCCTACCAACCACTCTAGGGATTGTGGCTCCCACTATTCCGCCCAAAGCCCCATCGCCCAGCCCCCGCACCCCCCAACCATGGCCCTGTTTAAGGCTGCACTGACCTCTAACAATAAAACCCTTATCCCTCCCACCCTTCCCTAACCCCTTAAGAAACCGAATTAAAAACTTTGACAAAGCAGCCCTGGGTCGCTTCCCCTTATCCCTCCCTGAACTCCGGCCCCCACCCTTTCCTGCGTCATGCCATCTCTCCGGATTCCACAATCCGTCATCGAGATAGGCTGATGATAAACCGTAGGCCAAGTCCAAGAGGGGAACATCCCTCAAAGCCCACAGATCAGCTGCCAAAAAAGTTCGCATAAGATGTTGAGTGTCCAACCAGCAGAGGAGGAGCGGTCCAGTTGTAAAACCATGTCCACACAATAGTCTTATAGTCCAAACATTGGGCAGCTCGAAACCACTGAGACGCCTCCACCCCTGGATGCCCTCTCATGGCAATCCAGGGGGCTGATGGTCGAGCATCCAAGGCTGGCCACTGCTCTCTCACAGCTCGTGGCCCCCCAGAGTTTCAAAAGGTCTTAACACGCAGCTGGAATTGCGCAAAAAGGGGGGGAGATGGTGCATCCCAGCTCCGCAGTTCTCTCACAACCGTGGGTGGGCAAAACAGCAAGTCCATCCCCGGCACCAATGAAGACTAATAAGGGTGGGGAAGATAATCCCCACAGCATGGAGGAGGCAGAGGTTAATGACGGCTGATGGTTGAAGCCATCCGATAGATGAAATCCCAAATGGAAACAGGGAAAACCTTCTCACCCCTCCGGTTGGCGCCAACCAGCACCCATGGCGCCAACTACCCGTATGTACAACCCAGACAGATTTAAGGAGTCAAAGTTAGAAAGGCAAGGGGGGGGCGAGAGAAGTCAACTGAGGGCAGCATCAGACAAAACAGCCGCCCTCGTTTTCATCAGTGCCAATCTCCAGGCCAGGGTCAGTCTCCGGGATCATCTCCAACAGCCCCGCCCAGCTCCGGCTACCACACTGGCCCTGGATCCGCACTAATGCCATCTCCACCCTTGCCATCGACGCCATCGGAATAGAGCCAGCACCAACAGATCAATATCCTAACCCTCCCCAATTGAGGGGAGGGGGGGTTCATAGATGTAATCCGAACCGCGGCCTTCAGCCACTCCTTCAGCCAAGATGTGATTCGACCTGGCCCACAAGAATATTCCGGTCACCTGGAGCTCCAGCACCAGGTCCCCAACAATCTCTTGCGCTGCTCCAAGTGACTTCAGGGGACAATGAGGCAATCCCCAGGGGCCACTGAAGATGGGCTGGATGTTGTGTGAAGATGGGCTGGATGTTGGGGGGGGCCGTCGCTTCTGCCAGCGGGGCTGTCGCTTCAGGGGCAAAGCCACCACTTCAAAGGTGCCTCGCCCCATCGCCACCGCCTCCGCCGCTTCCGCTACCCAGCCGCCGCTTCTGCCAGCGGGGCTGTTGCTTCAGGGGCAGAGCCACCACTTCAAAGGTGCCTCGCCCCATCGCCGCCGCCTCCGCCGCTTCCGCTACCCAGGCCGCCGCTTCTGAGGCGAAACCGCCGCTCCCAAGGCGTTTCGCCTCGTCATTTGACTGCTGGGCCATCCCGGAGGTCGCCGCGTTACTGCGTGCGACTCTCCCAACGGAGAGAGCTTGCTCCGGCGGCGCCAGACTCCCCAGCTGTTCCGCTGGGAGTTCAAAGGATTTTCGGAGGGGGGTATGCACCCCCGCACACCCCCAGGGACATAACCGACTTAATGACCATTTGAAATTACAGTGGCATCAAAACAGATGCTTTACAGGCCATAAAGCACTTTCAGCCATTGTAAAATGTGCCTTTTGTGGTTACATCACCACGTTTCAGGCACATGGCAACCTGCTCACCTTTATGATCAATTGCAGCATAACATGACTGCAATTTGCTGTTTTTTTGCCACTTTCTGGTGGGTTCCCCGCCCCCAATTTCTGGCTTTTTTTGCAAATTTCTGGCATTTTTGCACCTTTCCAGCAAATCCACCCATTTGGAAGAATGGATTTGCCTTCCAATTTTGTATAGTAGAATATTTGATTTGTTTATTTAATAAATTTGTAGTCGTGTTAGTGATAAATCAAGCTAATTATTTAGATTGTAGTATTTTGTGTTTACTTTCTATTTTGTCTTAATATACGGAGTAGAAATTAGTGGACATCCAAGTGTTGGAATACACTCATGCTTACTGGAGTTGTACAAATCTAAAGACCATAAATACTGTATCTGGTATATAAGGACTAATGTTAATTTTGATGTAAAGTTGACAGGATTGAAAACAGATCTTCGTTTGTTTTATTAAGCTTTGAGCAGTGACTTCTAGTTGCTACAAAAACAGGTTTGCTCATTCTCCTCTAGAGTGTTTCACAAAAAGAAATATTGTATTTCCTACAGTGGTGCTGTTTGGTGCTCTTACCTTCTTCCCAATATATGAAAAACATAAAAGATCAGTAATTTGTTAAAAGTTGCATACCTTATTCCATTTTTCAGGAAAAGAATGCTACTCTATAAATCAACATTTCTTAATTGAAGCAATTTGTAAGTGTGTAGATTTCAAATCTCCAGCTAGCAGGCAATTCATAAGAATTCTAGCAGTTGACGTCCATATACCTGGAAGTGGCCAAGTTGGAAAACACTGCTCTAATTTCTAGGTAAAGAGAGGGATACAATAATCCTAGATCATTCTTGATTGCATTGAAGATAAAACTATTGGTATTGATGTGATCACCTAAGATTTAAATGATTAAAACGTTTGCAAAGATGTTTTCATTGCTAATTCTTATTTTTTAAAATCGGTTTCTCTCCCTTTTCACTTCAGTCAAGAGATCGTAAAGTTCTTGGAGACCCTGAAGGTGCAGCTAATCATGGCAGGACAGCCAAGTACCTGAATATTGCTGCAGTGACGATAACCATCATAGTCTACATTATTTTCATCATTATATTAATCAGTAGTGCCCTGTTCATCGTTAACATAATCTTCGAAATAATGAGGCTTCCAGATGAAATAGAAGAACTCAGAAGGAACTAAACCATGCATCCAAAATACTATTTTCAGCTATGTATTCTACTTTAGCATTGGTTTAGCTTTCTTTTGGATGCCTTAAACATATCAGTTGACAGCTTGGTTACACTTTTGGGTATATAAAAATTATTCTCTTCACTACATGTGTATCCTATTTCCCTATCACAACTTATTGAAGTTATTTGTTGAAAAGTAGATTATTTATCTGAGTTGATGTTATGTTTAACCCAAGATCTAGATTTCTGTCTTTCTAATCCTTGTTGCTCCTAGGAATCCATTTTTGTTGCTGTTATGTTTTATTTATTTTTTTATTTATTAATTTATTATATTTATTTACCAAATTTATATACTGCTTGTTGTAACCTAAGTGATTCTGGGCAGTCAACAAATAAAAAGAGTTACTATATTTTGGTTTCTCATGGAACATTCCGTTTTTTACGTATTTCAGTATGTTTTCAATATCATAGCTTTCTGTACTTCAGTATGAAGTTGAGGTGAGTTCAAAACAAATAAAAAATACATATCTATATTTTATGTAGGTAGAGTTTTTGTCAGCAAAAGGCAGCTGATAAAAACATTCATTCCCTAATGATCATTGTTGTTTTTGTTTCCTTCATTCCTCTGACAGAAGGAAACTAGATATTATAAGGTTATATATTCCATATCTGCACACAGTTGCACTAATTAATAGCTAGCTGTCAGGTGCAATTAAAGGTATTAGTTGGCACCTTTAAAGTCTTTCACAATTTAGAATCTGGGTACCTATCAGATCATCCTTTTCCAGGTGAAATTGTTGTAAAATAGATCATCAGCAATAAAGAAACTGATTTCACCTATTCACAGAATTGTTCTAATAGAAACAGATTAATTCCACTGATTAATGGTTCTCACTGTCAGGAATTTTCTCTTTAGTTCTAGGTTGGTTCTCTTTGATAAATAGCCAACTATTCTTGTCCAAGTCTCAGGTGCTTTGGAGAATAGGTTGACAAACCCGCCCCCATGGCACCTCCTCAAACATTGGAAGACTGCTATCAAGTCATCCCTAGTCCTTATCTTTGTCAGACTAGACATATCTAGTTCCTGCAATATTTCAAATGTAGTCTTGCCACGGCAGTATAAAGCGGTACTAACACTTCATGTGACTTTGATACTACCCCTCTATTGATGCAATGTAGGACTGCATTGGCTTTTTTGGCAACTGTGGCACAGTATTGGCTCATCCTTGAGTAATTGTCCACTAGGACTCCTAGATTCCTCTCACGGTTGCTGCTGAGCCAAGTACTACCTATTTATACATGTGCATTTGGTTTTTCTTGTCTAAATGTAAAATTTTACATTTCTCACCATTGAATTGCATTTTGTTGTGTTGAACAGTGTTCAAGTCCTTCAAGATCCTTCTCAATCTTAAGCCTATCTTCTAAAGAAATCTTCAGGTTCCATGTGCCAGACACCATCACCATTCTCCTTAATGCAATTGTTAAGTGGCAGTATGGGTCATGAAAGGGAGAGGGAAGGCCATGGGAAGCCTAGTGCATGTCCAGGCCCACATTGCAGCACCTCCCCAGCTCACTCATGGCCTATCCTGGCCTTCCCAAGGCCACGTCCACCTCAAGAGGTATCCTTTGTTCTGCTTCCCACACTTTGGGATCTACTTTGTGCCTGCTTTCCCATCCCACTAGATTCACACCATGCAAATGCTGTGTGAATGCTGCCTTTATAGTTGATTATGATTTTTAGCTTAATGTATTGTGCAAAGAGAATGAGAGTTTAACTAAAGAGTTGATTAACTTTCCCCTAATTTCCCCAATTTGAAATATTATAATCTTACCCAAAACTCAGCTTGAAGTGTACCTCAAGCATCTACTCATTCTGTAATAAGTATTTTAATAAATCTTGCCTTTGGCTGATTCTTTTACTTACCCTGGTATGTTGTACTACCATTGCCCAAATCATGAAAAATCCATAATTTGCATGATGACGTGAGGCATATTATTGTTCCCAGGAGACACCTATATGCACTTAGGTGGGCTAAAGTTTCATTTTAAGTAACAACTGTTCCTCCTCCATTTTTACCACCCATTATCATGTCTGCAGAGAAATCTGACTATGGAAGATTTTTAAGCATTGTTATTGAACATATAAGCTTTACCAGGCTTTGTAAACCCATTATGAAGTATTTGGAAACTGAAGTACCCTAGAGTTTTGCTTGAGCAAACAAAGCAATTTCAACTTGAAAAGGGAGATAAAACTAATAAGCCACAAATGGGATGAAAGTTCCCTTTTACCAATTTTTGTCCAACAAGACTTAAAAAATTAAAGTGGGATGCTCAGACATATATTAGATTCTTTCTAAACTGCATTTTTCCTGTTGGTCTTTCCAAGCCCTTAATGTTCACTGAAACCCCGTCAGTATTCTTTCACAACAAAGTTTCCTGTACTGTTGTAAAGTGCTTTGAGATTACTGTAGTGATGGCAACATACTTTTCAAAAATGAAACACCACAATATTTTGGGTGACACACCAGCATTCACCAACACCTGACAACAACTCTTCTGTCTTGCTGAGTTACCAAAGAAATTGAATAAGCAAAAATACAAAAAAATATGTGATACTGCACCACCCAGAGCTTAAAGTGGATTCTTACCATTTGTATCAGCATGTGATCTGTCATCTTCAGAATTGTGATTGGTGGTGACCTGAAAGAGAGAGAACAACTTGCAAAATACAATAGGAATATGGCATGTCTTCCAACCACTGCGCAGGGTGGTTGTTTGCAGAGTGATCATTTTAGGGACTCAAGCAGTTACCAAAATGAGGGGACTATCAATATTATAGTCAGTTTTTGTGTTCATGTGAACAAGAAGTGTGTTGAATCTGAACAACTGTACCACAAAGAATGTCAATCAAATAACTTCCTTAAATTCTTAACAGGCCCTATGAATGTAACATCAGCAAGTTTCCACATTGCTCACTCCAAAGCTCAGCATGGAAAGACCCTCAGTGAAGATAATTTATTATTATCATTATCATTATCATTATTATTATTATTATTATTATTATTATTATTATTATTATTATTATATTTGGATTTATATGCCGCCCCATCTCCGGGGAGGACTTGGGGCAGCTCACACAGAGATATATATACAAAATACATTAAAAACATCTTCTAAAATGTGCATCCTTTTTATTTATTAAGCATTTTTTGTGATTTACCAGTCAGCAGAAATTCCATTAAAGACAGTGTAATGATAATGATTTCCAATGTACAACATCAATTAAAAGGAGAGTTAAATAATTGTAAATATTTTTTTCATTTGTCTTGATGAAACTAGTGATGTTACCTCATCAGTTCAATTGGCTGTCATTGCTAGATTTTCCAATGTTTTGACAAGGAAAGAACTGGTAAAACTAGGAACAGTGCCAATAAATACATCAGGGAACCAAATATGCAACATTGTTTTAAAAATGTTCCCTGACCTAAAAATGTATATGTCTAAAGTTGTGTCTATGACAACAGATAGGGCACCCAATGTGGTGGAAAAGAAAGTCAAGTTTCTGAAACTGTTTATGGAAGCTATTGGATATCTGGTTGTGTTATGTCATTCCATTATGTGCTGAGGCAGGATTTACAAATGCCATTACATAATTTAATGACAGTTGTCATAAAATAGTGTATTAAATAGCTGCTTGACCTCTTCATAAGGAATAATTACATGGGACAGCATACTGATATTGTTACAGACATTTCAGTTCATATGAACTGAATTTAAATTTATGAGATTTCAGCAAAAGTATTAATGTTATGTTACATCAATGTATATGTTACATAAAAGCCTTTAAAGTTCAAATCTTCAAATGAGATATATGGGCTAAAACTTTTGAGTATTTTCCTTAACTGAAGAATTAGAGCTTCAGTTAGCAGAGTTCCAATTTACCATTTGAACTCAAGTGTTTGTCAGTCTGAAGTCTCAACTTGAGGATCTTGAGAAACAAATTGTATACAGAATGAAAAATGCCATTACAAACAATAAATTGTGAAAGTTGGAACTGAATACCAGAAACTTTTAATACCCTTGAAAGTCTAGCAAAGGTTTTATTCATAATTTTTTCTTCTACATACTTTTGTGAGACTTTATTTTCTGCATTAAGCAGCATTAAAATGTACAAAAAAACCCTGATTACAGATGAAGTTAGTCCTTGCTTGCTTGGGTTTTGAGGGCCAAGTCACATGGACGTTTACTTTTTATATTTTTCTTATAACCTTGTAATGTAGAATGGAATGCAGAAGCTTTTTGCCCTGGCTATCAGATCTCTCTGTAAGTTTTTAACTGCAAAGTAAAGGGCTTTCTCAGGCTGAATAACAAACTACATGTGTTTTTCAACTGACTGCAAACTTTTCACAACTGACTGTATGTGACTGTGTATCACTTTCGCCCACGTTAACTTGTTTCCCCTACTTTTAATACAATGCTCATTTCAATGTCATGCTTATGTTTAACTAACAGTCCATATCTTTGATGTAACTGAGCAGGATGGTTTCTTCCTTCCAATCAACATTTCCTTTGTACTTTTTTCTGCTGTACTTGGTATAAAGGGAAATCAGATTCTTTGTCCTGGGTTCCCTCTTTTTTCATAGATACCCATTTTTGTTAAAGTATTTTAATAAATCATGCAAACGATCTTCCGACTCAGTTGCTTATTGGAAAGAGCGATGAGGCAAAATCTAGGGCCAATTTGACCATCAGTTTGAATTGCTCCAAGTATCTATTTATGAAAACTTTCATACTTATGAAAACTCAGCAATGAAACTCTTTAATTAAACAAGTCAAATGCATTGTCTCCTTATTTTTTGTTAGTTCAATTCAAAATTACTGTTAAAAGTAGGATAAATTTTGGAGCAGTATTTTAAGCCTGATTATCAGTATGCCTGTATGCAGTATTCTTTATTGTAAGTAATTTTTTTTACTTTTTCTTACTGTTTATTTTTGCAGAATTGCAGTTTTCCTGCTGAGTGATTAATATGCTGCATGAAACTGTTTTAACAATGAAACAGTTTTAATAATGAATGTTTTTTTCACATTATTCTTAATTTATTATTAATTAATTAATTAATTAATTTAGATTTGTCAATTGCTCACAAGATAATAGATATAAGTATAAACATGAGTATGAATACAGGAAATAGGTACGAATAAATGGGAACAATAGGACAAGGATGGTAGGCACGATGGTGCAGTTATGCACGCCCCTTACAGACCTCTTAGGAATGGGGTGAGGTCAGGCCGGCCTGGATTGACCCGGGGGTGGGTAGTTTTAATTGTATTGTTAATTATTGTATTTTAATTGCTTTTAATTCAGTTTTAGTAATTTATAGACTTGTATTTGTTTAATTTTTTTTACTGTAAATGTATTCTTTTTATATGTTCACCGCCCTGAGTCCTTAGGGAGAAGGGCGGCATACAAGTCTAAATAATAAATAAATAAATAGTGGTTAGTTTGAGGTTAAAGGAGTGGGGGTTAGAGGATGTAACAACAGAGTCAGGTAGTGCATTCCAGGCATTGACGACTCTGTTGCTGAAGTCGTACTTTCTGCCATCAAGTTTGAAGCAGTTTACATTGAGTTTGTATCTGTTGTGTGCTCTTGTATTTTTGTGGTTGAAGCTGAAGTAGTCATTGACTGGTAGGACATTGTAGCAGATAATTTTGTGTGCTACGCTTAAGTCTAACCATAGGTGGTGTAGTTCAAGGTTATCCAAGCCCAAAATCTCAAGCCTTGTGATATAGGGCATTATATAGGGTATAATGTTGCGAGCAGAGGAGTGTAATACTCTTCTCGTGAAATACTTCTGGACTCGCTCAAGTGTATTAATGTCTGATATGCAGTGCGGATTCCAGACTAATGAGCTGTATTTGAGTATTGGTCTGGCAAAAGTTTTGTATGCTCTAGTTAGCAATTCGATATTTCCGGAGGAGAAGCTTCGTAAGATTAGATTTACAACTCTTAATGCCTTTTTGGCTGTCAAGCCTTTCTCTGCTACCATTTTCAAAGCTTGGAAAAACCTTTTGCCAGGGAGTAAAAATTCTTCCAAAACATCCCTGCTAATTAGAGGTGATAGACTGTGTTCTTCTCTGCTGTCAATGATGATAAAAATGAGACTTGGAAAGTAATCTAAAAACATTTTTTATTTATAAAATAAGAAAACCTAACGGAGCTACATGTTTGCAACCTAATCTCCACCAAGGCATATAGGAAAAAAAAAAACAAAGGGAAATATAACGGAAGTTACAAAGGAAGTGAAGTATAAACTCTGTACACATGTGCAGTGGATCAAAACATCATAAGACTTTCTTATCTTATTACTATGGAGACAAGGTAACACAGTGCTGGCTAGCTGACACCTGCTTGCTATAATATGAGCTTAGGAGCTGAACAGACAAACAAAAAAAAACGCAGTGACATCCCCTTCTTTTGTCTGTTAAGCGAAAATCAGATAAGGCACATCTCATGCAGATATTTGTGCTGCACTGCTGGAAGTAGTTTGTTGAGCATGTCAGCAATCTGATCATGTGTGGACACATACTGTAATTTAACAAAACCTTGTATAGCTAATTGCTTTATGTTCTTATAACGAATGTCAATGTGTCTGGACCTAGAACCTGTGAAATGTGTTTCAGAAATATCAACCACAGATTCGTTGTCTTCTATCACGGTGATTGGCTGGATCAGGCATGTCCAGATATCTGTGACTAAAGCATCAAACCAAGTTAGAGAGTTACAAGCATCTGAAACACAAGCATATTCAGCTTCAGTAGATGAGCAAGAAATGAAATTCTGTTTACGCACTTGCCAGTAAACAGGACACCCATTTAAGAACATCATATAACCTGAAGTACTTTTACGTGACATCTTATCACTCACCCAATCAGAATCTGCATAACAACATAATTCTGCATAATCAGTATGTGTTGATTCTAACAACAACTTCATATTGTTAGTGTGCTTTAGATATCTCAATAACTTCTTAATGCATAACCAATGAAACTGTTTTGCCTTACCTACGTGTCGTGACAAAAGATTAACACTAAGTGCAATGTCGGGTCTAGTCCAACTACTAATGTATAACAATGACCCAATGACTGAACGATAAAGCGTTTGATCTTCAAAATCAGGACTTGGTTCATGTGCCAGATTATGAAAATCTGTTTGCATAGGTATACTACCTGTTTTAGCATCCTTCATATTGGAATGACGCAACAATTGTTCAATCTTATCCTCTTGTGAAAGACTAAACCCCTTCTGAGTTTTGGTAATCTGAACACCCAAATAAGTGTTAATGTGACCTAAAGATTTCAATGTAAAATATTTCTGCAAAGCTTTAGCAAAATTCTCACTCATTTGCTTATTTGGACCAATATAAACAATATCATCAACATAAACAAGAATAATCTCATATACATTCCCAGATCTTTTTGTGAACATGCATTCAACAGCTTCGGACTTAATAAAGCCCATTGAATTTAGTTTGTCAGTAAGACACAAATACCACATTAACCCAGACTGTTTCAGTCCATAAAGACTTTGTTTAGAAGCCAGGTATCCCTTCTTGCTTTCGGAGGACCTCTGACGTAGATTTCTTCATCCAGGTCAGCATTTAGATAAGCTGTTTCCACATCAAACTGGAAAACTTCTAAACCAAGAATAGTTGCAGTGGCTAAAGCAATTTTCACACTCTCAGTCCGCACTGTCGGTGAGTAAGTATTTGTGTAGTCCTCAGGATAACGTTGAGCGAAACCCTGAGCTACAAGTCTGGCCTTGTATAATGACTCACCATTTGGCTTCTTCTTAATTCTGTAGACCCATCTGGTGCCAATAACTTTCTTATTTGCTGGAGGACTTGCAGGCGTAAACACCTTGAGTTTCTTTAGACTGTCCATTTCAGCCTGCATTGCCTCATACCATTTCTCTTGCTCTGAATCAGGAAGATGCTTTATTTGTGTGAACTTGTCAGGAGGCAGTGTAACAGCACAAACCAACGGTAAAGGTGCTTTTGTCAATTGCCATGAATATCGTTTCGGAGGAATCCCCTTCGTGGTCCTCTCGGAACATCTCAGAACAACTGTCCATTCTTCTTCCATTTCGTCCTCGTCTTCTTTATAGTCGCTAGCCTCAGCATCAGCGGCTCGCGAAGACGGAACATCTGGTTGAGAAGAACTAGTTGATGGAACATCCGCCTGTGAATCTTGATCATCAGGCTGCGTAACATCAATGGCATCATCTCTAGGAAAATAAACTCCAGGATCATTAGAGTGAATCCTGGACCAGTCAGCATCTTCCTCAAAATTGAAGGACTGAGAAATCACAATTACATGTCTGGAGTCAACGAATTTGCTCCATTTTGAATTGTCATCAATACCCATGAATCTCATTCTTTTTGCTGCTGGACCTCCTTTTCTTCTTTGAGCTAATGGAGTGTTCACCATAGCGTATGCAACAAAAATATGGATATTTTTGAGATCGGGTTTATACCCATATAACTTGAAGAAAGGAGTCTGATTTATTACACTACTCCAGATGAGGTTAACAATGTAATTCGCATATTTGATAGCTTCAGCCCAGTATGGAAGACTGAGATTAGCGTCTTCTAGGAGACATCGCATCATGGTTTGTAGAACGCCATTCCTTCGTTCCACCACTCCATTTCCTGAAATGGGGGCTGAGGTCTGGTGCAGAATTCCATTCTTATGCATCCAGTCCTGAAAACGCTGAGACATGAATTCAGCACCGCGATCACTTTGAATTCTAGCGTCTGGAATTGTGTTGGGTATTGACATAAGTTGCAAAGTCTTTAAAGATCTGAAAGGTCTCTGATTTTTCTTCATAGGAAATACAAATCCATATCTAGAATAATTATCAACAATTGTTAAGAAATATTTTTGCCACCAAATGTTGGTGCAAATGGACCTCTACTATGTTGACTGGGCGTGTGGCGTGTTTTTGGAACAGCTGCTGCTGGATTTGGCTTTCTTGCAGACAGCACAATCCAAGAACACCTTACACCCTTCAGATCCAAACCTTTCACGAATTCCATCTTTCTAGAACACGAAAACTGGCATGCCCCAATCGTCTATGCCACTTGGATACACCTGGAATGCAAAGGTTTACCTGTTAGTGAATTTTCAACATTTTATTAGGAACCTCAGGCTTGCTTTGAGCAAACTGTTTCTTTTTTGGCTTTAGGAGCCTTTGGAGTAGCAACAGGATCTCTCTCTGAGACATCTCTCTCTGGGCCTGTGCTCTCCTTTGGAATTTATACTTGCCTGTGCTTGTGAGTTAGACTTTGGCTTTAGGTAATAAACACCACCAATTAATATGGTTTCAGCAACAATATTACCCTCTTTCCATAACTTGCTTTTTCAAAATGGTGAACCTGGTACTTGGACACCTCGACAAATGACTTTGGCTAAGCAAACTGCAGGTTGCTGTTGGTATATAATAAACATCAGGAACCAATGCATCGAGCTCTTCAATATAAACAGTTCCTTTCCCCCTGACCTGAACAGGATAATTTGAAAAAGTGTACAGTTCACGCATGTCAGGTTCAGGCTCGTGCATCTCTGTGAACAGATCTCTTCTGTAGGTAACATGCACTGCTGCTTCACTGTCTAAAGTCCAGAGAAGTCATCTGTCATACTCTGGATCAGGTTGTGGATCGTTGATTAATGCCAAAGTGATGTGTGAAGCTTGTAGATCATGCCTGGGACTGCGATGACCTTGTCTTCCACCTCTGCTTCTGCCTTTGGAATCTGTTCCTCTGGGCTGGTATCTGGCGGGTGCTTGAGATCGTTGGAGACAATCCCGGGTGGTATGTCCCACACGATTGCAGATATAACATCTTGGCATCCTTGGAAGGAAGCCTCTTCCTCGGAAGGGACGCCTCGCTGGAGCTCTTGATGCAGGTGGTACTCTCAAATGTGGCGTGGCTTGCATGAGTGCTTCTTCTTCAGTTAAAATTCTGCATACATGATCAACTGTGCGCTGAGCAATAGGCACTTGATTAATCTTTGAAATGGCATCTTTCCATTCATAATTCAAAGAGTTAATAATAATGCTGATCATTTGAAAATCATCTACAGCATAACCTTGTTCAGCAAGCTCTTTTCTCTTTCCTTTCATTTTTGTTAAATGCTCTCCAATAGTTTCACCTGGCCTTAATCTCGAACCATGAAATTCAGTTAAGAGTAAACATGTAGATTCAATTGAAACAGGCCTGTAACATGCTTCTAATTGAGCCCAAATTTGTTGGGCAGTTGCATCAGGTGAAAAAATAATCTGCAATTCAGTGTCCATTGACATCAATATGTTGTACATGCTCTAGTATCCAAGTCTCTTATGTCAGGAGGCCACGGTTGTGGTGGAGGATTAAACACCATACAGTGGGTACCTTCTCTACAGAAGTAAAATGCCAACCTCACTGACCCATGCCTTGTAATTTTGTCCTGAGTGCTTTAATTTTGAATCACCAGTCAGTGGGGTGATAGAAATTTGCAGAGGAACATGCATAATTTGCACTGGTTGAACAATACCTGCTTGGCCACCAGGGGGTGCTGCAGCTGGCACTGGTGCTGGCACTGGTTGACCTGCTAAAATGCATTTGTGGCTGTGCCATTGCTGGTCTAACCTGTGGTTGCATGTGGACTTGTTGCTGTTGAGCTGCTATTGGAATTTGAGCACCCCAATCTGGCCTACTGGAGTGAGGTGCTGGCATTTGCATCTGAGGCATTTTACTAGCAGCTGTATCAGGAAGGCAGTTGATTGTTTTTTTTTTAATTTTTTTTATTAGAAAAGTTTATTTACAATTTTAAAAGAACACACAACATACAGACATACAGTCTGCATAACATAAATACATCACACATTTTCATTTCTTTTTTAGTTGCAGATCAAAATGCATTTTCCCATGTAATATTACAATCATATATAGTCATAAATATTTCTTCAAATAATATTAAATGATTTGGCCTCTTTAGAATTTTCTCTTATCTCGTTTTCAAGTTCTTACATAACCTATTATCTGCTATCTCCTGCTTTCTATAGTTCTTATATTTCAAATAGTACCTATTTTCCAACATTCCCATTCCCTTCGTTTTATGTTCCATCCAGTTGTACCATTTCCCATATCTTATAGTAATCTGAATCTTCTTTTCCATTTAGTTTGAGAGTTAATCTCTCCAGTTCAACACATTCATACATTTTCTTTATTACTGCTTGTATAGACGGTTGAAGATTCTTTCCATTTTTGCGCTAAAACAATTCGGGCAGCTGTTGGAGGTGTGCAATCAGGTATTTGTCTTTTGGAGGAAGCTTTTTCTTTATCATTCCAAGTAGGAACAGTTCTGGTTTCCTCCAGCTCACAGTTCATCACATCCTCAATCCAATTTTGATTCCCATCCAATATTTTTTTGATTTTGGGGCATGTCCACCACACATGGTAGTAAGTGCCCGTTTTATCCTGGCACTTCCAACAATTTGGGTTTGCCTGGGAAATATTTTGCTAGTCTGCGCGGGCCAAATGCCACCTATACATCATTTTGTATTGATTTTCTTTATGCATACACTGACTTTGTATATGTTAAATTTTCTTCCCAAATCTCTTCCCAGTCATTTAGATCCAATTTGTATCCTATATTTTGCTCCCAGGCTACCATTGGTCCTTTTACTAATTGTCCTGCTCTTTCCTGTTCTAATAGTAATTTATATAATTTGGATATTAACTTTTCTTCTGGTCCCAAGAGTAGTTTATCCAGATTTGTATTCTTTGTTTCTATTCCATATTCCTTTATGTCTTTATTATATCTTGTTTTAATTTGTAAGTAAACCCAACTATCTATTGATATGCCTTGTGTTTCCAAGTCCTGTTTTGTTTTTAATTTTCCATCTGTATCCAATATCTGATAATATTTAAGTTTTTATTTAAATCCATTGTGTTTGGGTTAAAGGTTGCCTCCATTGTTGAGAACCACCTTGGTATTTTTATATAGTTTTTCTTCCTTATTTACCAATTTTTAATCAATGAGTTAAATGTATATGTTTAGTTTGTGTTTTTTGTCTTTTGTCTGTCGGGTTCCATAAAGTGCATGCCATCCTATTTGTAAGTCATTCTAGTGTTAGCATTCTCTTATTTTCTAGCCTTACCCATTCTTTTATCCATAACATCGCAGCTTTATAATAAATTTCCCAGTCTGAAGTCCCAATCCTCCTCTACTTTTATCATCTTGTGATATTTTTTTCTTTATCCTTGCCCTTTTTCCCATCCAAATAAACTTCATTGTCATTCTATTCAACTCCATAAAGAACTTTTGTTTGTTAATATTGGGATTGTCTGGAATAGATACAAGACTTTGGGAATATGTTCGTTCATCTTGATTGTTGCAATTCTCCCTAAGAGGGATATTTGCAATTTACTCCAAATTTCCAAGTCCTTTTTAATTTGTTCTAAAATTTTTATATAATTATCTTCCCATAACATTGTTGTTTTTGCCCTTATCCAAATTCCTAAATATTTTATTTTATTTACTATTTGTAATCCCATAATTTCTTGAGAGTTTCTTTTGTTTGGAATTTGTTATATTTTTAACTAGTAGTTTGGTTTTTCCCCTATTTACCTTTAATCCTGCTAGTTCCCCAAATTCATTTATTTCTTTCAATAATATCGGGCCCGTCTCTAAAGGTTCTTCTATCATAAATACCATGTAGTCTCTGAATGCTTGTGTTTGTATTCTTGATTCTTAATTTTCCTTCCTTTTATATTTTCCATTTCCCCTAATTCTAATTAATAGTGTTTCTAGTACTGTGATGAACAATAATGGTGATAGGGGGCAACCTTGTCTGACCCTTTCTCTATTTTAAACATTTTAGTGGTCGCCATTTACTAGTATGTTTGCCTTTTGGTGTCATATATTGCGTTTATCATTCCTTCAAAATTATGTCCAAAGTTCATTTTATTAATTTGCTGTTTCATAAAATCCCAATTCAAATTATCGAATGCTTTCTGTGCGTCTAGAAAATCAGGGCCATTTGATTACTCGGGTGACTTTCATAGTATTCTAATATGTTTATTATTGTTCTTATATTATGTCTAATTTGTCTTCTGCAAAAAATCCATTTTGATCTGTATTAATTTTTCCACTAATGATTCCTTTTAATCTTTGTGCCATAATTGTCATAAAAATTTTATAGTCTGTATTTAAAAGCGATATTGGTCTATAATTTTAATTTGATTGATATTTGTCTCTTCTTTGGGTATAAGCGTTATGTATGCCTCCTTCCACGTGTTGGGTTTTGGCTTTAACCAGTGCTTAGTTACAAACTTCTAAGAATGTATTATTTAATATGTCCCCTATCTTTTTATAAAATTCACTTGGGTATCCATCTGGGCCTGGTGTTTTATTATTTTTTGCTTCTGAATTGCTTTTCTTAATTCATCTATCGTTATTTCTTTATTTAGCATCTCTCTTTCTTCATCAGTGAGTTTCTGTATATTTCCTTCCCTAAATATTGTTTTATTTTAGACACTTCTACATTTTCTTGTTTATATAATTCCTCAAAGTAATTTCTTGCAATTTCTTTCTTTTTTTTCCAAGTCAGCCTCAAGATCCCCATTTTCGTTCTCTAAGCATTGTATCGTTCTTTTCTGTTCCTCTTTTCTCAATTTATATGCTAACCACCTCCCCGGTTTGTTTGCATGTTCAAAATAGTTTTGTTTTGTATATTGTAGCTTTCTAAGGAGTTCCTCTTGTTCAAGTATATTAAGTTCATGTTTTTTTTGTATTAGTGCATCTCTAATTTGCTCATTGTCTAATTTCTTTTTTTATTTTATTCTCTAATTTTCCAATTTCTTTTATTAATTCTTATTGTTCTGTAAGATATCCTCTCTTTTTTATTAAATTATAGAAGTTTATTAATTCCTCTCTAATTTTTGCAAATATTTTTCTTCTTTCAAAATCTGAGAGTTTAATGACCATCTTCGCCCTTTCCTTCCCCCTTCTTTCCAAATTAAAGACATTGGATTGTGGTCAGCCCAAATATTTGTTAGGATTTTGTCCGAAATTTCTTTGTTTAATTCACTATTTATCCAAATCATATCTATTCTAGACCAGGATTTGTGTGGACTGGAGTGGAAAGTATACTGTGTAATTTCTGGGTTTCTTTTCTCCATACATCTTCCAATCCTAATTCCTCTGACATTTCAAAAAATATTTTTGGTAAAGTATTTCGTTTTTGGTATTGTTTGTGTTCGATTTGTAATCTTGCCTATTATCAGTTATTGCATTGTAGTCCCCCATCAGACAAATCCTCGGGTTGCCAATTTCTATCAATTTTTCATATAAATTTTTATAAAATTCTTTTGATTTTTATTTGTGCATAAATTCCAACGGCTAAGGTCTTCCTGTTATGTATCTCTATTTCCACCATTAATATTCTTCCATCTGTATCATTATATATCAATTTTGCATTAAGGTCCTCTTTATATAGTACCACTCCTCTTTTTTTTTCCACTGCTAAAGCCGTGAATGCTTTTCCCAGTTTTCTATTCTCTAAATATTTTTTATCCTGCTCTTTTATGTGGACTTCTTGAAGACATATTATATCCCACTTTTGTCTTTCCAATCTATCAAATATTTTTTCCTTTTGTTTGGACTATTTAGTCCATTGATATTCATTGATAATTTTATTCCCCTTCCCATTTGGTCGCTTCTTTTCTAGCTTTATTCGTTTTACCTGCTGTTTGACTCCTGGTCTTCACTCCTGTCTCTTCCTCCTTCCTTCTTCACAAACCATTAGTTCTCTGTCCCCCTCCTCCTCTTTTCTCTTCTCCTCTCATATGAACTTCGTAGATCTTCACGACTTCGTTTCTCGACTCTTCTCTACTACTCAATTCCTCCTCTAATCCTCCTGTTTGCTCATAGAATCTTTGGGCCTTAGCTAGATTGTCAATTCTGGTTCTTTTGCCTTCCCATGTTACTAGGATTCCTTCTGGATCGTTCCACCTAAATAGAATGTTTTTTTTGTTTAAGTGGTTTGTGAGGAATCTGTATTCCTTTCTTTGTTCTCACTCTCCTTGGAATTTGCTTCAGTACTATAACTTGCCTACCATTATGATTTATTGTCTCTTCCCTTGTCAATCTATAAATTATTTCTCTGACTCTTTTCTCATAAATCTGACATGAACCTCCGTGGGAGTCCATGTCTTCTAGCGTAACTTGTGTAGACTCTATATGCCTCATCAATCTCTAGTATCATCTGGTCCTTTCTTTTTTAAAATAGTTGCCAGCATTTCTGCCACTCTGAGTCAGGTTTTCCCCTCTTTCCTCCTGTATATTCTGAAACCTTAGATAGTATGAGGCTCTATCCATTTCTAGATAGGTCAGGGCCTCGTTCGTTTCCTTGTATTGGTCTTTAATTTTTGTTCCATGGCTTCCACCTTTTTCCCTGTTTGGTCTGTTTGTTTAGTGATTGTTATGATTTTCTCCTCATTTGTCCTTGTCGTCTCCTGCAACTGTCCTATTTTCCCTCTAAGGTTTTTAGTTCGTTCTTCATCTCTCCCAATTCACTTTTTAATTCTGATCTCATCTCTTCTCTTTCTTTCTTGCTTTCTACATGGTTATTTATCATTGTTTCTTGCATTGTTAGCATCATGTTTTGTAATGTCTGTAGTGTATTTTGTATCGTTTGGGAGGAAGTTTGTGTATTGGGCTTCTCGGGGCCAACATCCCTTCTATTGTTTTTTGGGAGGAGGTCACCGTGGGGTAGATGGGGTTGCGATTGTCACTCCCTTTTCCCTGTTTTAGTAATGGTGGAGGTTGCTGTTGACATTTCTTTTATTATCTTTTGCTGTTCTTTAAGGATTCTGTTTATATTTCCCCACGTCTTATTTCCAATTTTCATTTACTAGGGCCCCTCTATTCCAATATTTTCACTCAGTCAAATCTAGCCAGAGGGAGGAAAGGGTACTGTCTGTCTTTATTTTTTTTTTTAAGTCTAGTATCCTTCTTAATAATCTTGGGGGGGGGGCAGAGGGCAAAATCACATTACATTCCTTGCATATAGTTTATAATAATCTAAGAAAGAGTAGTATGAGGAAAGAGAAATATAGAAAAAAGAAAAAAACCGGATATAGAAAACAGATCAAATGGAGTAAGGTAATATGTATGTATATATATAAAGAGAAGGAAAGGTAAGAGACTATCAAATCTTATTGGTCTATATGGTTAGTTGCTTATTGTAAATCACAACTTATATATCAACAAATAATCTGTTTCTAAACTATTTTCCTTCAATGATATCTTGCTAAAAGTTTTAGATCAATTGCATATCTTAAGAATGAGTTAATAAATATATTAAATATTGGCTTTTAAATATCAATATTTCAAATCATTAACATTTGTAATAGTATAACAATCCTAGAATTCTTTTCGTTTATGTTATGAATCTCTATCTATATATATATATGTATTATTTTTTTTTCTTAATACTTAATAATTTAATAATTTATATCAGTTTACTTCAAAATTAAATAATATAATATAATATAGGATACAATTTAAATTCAATATAGTAACTGTGTAGAGTTTGTATCGGGATCCTTCGCTCTTTAGGTTGCTGTTCTTCGTTGAGTTTTTCAATTGTTCTAATGTCAATGGCATAAAAAAATTGCAGTGTCACAATGGTGGGACTCTTCTTTATGGTCTTCCTTGATAGATTTAGTCCACCTTTCTATCAGTCCTTTCTTTCGAAAAGTTTCTATTTTCCTTTCCTTTTCTCCTTTGATAAACAGCGATAGTTCCGGGTGTTGATTGGGTTAAGATTAGTTTTTATAGCTTTCCCTTTTCTGCGGCTTTCTGTTCGTTCGCTAGACTGTCGTTTTCTAGAGTGCATAAAGTACACGTCACCGGACACCGGTGGCGCCTCGATGTGGCGAGGTAGGGAGAAATAATTCTCCTTCTCCCTGCTGGTTTTCCACTCTAGAACAGCCGTTCGTGGCGGAGTGATCTAAATCAGACACCCTGTGAGGAAGAAAGCTTGGAGCTGGTTTGGGAGTCTTGATCCCAAACAGCGAAGAAAGTTCGAAGTTCAGAGTGGAAGAAGCCAGCTGTCAGAGCTGGCCGAAGATGGCAATGGCATAATAGCGAAGCTGAAAGTGAAAGTACCCGATCGGAAAAAATTAGGAAGCTTGGTGAAAGTTATAAAGACTGAAAAAGACTTTTTGTGGGGACTGTTTAAAGTTAGTGAAAGGCAGCGGAAGCGGCACAATCTTGTGCTATCCACAAAAAAAAATAAAAAGCTTGAAGGAAATGAGTCTGCTGAAGAGAACACAAACTTCAAAAGAAAGTGAAAGTCCTCTTGAAAAGAGTGAAATACCAGTGAAAAGATCTCATCCAACTGGAAAAGTGAGGCTGAGTTGGAAGATTGGAGAAACAGTGGGTGGCAGCTGAGAGAAGCTACTGGACAGGGAAGCGATAGAGTCCCAGCAGAGGTATTCTGTGACAGAAGATTTTGGAAAACCAACCAGAAGGGGGGAGCGTGCTGGGAAGGAAAAAAAAAGGAAAAGTGAGTTCTGTGAATCTGAAAACTGCTAAAGGCGTTGTGGTGTGACAGGGCGTAAAAAGAAAAGAAACAAACAACTTTCTTACTTTAGAAAGTGAGCAACCCTCTCAAGTAACTAGCAAAACATGAAAAGGGAAAGTTACAAAACTAATTCAAATCAATTAACATTTGGAAACTTTTTGCTTAAACTTTGCTGTAAAAAGGAAAACAGAACTTTTTTGAGGCAGGATCGCGGTTTAAATTAATCGGAGGAGGAAGATCAAGGGAAGTTTCACCATTGTGACATTGCACTTTTGTTCTTTGGTGACCATTGACATTTGGACAATGGATAACCTGAAGAATAACCTTAAAAGACCGGAAGGAGTTTGACTCATTACTACCGCATTATACTACTGTGTTTAATTTTGTATTTCATTTCATATACTTTAAGCGACTTTATATTACTTAACATTATACTTATATATAGATATAGTTAGATTTATAGTATAATCTGGGAAAATCTTATAGGGTTGGTATATTATTATAGATTGTTATAAGAAGTTAAGAACTTTGAAACTTTGTTATTTACAAATCTAATACTTAATTCTTTAATTATATTTACTAACTTATCCATAAGATAATATTACTGATTTAAACTTCTTAGCATAAGAATATTGTGGACAGATAGGTAGTGATCTATATTAAGTATCTATTTTTATAGAACAATAAGAACTGATAGTTGCTTTTGTCTTTTACCTTTTTCTATACCTATAGAGATATATTATATATCATTCTATTTTACTTGATTTGCCTGCAATATCTAGGTATCTCTCTTTTCCTTTCTTTTCCTTATATTTCTCCTTTCTTGGATCTCTTTGCTAGAAATGTAATGTGATTTTACTCTCTGTCCCCCTCCAAGATTATTAAAGAAATATTGGACTTTAAAATCAACGAAAAAAAAAAAAACAATAATAAGGTTAGGTTCCTCTACCTTTTATTTTGATGATTATGGACTGTGTGAGAATATCGGAATAGAGGGACCTTAGATGTAGATAATTGGAAATAAGACGTGGGGAAATATAAATAGAATTATTAAAGAGCAGCAAAAGATTATAAAAGAAATGTCAACAGTAACTTCCACTATTACCAAAACAGGGAAAAGGGTGACAACTGTACCTCCATCTACACTCTGTGACTTCCTCAAAAAACTATAGAAGGGATGTTGGCACCGAAAGCTAATACTCAGACCCAAACAATACAAAATACATTACAGCGTTGCAAAACATGATGCTAACGATGCAAGAATCAATGATGAATAATCATGTGAGCAAGAAGGAAGAAAGAGAAGAGATGAGAGCAAAATTGAAAAGCGGTGGGGAGATGAAAAATGAATTAAAAACTTTAGAGGGAAAATAGGACAGTTACAGGAGACAACAAAGACAAATGAGGAGAAAATTATAGATCGACGAAAAGAACAGATCAAACAGGGAAGAAGGTGGAAGCTATAGAACAGAAAATTAAAGATCAGCATAGGGAAGCGAGCGAGGCGTTGACATTTCTAGAATTGGACAGAGCCTCATATTATTTAAGGTTCCAGAACATACAAGAGGAAAGAGGGAAAACTTGACTCTGGTAATGGCAGAATTATTGGCAGCTATTCTGCAAAAAGACAGGGATCAGATGGTATTAGAGATCGATGAGGCTTATAGAGTTTATACATCCTATGCCAGAAGACATGGACTCCCAAGGTTTCATGTCAGATTCAGCTAGAAAAAGGGTTAGAAGATAATTTATAGAGTGACCAGGGATGAGCGATAAAACATAACGGTAGACAAGTTATAATATTAAAGCAGATCCCAAGGAGAGTGAGAGACCAAAGAAAGGAATATAGATTCCTCACAAATCATCTAAACAAAAAAACATTCTATTCAGATGGAGCGACCCAGAAGGAATATTAGTAACATGGGAAGGTAGAAGAACTAGAATTGATAACTTATGAAGGCTCAAAAGATTTCTGAACAAACAGGAGGATTAGTGGAAGAATAAGCAGCAGAGAAAAGAGTCGAGGAATGCAAGTCAGGAAGATTTAAGAAGTCCATGGGAGTGAGGAGGAGAAAGAAAGAAGGGAAGGAGGACAGAAGACCAATGGCCCGTGAGAAGAAGGAAGAAGGAAGGAGGTGGGAGTGAAGACCAGAAGTCAGACAATAGGCAAAGCGTAATATTAGTGAAGAAGAGAGAGACCAAATGGGAAGGGAATAAAACTAATATCAATGAACATCAATGGACTAAATAGTCCAAACAAAGAAAAAAATATTCGGTGATTGGAAAGACAAAATGGGATATAATATGTTTGCAAGAAGTCCACATAAAGAACAGGACAAAAGGTATCTTGAAATAAAACTTGAAAAAGCATTTATGGCTTTAGCAGTGGAAAAAAAAGAGGAAAGTACTATACACAAAAAGGGATTTGAATGCAAAATTGATATACAATGATACAGAGGAAGAATATTAATGGTGGAAATAGAGATACATAATAAGAAAACCTTAGCTGTTGGAATCTATCGCCAAACAAAATCAAAAAATTTTACAAAAGTTATCAGAAACTGATAGAAATTGGCAATCAAGTTTGTCTGATGGGGGACTACAATGCAATATCTGATAATAGCAAGATTATGAATCGAGATGTAAACAATATCAAAAGCGAAATATGTTACCAAAAATATTTTTCGAAATGGTAGATGAATTTGGATTGGAAGATATATGGAGAAAAGGAACCCACAAAGTACACAGTATACTCCCTCCAGCCCGCACAAATCCTGGTCCAGAATAGATATGATTTGGATAAATAGTGAATTAAATAAAGAAATTTTTGATACAAAAATTTTAACAAATATATGGGCTGACCATAACAATGTCCTAATTTGGAAAAAGAAGGGAAGGAAAAACGAAGATGGACACTAAATTCTCAGATCCTGAAAAGAAAAATATTTTGCAAAAAATTAGAGAGGAATTAATAAGCTTTTACAATTTTAATAAAAGAAGATACATCCTTACAAAAAAACATGGGATACAATTAAAGCTTATACCAGGGAATATCAATCGCATATCTATCAGAAACAAAGAAAAGATGGAAGAAACAAGATGAATTAATAAAAGAAATTGCAAAATTAGAGAATAAACAAAAGAGAGGGCCAGATAGTGAGCAGACCAAAGACGCATTAACCAAAAAAAACATGAACTTAATATACTGGAGCAAGAGAAGAACTCCTCAGAAAATTACAATACACAAAACAAAATTACTGAATATGCAAATAAACCGGGAGATGGCTAGCATACAAATTGAGGAAAGAGGAAAAGAAAAAAGAACAATACAATATTTAGAGAATGAAAATGGAATCTTGAGGTTGATCTGGAAAAAAGAAAAGAAATTGCAAGAAAAATATTTCGAATTATATAAACAAGAAAAGGTAGAAGTGTCTAAAATAAAAGAATATCTAGGGAAGGAAATATACAGGAACTTACTGATGAAGAAGAGATCTGTTAAATAAAGAGATAACAATAGATGAATTAAAAGAAAGCAATTCAGAAGCAAAAAAATAATAAAACACACCAGGTCAGATGGATATCCAAGTGAATATTATAAAAGATGGGAGATATATTAAATAATACTTTCTTAGAAGAGTATGTAATGAAGCATTAGGTAAAGCCAAAATTCCCAATACTTGGAAGGAGGCATATATAACACTCATACCTAAAGAAGAAGATACAAACAGTAATCAAATCAAAAATTATAGACCAATATCGCTTCTTAAATACTGACTATAAAATTTTCATGACAATTATGGCACAAAGATTAAAGGAATTGTGCCAGTGGCAAAATTACTGAAAGACCAAAATGGATTTTTGCAGAAGACAGAATTAGACATAATATAAAATAATAATAAATACATTAGAATATTATGAAAGCCACA